>NC_051168.1:125246520-125811468 GCF_013339725.1 Rhipicephalus microplus
GAAGGTCAACTCCGGTTTTTTTTTTTTGAGGTCAGTGGATCTCAGTGAAATTGACTGGGTACGTTCATTGACAAGTTTGCGCAATTCATACCAAATTTCGGGCTTGAGAGTTTCGCAGATTCTTTTCAAATGAATTTTATACCTTGCCTCGGAAAGCTCACCTCGCTTGCCATAATTATTGGCAACACTGTGTACGTGTGGCGTTGAGTTCTGCCTGGCGGAAGTGACGAACTGAACTGCAGCGTCTGCTTGTCTGCTATGAATTGTGTGGGCTTCGCCGACGCTTCATTGGTTGAGCGTGCCATTTCATTTTCCGTGTTTTTGGGCGTGCGATAGCTGCTAAGTGGCGTTGCGTTGTGAGCCACACACGATTCGCCATATATTCACCATAACAGCTTTTAAGCGTTTTAGCCAATCACCAAGGACACCGTGGACAGATAGTGTCCTCTGGCGGGCATTATGTGCAATCAGGCAAGTTCCGAAAGCATCATTTGGCTTGAAATGTTTACGTACACGTGGAAGCGCACTCGGTTGGGTTTCAATTTCGGTATTGCGGTTTTTCAGTAATTAAAAATAATTCTAGATGTTTTTCGCATTTCAGTTATCCGGCACGTGAGAAGAGTGCCTAGGCAACATAAAAGCACCGTTATCCTGACATGATTAAAAAACCGCCGGTGTTCACTTTTAATGAGATGTCTCATTCGTCGTCCTCCAGACAATCCCTCCAAATGAAGACCATGGAATGTGACACTTACGCAGTGCTTCAACTAGCTCCGTCTTGCGACAAAGGCATTCACTCACCATGTAACACATTTGAGAATCGGTGCATAGAGGAAGCTTAAAATACAGCCGTCTGAGACTCGGGGAAGCTTGCGTCCAAGCAAGGAAAAAAACATACATGCCAAACGCAAGCGACATTATCCACGTAAACATCCCGGCATCGTTTTCGCGTACCGGCAATATAAGATGCAGTTTCTTTACTTTGGCAATGGACAACTGATATTTATTGCCAGGGTCCACTCAGCCTCTTTGTTTCATTATATTGTTCGAAACAATTGAATAGTAGCAGCATTTGTTTTGTTTGGCTTGATTGTATTCACACTGTGCCTGTGGGTTTTTTCCAGTGTTCCTTATTTAACACCCTCCTGCATTAGGCCATAATGTGTACATGTTGTGCCAACAAATATATAAATATATAAATTTTAGGCTTGTAAAATAAGAAATTATGTTGCATTTTTTCTCCCGTTGTATTTATTGCAAAACGATTTTTTTAAAATGGCCATCTTCATCTCACTAAAATGCGCTAAACTTGCAGCTCTCAACAGTGGTGTTGATGTCAATTTACGTTCGCTCTGAACCGCTATTTGTCGAAAACAACGTCACCATGTGTAAACTGGCCTGAGCGCAGTTCGAGGATTGTGCGTGATGCAAGAGAAAAAAAAACGATGCTTTCTTCTTGTTGTTCACTGAATTGTCAAGTTGTTGAAGTATCATTCATATATAGCAAATAAAATGTCTGCTCTGCCTCGCAAATTAGGAAAACGAACGAACTTGGTGGCCTGCAAAAAACGTACATTTTTTTAGGTTTAGATGCTTTGGTCGAGAATTTCTCACTGTTAGGCAAAATAACCTGGTAATAAATGATGTAATAAAGTAATAAATGAGTATTACCACCATACCTCCTCTCTCTTCTTCAGATCCTACACCGCAACACCACACACACACTATATATTATATATATATATATATATATATATATATATTATATATATATATATATATATATATTATGAGACCACGTCCGGTACGGCAGCAACCAGGTTATCCTTTTTTAATCCAGACGCACGAGCCAGAGAGCCAGCCCGCGTGACATACGATGATGATCACTACAATGGTTTGGTCATACAGATGAAGATGAAGTACATAGTCAGCGCTCACACTATTTTCCCCCCTTCGCGAAAGAGGGCAGCAAGTTAGAAAGGGTTGGGACGCCGAATATATCGTTTCAGTCGAGAGACGTGGGCGATCTCGGTGTGGCGGCGACGACGATCAGAAGCCGCGTTGACAGGAGCAACGCGATAGTTGACTTCAGATGTTCGTTCCAGGACGGTGTATGGACCGAGATATCGGTGAAGGAATTTTTCGCAGAGCCCAGGTACACGAACAGGTGTCCACAAAAGGACTTCGTCGCCTGGGCGGAACACAACAACTCGACGCTTCGCATCAATGTCGATTTTTCTCTTGTCCTGAATGGTAGCAGTGTTGGCGCGGGCGATTTCACGGCAGCGGGCGACGCGAGCGGCGAACTCTTCCGGAGAGATGAAGATGGATTGGAAGATGTGGACAAAAAGGTGGTGTCCAGAACAAAAGTCGGTGCACGGCCATACACGAGAAAAAAAGGGCTGAAATTCGTTGTACGCTGTATGGCAGTGTTATATGCGAACGTGACAAAAGGAAGTATTGTGTCCCAGTTTTTGTGATCTGGTTGCACGTACATAGAGATCATGTCGGACAAAGTTCGGTGAAAACGCTCAGTCAGACCATTAGTTTCTGGGTGATACGCTGATGTGGTCTTGTGAATAGTGTTAGAGGCCTGTAAGACTTCAGCAAGGACATGTGAGATAAATGTCTTGCCACGGTCACTAAGAGGCACACGCGGTGCGCCATGTCGTAAAATAAAGGCGCGAAGGAAAAATCGGCTACTTCAGAGGTAGCACCAGATGAAAGAGCTGCCGTCTCCGCGTAGCGAGTAAGGTGGTCTACGGCAGTAACAATCCAGCGGTGACCGGCTGGCGTAAGCGGAAGAGGTCCGTATAAGTCTATGCCCACAAATTCAAAGGAGTGGACGGGCACGGCAGTGGTTGCAGTGGCCCTGCGGGAAGAGACGTGGTACGTTTTCGGTGCTGGCATGACGCGCAGGAAGCGACGTACTTGGCGACAGAAGGGGAGAGGCCAGGCCAAAAGCAGCGAGTCCTGAGGCGGTCGTAGGTCTTGTGGAACCCTAAGTGGCCAGCTGTCGCATCGTCATGAAACGCTTGTAGAACTTCCAGACGAAGTGAGCGAGGAATGACGGGAACCCATTGGTTACCGAGAGGATGGTAAATTTGCCGACATAATGTTCCCTCTTGAAGCTTGAAACGGGCAAGTTGCCGTCTTAGGCGGCTGTTTGGAGCACGCGATAAGCCAGTGAGCCGATCGATGATTGTGCGGCAGTAGGTATCGGCATGTTGGAGCGAGGCGAGATCTGTGGACGAAAGAAGGTCCGCCGAGGCAACTAACTGTTTCGAAGGAGCAGCCGTCTGTTTGGTCACTTTGGCGGGCGGTGACGAACAGATGGAAGGTGACACTTCGGCGCTCTGCAAGAGCGGGCAACGGGACAAAGCGTCGGCATCTTGGTGTTCTCGGCCCGACCTATATGTGACGCTGTAGTCATACTCTTGCAATCGTAGTACCCAACGGCCAAGGCGTCCCGACAAATTTTTGAGAGACGATAACCAACACAGAGCATGATGGTCAGTCACTATTGTGAAATGCCGGCCGTATAAGTAAGGACGAAACTTTTGTATGGACCACACGATGGCGAGACATTCTTGCTCAGTGATGCTGTAGTTTCGCTCAGCATGTGATAGAGTACGGCTCGCGTAGGCCACGACTTGTTCTTCGGAAAGCGTGGTTCCGCTGAAGAAGGACAGCACCGATGCCAAGTCCACTTGCGTCAGTGTGTAGAACAGTAGTGCTGCAGGGTCGAAAATGGCGAAGCACTGGCCGTGATGTACGGGCATCGCTTGAGGGTGTGAAAAGCAGCTTCGCAGTCATCCGACCAGACAAAAGGGTGCGCTCGTGGTCAGAAGTTTGTGTAGAGGAGCCGCAATAGTAGCGAAATCACGTACAAAGCGGCGGAAATACGACGCTAAGCCAAGGAAGCTGCGGAGGTCTTTTGGTGTGGTTGGTGGAGGAAAGTGCAGCACCCGCCGCAACCTTGTCGGGATCGGGCTCAACGCCATGTTTACTGACGACGTGACCTAAAACCTTGATGACGCGCCTGGCGAACCGACACTTCTTAGTGTTCACCCAGAGGCCAGCCTTAGGTATACACGTTCGAACTTCGTCTAGCCGTTCCAGATGCTGTGAGAAGCTCGACGAAAAAATGACAATGTCGTCCAGGTAGCAAAGGCAGGTCTTCCATTTTAATCCCCGCAGTACCGTGTCTATCATCCGTTCGAATGTGGCTGGGGCATTGCACAGGCCGAAAGGCATTACATTGAATTCAAAGAGCCCATCTGGGTTGCAAACGCAGTCTTCTCTTTATCAGACTCGTGCATTGGAATCTGCCAATAACCGGAGCGCAAGTCAAGACTTGAAAAGTACTCGGCACCCTTGTAAAGTCTCAAGAGCGTCGTCAATGCGAGGCATTGGGTAGACGTCCTTACGAGTGATTTTGTTGAGTGATCTGTAATCAATGCAAAACCGTACCGAGCCATCCTTTTTTTTTCACTAGTACGACAGGAGAAGACCATGCGCTTGTCGAAGGCCTGATGACGTTGCGCGCGAGCATGTCGTTGACTTGTTCTTCTATAAGCTTGCGCTCAGAAGCCGACACACGGTAAGGGCGGCGGCGAATCACACGGGATCCGTCGGTGTCGATACGATGGGCGGTCACTGTTGTTTGACCCAGACCTTCGGAACAAACGTCAAAGCAAGTTTTGTGCTTCATTAATAACGCTAGCAAGGCATCCGTTTGCGTTGGGTTGAGATGTTCACACAAAGTGGCCTTGAGAGCAGGAATGCATCTTCCGCTGGCATACACTTTGAGGATGACGAAGCAGATGAACCAGTGACGACACAAAGCGGTGCTTCTTCGGTAATGCTGGCAACAGTGGTCCCTCAGGCAAAAGAAGTGGTTCTGGCGTCGTGTTGCAGGCCCGTGATGCTTGCATAACCACGGGAGAACCGCACTAAACAAGATGCGATGGTGATCCCTCGAAAAATGCAGCGCTGGCAAGGAGCAACAACAGCGTCACCATCTAGAATGTCACGTGACTTGATCGTAAGGACACGTTCTCGTCCGGGAGGCAGGAGGAAATCCGCAGCTGTCACAAGGTTGGGCGACGAAAGGTCGGCAGCAGAAGAAAGCTCAGTGTCCGTAATACGAATGAGGGGCCGACCACACGAAATTACAGCAGACGCCGCTGACAAGAAGTCCCAGCCTAAGATTATCTGATGAGCGCACGAAGACAGCACAGCCAATTGTATGTGATGACGGATTCCATCGATGAGAATACGAGCAGTGCACAACCCGGTCGGGCGAATTGGACTGTCATTAGCACCGCATAACATGGGACAGGCATAAGGAGTTTGCACTTTACGCAGGCGAAAACACAATTCACGATCAATTACCGAAATTGCGGCTCCAGTGTCTATAAGGGACGTCAACAAAAACACCTTCCACAGAAAACAGGCAGTAAATTAGCTGGACGAGACGGAGGAGTTGTAGCGTTCCGACGACAAGCAGTTTCCCCTCCAAAAACTGCACCTTCTAGTTTTCCGAGTCCCGAGAGATCGGAGCGGGACGCAAGGGTGATGACGTACGCCGAAACGGTTTGACGGAGAACGGCGGCGAGATGAACGAGACGGATGAGGCCCAGCATGAGACCGTGGAGGGGAGGGCGACTGACGGAAGGTGGTATGGATACGGGGCGGGATCGTATTCATCGGGTCGCGGGGAAAAGTCTCTCTCGTAAGCTGAGTAACCACGTCGTTCATCCTGCTGACGGCGGCGGCAGAAACGGATATATGACCCCTTATGCCACAGTAGAAGCAGATGGGGCGGGGAGGACGCCATGTAGAATAGTGGCGTGGCCTTGGCGCTTGCGTTGTCATCGCAGCCACTATGGTCGCATCCGACGTCCGCAGGCACGGTTGGAATTGGTGCAGGGGCCCGCGATGCAACTTCTGCGTACGAAGGCACTGGGGGAAGCGCACAGGAGACGGGCAATGTGCAGCGCTTGTCATTGATGCCAGTTCGTCCTTGATTATCTCTCGCAGGTTGGAGGAGGTGTGTGGACAGACGCAACGGTAGGGTTGCCTTGAATAAGGACGTGAAGTTCTTCTCTGACAATTGTGCGGATAAGGGCCCGCAATTCATGCTCTTTGGTAAAGCGAGCGTCGCAGGAGGCGTGTGGAAGGCGCATGGAATGAAGCGCGTCCAGGCGTTGGCATGTAGTAATGACGTCCCGGACGGTAGTCGGATTCTGAATCACGAGAGCATTGAAGGCCACAGAGTTGATGCCTTTCAGTAATGTCGGACGCGATCGGCCTCCGTCATGTCATTTTGTGCTCGGCGACAGAGAGCCAGGATATCTTCAATGTAGGACGTATACGATTCGTCGTCCCCTGAATGCGGGTTGCGAGCTTCTGTTCGCTACTACAGAACATCCTGCAGACGTGCCAATACACCTGACGGAGATGCCCCGTGAAGGCCGACCAATTGGAGAAGTCG
Organism: Rhipicephalus microplus; assembly: GCF_013339725.1. Taxonomy (NCBI): domain Eukaryota; kingdom Metazoa; phylum Arthropoda; class Arachnida; order Ixodida; family Ixodidae; genus Rhipicephalus; species Rhipicephalus microplus. The sequence goes on from NC_051168.1 coordinate 125,253,020, forward strand.
CTCTCGTGGTTGTAATACCATGTTTAGCAACGCCATCGAGGTAAAAAGGAACGTAGCGCAGTTTGTGCCGCCCGTCCCATAATTACAAACGCTGGTTCGATCATAACTGTCGAGCCATTCTTCGACGTCTTCGTTGCGAAGGCCGGAAAATACCGGAGGGTCTCGATGAGAGGTACTCACGGTGTAGTGAAGCCTAAGTGGCTGAGAAGGAGCGGTTGCAGCAGTGGGCGGGTTGGGTTCTGCCATTGCTGTTGCTTGAGGGCCAACCGTCGACCAGACCGGAGCTCCAGGGGGTGACGGGTAGTAGGCAGGAGGACGTGGGAACCAAAGCACGCTCCACCACTTATGAGACCACGTCCGGTACGGCAGCAACCAGGTTATCCTTTTAAGCCAGACGCACGAGCCAGAGAGCCAGCCCGCGTGACATACGATGATGATCACTACAATGGTTTGGTCATACAGATGAAGATGAAGTACATAGTCAGCGTCGGCCTTCGATCAACAACTGACAAGCGGCGAAGCACGTCCGCATTTATACCCTTGCCGTCAAATGTTCTAGCGTTATCGCTGGCGGTGACGTAGGTTCCAGAACAATCTGTACCGTTCGCACAGTGGGCGTGATCTTATCGAAATGATCTACTACAGTCCGGAACCTTCTCGAAACCTGCAGGCGCGGTTTGCGCCGAGAATCGTGTGGTGTTTCGGAACGATAACAAAAACTTGTGAAATGGAACGTGGCATTGCCCCCCTCTGAAAAAAAGGCATCGTCCCGATGCTTTAACTAAAGATGTAGGTGCAATAATAATGCAAGAATGTACAATGTATAAATACAATACAACAATAATACAAAAAACACTGTTTCAGTTTGTTAACGTGCATGAAACGGCTTGAGGCGCGCGACATGGACGACTTCAGGTCGCGATCGGCGTCGTTGAGAGTTCGTGATGCCGTCGGGGACAACCTCGTAATCAAGTGGGCCGAGACGTCGAACCACCTTGTACGGTCCGAAGTACCGTCGCAGAAGCTTTTCACTTAGTCCACGTCGGCGTATCGGCGTCCACACCCAAACACGTTCACCGGGCTGGTATTCCACGAAGCGTCGTCGAAGGTTGTAACGGTGGCTGTCGGTCGTCTGTTGATTCTTGATACGAAGACGCGCAAGTTGTCGGGCTTCTTCGGCGCGTTGAAGGTACTCGCTCACATCGAGGTTTTCTTCGTCGGTGACGTTGGGTAACATGGCATCGAGCGTCGTTGCCGGGCTCCTTCCGTAGACCAATTTGTATGGAGATATCTGCGTCGTCTCCTGCACCGCCGTGTTGTATGCGAAGGTCACATACGGAAGAATGGTGTCCCACGTCTTGTGTTCGACATCGACGTACATTGACAGCATGTCGGCGATCGTCTTGTTAAGCCGCTCGGTGAGGCCGTTGGTCTGTGGGTGGTACGCTGTCGTCCGGCGGTGGTTTGTTTGGCTGTATGCCAAGATCGCTTGAGTTAAGTCGGCAGTGAATGCCGTTCCTCTGTCGGTGATAAGGACCTCCGGGGCGCCGTGACGTAGGACAATATTTTCGACGAAGAACTTAGCTACCTCGGATGCACTGCCTTTTGGCAGGGCTTTTGTCTCGGCGTAGCGGGTGAGGTAGTCGGTAGCTACCACGATCCACTTGTTTCCGAAAGCCGACGTCGGGAACGGCCCCAGTAGGTCCATACCAATCTGCTGGAAAGGTCGGCAGGGTGGATCAATTGGCTGCAGAAGTCCCGCTGGCCTTGTCGGCGGTGTCTTGCGTCGCTGACAGTCCCGGCATGTCCTCACATAACGAGTGACGTCGGTGGTAAGACGCGGCCAGTAGTACCTTTCTTGTATCCTCGCGAGCGTGCGAGAAACACCGAGGTGCCCTGCCGTCGGATCGTCGTGCAGGGCCTGCAGGAGTTCTGGTCGCAGAGCTGAAGGCACCACAAGGAGATACTTAGCCCGAAGCGGTGAAAAGTTTTTCTTTTGTAGAAGACCGTTTCGTAGAAAAACGACGCAAGTGCGCGCTTGAATACCTTCGGGACTTCGGCGGTCCTGCCTTCGAGGTATTCTATTAGGGCCTTAAGTTCCGGGTCGGCCCGCTGTCGTTCAGCGAAGTCGTCGGTAGTTATCGTTCCCAAGAAGTAGTCGTCATCCGGGTCGTCGGGTAGCGGTTGGTCGACAGGCGCACGAGAGAGACAGTCGGCGTCGGAGTGTTTTTTGCCAGACTTGTAAATGACAGTAATGTCATATTCTTGAAGTCTCAGGCTCCATCGTGCGAGGCGACCTGAAGGGTCCTTCAAAGTGGCTAGCCAACACAAGGCGTGGTGGTCGCTCACAACTTTGAAGGGCCTGCCGTAGAGGTATGGGCGAAATTTCGACGTAGCCCAGATGATGGCGAGGCACTCCTTTTCTGTTGTGGAATAATTTGCTTCTGCTTTGGATAGTGATCGGCTGGCGTAACTAATAACCCTTTCAAGTCCGTCAGCCCTCTGCACAAGAACGGCGCCAAGACCTACGCTGCTTGCGTCAGTATGTATTTCTGTCTCGGCGAATTCGTCGAAATGGGCAAGTAACGGAGGCGTCTGGAGGCGATGTTTAAGCTCCTGGAAAGCGTGTTCCTGTGGCGTTTCCCACTTGAACTCCACGTCGGCCTTGGTAAGGTTAGTGAGAGGATCGGCGATGCGGGCGAAGTTTTTCACGAACCGCCTATAATAGGCGCACAGGCCCAGAAATCGGCGGACGGCTTTCTTGTCAGTGGGCGGCGGGAATTCGGCGATGGCGGCTGTTTTCCGTGGATCAGGACGAACTCCAGACTTGCTGATAACGTGCCCCAGAAACAAGAGCTCTTCGTACGCAAATCTGCACTTTTCTGGCTTCAGTGTGAGTCCGGAAGTCTTGATGGCTTGAAGTACAGCTTCAAGGCGCCGAAGATGCTCGTCGAAACTCGAAGAAAACACGACGACGTCGTCCAAGTACACAAGGCAAGTCTGCCACTTCAATCCTGCCAGTACTGTATCCATAACGCGTTGAAAAGTTGCAGGCGCTGAGCAAAGGCCGAAGGGCATCACCTTAAACTCGAAGAGGCCGTCCGGTGTTATAAACGCCGTCTTCTCTCGGTCTCTTTCGTCGACTTCGATTTGCCAATAGCCAGTCTTGAGGTCCATTGACGAAAAGTACTTGGCGTTATGGAGCCGATCAAGTGCATCGTCTATTCGTGGGAGAGGATACACGTCCTTTCTTGTGATTTTGTTCAGGCGGCGATAATCGACGCAGAAACGTAGGGTCCCATCCTTTTTCTTCACTAACACCACGGGGGATGCCCATGGGCTCTTGGACGGCTGGATAATGTCATCCCGCAGCATTTGATCAACTTGTCTCTTGATGGCCTCACGTTCTCGCGTCGAAACCCTGTACGGACTCTGACGGAGTGGTCTGGCATTTTCTTCGGTTATGATGCGATGTTTCGTGATTGGGGTCTGCCGAATTTTCGATGACGACGAAAAGCAATCTTCGTATTGCAGGAGCAGGGCGTTGAGCTTTTCTTGCTTATCGTTCGGAAGTCTGGGATTGACGTCGAAAGCTATGGGAGGGGCTTGGTTCCTCTGAGCAGGTTCCACAGAATCGGCGAGGGCGAAAGCACTGGTGGCTTCGACAATTTCTTCGATGTATGCGACCGTTGTTCCTTTATTCACATGTTTGTACTCATTGCTGAAATTTGTGAGCATAACCGTTGCTTTGCCTCCCCGCAACTCTGCAATTCCTCTTGCGACGCAAATATTTCGGGTGACCAACAGATGCTGACTGCCTTCAACGACGCCTTCGAAGTCAGGTGATTCAGGAGCGCCGACTGAAATAATGACGCTTGAGCGAGGCGGAATGGTGACTTGTTCTTCCAGCACATTCAAGGCATGGTGTCCAGACGGCGTGCGCGGCGGTAGTGCTTCTTCTGTGGATAACGTTATCGACTTTGTTTTTAGGTTGATGACAGCACCATGGAGGCATAAGAAGTCCATGCCAAGGATGACATCTCTCGAGCAACGCTGTAGGACTACGAAGTCTGTAGGATAATACGGCCGTTAATGGTGACTCTCGCTGTGCAGATTCCTGCAGGCGTTACGAGATGACCTCCGGCTGTGCGGATTTCAGGGCCTTTCCAAGCTGTCCTAACTTTCTTTAACTTCGCGGCGAACGACCCACTGATGACAGAATAGTCGGCTCCAGTATCGACGAGAGCGGTCACACTGCGGCCGTCAATAAGAACGTCGAGGTCGCTAATTCGCCGTCTCGCATTACAGTTAGGGCGTGGCGTCGGGTCACGGCTGCGTCGGCTTGTTCCGCTGCTTCCATGTTGCGTCGTCAGGCCACCTTCGGTAAGTGAGCTTTCGCCGTCAGGGCTTTGCCTGGTTGGCGTTGTGTTCGGAAAGCTCCGTCGCGGCGTCGTCGTCGTCGGAGGATCTTCGGTAGTTCGTCGCACAGCAACCGCACCTCCACCGGTTGCTGCCCTTAGTTTCCGGATACGGGCTAGGAGACCGGCCCCGCGTTGGGCCAGAGTACTGTCGGTGGTGCGGTGACGTGTGGCGGCTGGGCGATGGCGAACGCGAAGGGCTTCGTGGTGTCCACCGAGTTCCTGTCAGGTAGTCGGCGATGTCACGTGGTCGTTCTCCTGGCTGTGGGCGCGGTGCATTGACGGCGAAGCCACGCAATCCCATCTGTCGGTACTGGCAACGGCGGTATGTGTGTCCGGCCTCGCCGCAGTGGTAGCAGAGCGGGCGATGGTCAGGGGTGCGCCAGACGTCAGTCTTCCTCGGTGCACTGCGCTGGGCTGCTGGCGAACGGTATGACGTCGGTGGGGGTGGTGGCGGCGGTGGCGTCTGTCGACGGAAGTGCGATGGGGCGGCGTTTTGGCGTGGACGGGGAGGAGCGTTGTGGCGCAGTGCAGCGGCGTAGCTCATAGCTTCCGGCTCGGGCAGCGGTGCGTGGGGAATTTGAAGCGATTGCCGAACTTCTTCTCGCACAATGTCGGCGATCGAATCCACTTGAGGCTGCGCCGAAGGCAACAGCTTGCGCAGCTCTTCCCGCACGATCGCTCGGATCGTTTCACGCAGGTCTCCGGAGTTACTGGCTTGAGCAGCAGCGCAGTCTGCAGTCAGGCGACGATTATACTGTCTGGTGCGCATGTCCAGGGTCTTTTCTATAGTGGTCGCTTCAGCTACAAATTCTTGGACGGTTTTCGGTGGGTTTCTTATCAGCCCCGCGAAGAGCTCCTGTTTGACCCCTCGCATGAGGAAACGAACTTTTTTCTCCTCAGGCATGTCTGGGTCAGCGTGACGGAATAGTCGGGTCATTTCTTCTGTGAAAATGGCGACATTTTCATTTGGTAGCTGAACCCGGGTCTCTAATAAAGCAGCGGCCCTCTCTTTTCGAGCGACGCTCGCGAACGTTTGCAGGAATGCGTCGCAGAAAGCATCCCACGTTCGGAGCGTGGACTCCCGATTTTCGAGCCAGGTCCTTGCGGTGTCTTCTAAATAGAAGAACACACGACGCAGCTTTTCGTCATGGTCCCAGTGGTTGAGGGCGGCCACACGGTCGTATGTCTCTAGCCAGGACTCCGGTCTTCGAATGATGACCCATGGAAAATTGGTGGTTCCCTGGGTTGATGCATGACCATCGTGGGCTGGGACGCTGCGGTTGTCATTGTCGCTGCAGTCGCAGTCATGGCCTTGGTCTTCCGCGGCTTGTCGTGTAGAAGCCCGTACTCCGGTGGTAGCCCTTGCTGTCGGCGGCTTGTTCGCTGCTCCTGGTTGGCGTCGGTGTCTTCTCCGCGACGTGGGCTGGGTTCACGGCTTGACGGGGGCGTCCGGTACATGAACGGAGCAGCACCTCCACCAAATGTCACGGGGTCGTGACGTGGCCGAAGACAGGAGACTTCTTGTTGGGATTTAACTGTTTATTTGGGCGAACCTGTGCCCGGTAAACAGAAAGTCCAATTACAGCAGCAGTCTCGCACAGATAGCAGTCTCAAACTGATAGCGGCGAACGGAGCGTCGGCCTTCGATCAACAACTGACAAGCGGCGAAGCACGTCCGCATTTATACCCTTGCCGTCAAATGTTCTAGCGTTATCGCTGGCGGTGACGTAGGTTCCAGAACAATCTGTACCGTTCGCACAGTGGGCGTGATCTTATCGAAATGATCTACTACAGTCCGGAACCTTCTCGAAACCTGCAGGCGCGGTTTGCGCCGAGAATCGTGTGGTGTTTCGGAACGATAACAAAAACTTGTGAAATGGAACGTGGCAATATATATATATATATATATATATATATATATATATATATATATATATATTATATATATATATATATATATATATATATATATATATATATATATATATATATATATATATATATATATCTATATATATATATATATATTCGCGTTTTTCGTAGGTCGCAGGTTCGGATCCTGCCCACGGCATGTTATCTTTTCACCCACTTTTCTTTCTTCTCATTTACATTACAATTGGTCTAATAACTTCCCCTATACCTTCCTTGGCATTGTTGTATGTTAGATCTCATTAACATTGTGTAAAACACGAAAAACGAGCCCTTAAGTATACACTTGTTTCCCATATTTATATATATATATATAATATATATATATAGTATAGATTATAGTATATATATATAATATACAGGGAAAGAAATGTATACGTGAAGGGAAGCTGGCGAAAGACAGTAAACATAATTGTGGTGTTATTGTGATAAAAGAAAAGGGGGTGAAGTTATCAAGTATCTGTTTCACCCACTTGTCTTGTTCACAATAACATTACAAATCAGTGTAATAACTTCCCCTGTACACTTTCCTTGGCCTTATTGTCTGTTGATCTCAATATATTGTTTCAAAACACGGAAAAACGAGCCCTAAAATATACACTTCTTTCCCTTAATCATTACTAGGGTCTCGTACTGGCATACTTGGTGCCTTTAGGTTGCATACGAGTGACTATTGGTCAGCTGCCAGCTGGTAATAAGTTAACGTGCCACGTGACGCCACACAGGCTCATAAAGAGTGTGCCACACTCGCCCCCATGGCTACTGGTGGCGCTGACTGACACTCGAATGTTTAAATTCATATATATACCCAATAAAGTGGCTAGGAGGGTAGCCGCCGTGGTAGCTCAGAGTGGTAGAGCATCGAACGCGTTATTCGGAGGTCACAGGTTCGATTTCTGCCCATGGCAGGTTATCTCTTCATCCACATTTATTTCTTCACAATAACATTAAAATTGAGTTTACTAACTTCCCCCTTACTTTCTTTGGCAATTATTGTCAGTTACATCAGATATCTTTTCTTTCCAGCATCCGTTCAATTTAGCATAACGTCCCCAGCAATTTACTATGCGAACCCACGTAAGAATAACTTTCTGAACTTACTCTGCATGATGTCAGAAATAGCACAAAGTTATTGGCACTGCCTGACTTTTTTTATTTTTATAAGCAATTATTACTCAACAATAGCGTTCCCCCCTGACATATTCGAGCTTCAATTGCAGCTGCATGCCACCAAAACTTGTTGATGACAATTTATGTTCATTCTAGACCGCGATCTGTCTCAAACTTTGCGACCATATGTGAACTGGCCTCAGTGCAGTATGATAGGAGACGTTCGTGATTAAAAAAAAACGATGCTTTCTTTTTGTTGCTCGTTAAACTGTCATGTTAACAAAGTATACTTTGTATATACAGCAACTAAAGTGCCTGGTCTGCTTCACAAATCCGGGACTAAACGAACTTGGTGGCCTGCAGAAAAACAAACATTTTTTTTATGTTTACGTGGTTTGGCCGAGAATGGTTTGTCATTATGCTAAATATACTCGTCCTGTACCACACCCTTTTATTTCGACCCTGCACCCTAACACAATATCTTTTAAAACGTACACGGCAAAGCACGAAGCCCAAGGAGCATATATTTCGTTTTTCTAAAGCGAAACTGCTTTATTCCAGAGTCCACGGCGTCTACGATGACGTATTTCAGTAACAGATATGTCATTGTAAGATGTCTAGTAACAGTATGCGAAAAAAAAAAAATGGGAAGAAAATGATCTGTTGTGGAGGTCGCACCGGCAGCTTCACAATCCACAGTGCGCAGCGCTAATTACTAGGCTGTGGCACCTTTGCTGTTGACGGTTTAACGGCAAGTCATTTTTATACACCTTACACCATTTGGCGATCATCGAAACACCATAACTTCAGCGCATTTTTGTCAACAGTAGCTAGATGTTTCGGCGCGCTCGCGTTGGGCGTGCTCTGAAGGTTGTCTTGTCCCGCGTTTTTTGAGGGCCGCCTCCACGGAGCGTGGTCTTTTCTGCACGCGTGCTTCTCAGACTCACGAATTACGAGAGCAGAATGGTCGCTTCGCTCGCTGTCGTGGCCGCGTTCACACACGAAGAAATAAGAATTGTGGCAGTTGTTTGCGCTGGTCCAGTGCATACTAGTGCTCTCCTTCCGCAAACAGCACACCCTAACTATCGAACTACATATTAGATAGTTTTCGCTCGTGTTGCGTATGTTCATATTGGGCATACTGTATGCTTGAGGTGTGCGGCGCTGCTGGGAGTTTTTCGCGTGACTTCGAAATTTTTTTGTAGCATTTATTCCTTCTTACTAATGGCAAAACAATGCACAATAAACATGCAACTACGTCTGTGAATAATTGGTGCAGAAGACTGAGGTGCAAAAAAACATAACGTGAAGCAGGAAAAGCAGGAGAGCAGACAGAACAGCGCCAAAGTCTTCTGCACCAAGTATGCACCAACTAGCCCAAAAACAAGTCCTTTTGGTCTGTGAATAAATTTTTCCCTTTCGCGGTATGCCGCTTCCATGAAAAATGGATCAGCCACGTTTTTTCCTCTTTCCAGTATCTGCTCAAGATAACATAACCTCTTCGGTAATTTACTATGCGAGCTCAGGTAAGAATAATTTCCTAAGTTTTTTCTGTCTGATGTTAGAGTTTACAAGCGGCACCTAATTTTTCATCCCTGTGATCAACTTCTACTGAATAATAGTGGTAGCCACCTTACGTAAACTGCTTCAATTGCCCCTCGCAGCACAGGCCATGTTGATGCCAATTTATATTCGATGTGAACCACGATACGTCTAAAAACATCACGACCATACGGAAACTTGCCTTACTGCGGTTCTAAGGGAGGTTCGTAATATATAAAAAAAGGACAGGATACTTTCTTTTTTCTAGCTTACTGAATTTTGAAAATATCAAAGTACATTCATATAAAGCAAATACAATGTCTTGTCTGCTTCACAGATCACCGAACAAACGAGATCAGTGGCCTGATCTGGTGAATAAAAAAAACATAGATATTTATATTTACACGATTAGGCCGAGAATGCTTTGCTCCAACATTAGCAATCATGCCCAATAAACCAACATCAAAAGAGTATTACTTTTTCACACCTCCTTCTTCTAAACCTAAACCCAACCATATTTTTTAAAACATACACCGTAAAGTAAGAAGACCAAAGGGTCTATATTTAGCTTGTTTTTCTTTTTCAGCATCCACTAAAGCTAATGTGACATCCCCGGCAGCTTACTATGCGAAGCCACGTAAGAACAATTTCCTGAATTTTCTAGCCTTTAGAACAGATAACGAGTGATCGGTGGCCCCTACTTTTCTATTTCTGTAACCACACAGTGTACTCCTACGACAAGAACTAGAATCCAATGAGCGAAGGCCTATGTCTAATTTTTAGCTCTTATGGTTGGACATCCGTATCCAAGGTGTTGATGAGAACTGGCCACCAATTTATTATGAACTAAAACTGTAATGGCTGCCTCAATTTTTCGTTAAAATAATGGATGAACATATAAATGCTAACATTTTACAGAAACACTTCAGTAGTCTTCACGTTAAGTCTCTCACAATCGACACGAGAAAATGATAATTTCCTGATTTGCGCTAATTAACTATTTCAAGTGTTACGTCTTTTCTAGACATAATAATGAATCGAAGCAACTTTCAAACAATGTCGCATCACGTGAGACGCTAAGATCAATAGGATCAATGCAAGAGGAAATTCAGGAACGAGGCGAATAACACTAACTGCAGTGCGAAATACACGCAAAATGCGCACGTGAGCAATGAGTCAGCTTATCCTTGTTAGTAGTAATGTTCACTCGTATGCCACTCATTGTGTCAAATTGCTTATATTGAGAGCAATCAAATCTTATGTAATGGTTACTCGGAATAATTATTCATTAAGGTTGCCATGGCGAGACGTAATGTCACTATTTTCAGAACGTACGTATAGTTCGCAGCACATTCCCGAAATATCGGTGTTAAATTTATCCGCATGGTGACCGATGCTTTACAGGTTCTTTGACCGATTCGAATATCATCTGGATAAAGCCGCGAAGACCGAACGGAAGTGAGTAAAGCGGTAACGATAAGCAGTTGGGTATTGTGTCGTTCACTGGGGTTTATATGATTGAAACGAGAATGGATTCATAATTTCCGTTTTACTTTTCTGCATGACGAAATTGAGCCATCGTACTTCAAATCATAGTTATGCTATTGAAGTTTGCCTGTTTTCAACACAAAGCACAGAGAACACATCGACGCGACGTGGTTAAATTAGGTGACAACATCTCTTATTGTGAACTGTCAGGAACATGTGTGTGTGTGTGCGTGTGCGTGCGCGTGTGTGTGTGTTTGAGTGTATGCGTGCGTGCGTGCGTGCGTGCGTGCGAGCGCTCGCGGATAAATCTGAACTTGACTGATAGCACCTATCTTCCTTACCTTCAATCATTCTCTTCCCGTATTTGTTGATGGAGAAGGGCGGTCTTCAATTAACACTGTAGAGGCACCATGCTTATTCTGGTTGCCACCAGTGGACGTGAAAGTGTGCTATGAGCTATTACTCATAGCCCAAACTGTTTTCAGGGCAATGATTTTCCTCTCTAGCTGACAGTGATATAGTCTGGCCTGCCCTTGTTCAACAAACTGTTTTTTCAATGATAATAATAATTTTCGGGCTTTACCGAAAACATTGCTACGAATGCTTGCTTGATATATTTGTCATTATATCATCGTTCTGCACTATTTGGATCAAACTTTGTATATAATATAGTATATTTGAAGAGAACAGACGAGCTATGGTACTGGTAAGTTATGTACTTATTTGTTTATTTAAAATGCATGACGCGCTTTATTACAAACGCTTATTTGGTAGAGTGTAACGGGTAATTATGTGGCATTTAGCGTTTAAAAAACACGAAATGTTTTGAATAGTTGCATAGTTGTCATTCATGTGAAAGATGAATGAAACAAAACAAAAACAGAAGAGCACGTGTAAGGGCAAAATCACTGAATGGTAGCTACATTTTATCTTTGCAAAATAGTAAGTCACCTATGAGCTCTTTGTTGTGTCCATCGTAACCTTGCCGATTGCATATAGGATTGTAGAATATTTTATTGCTCTGTCTTTTTTTCCCTTGTTTTGAGTAACCCTAAATAGCTCTGTAAGCATTCATTACATGTGAAAATTTTTGTACCTTGTATTTTAACATGACTTTTCTTTGCAAATACAATGAATTAACAAGCCGTTAGTGTACACCCTACATTGTCTTCTATTGCTACTTCAACGGGTAATACTACTTTATATCATAAAACTGTTTTTATAAGGCATGACAGAACAAAAACAATCAGCATATTTCTTCGTTGAGGCCTTTATTAGTTAAGCCGACTGCCATTTATACAGTGCCCAATAACAAATGGTAGTACAGCGTTTGTTTTATTGACAGGCCCCTTAAATCACAGCAGTCATAGGTTTGATTTAAAACGTCGATATCTCTTCGCATTTTTTGCAGGTGCACTTCCGAAAAAAAGAGCCATCCGACGTAAGCACGTTTTTTTTATAAAAGCTAGAAGTGAATGAAATTGGACAGTCATCCGCTATCCCACGTCATTGGCACTGCCGATTGAGCTATGGTTTTGTTAAGCAATATATTAGTGTTGAACTTAGAAAAGCGTAGTCAGATGCTGTATGTATTTTTTCCGATTGTCACTTTTACCACTTCCATATAGTCACCGTTACTGCTTCGCCCCATCTTTAGTATCTGATAACCATTACTATCGCATTAGGCGTACAAAATATATCGAACTCACTTGCGGCCCCGGAAGCTTCATAACCAAGCGGCCTCTTAGGTTCGATGGCTCTGTAATAAAAGTAATCATAGTGTAGGTTTCGACTGTTCATCTTTCTAAAAAAATCATAACAGACTTCCATCGGAGTGAATTCCATGTGCTACTTTTATATTTCACACCTACGTAGTGTAGTGTGCGCGCGCCCCCATGCACGTTTATGATACGCTGCTTAAAAACAAATATTACTAAACATGAACCACCAGAAACATACCACACATTTAGTATACACAAGATATAGGAACCGACACAGGATATAGGAAATTGTTAGAAAATAGAAGTTTGGCGTTCAAGTGAAGTTGCATATTTTAGGTCAAAGCATTATATGGCCCATAAAACGAGAAAAGTGCCCTGTCAATATGCAGCCACTAAATTGTGTAAGATGCTTTTCTAATTTTTTGCGTGTCCCTCTGATGGCTTGCGCGTCTTTTGCTCCTGTACCTTTCTTCAAGACGTATTCCTTATCAATAAATGTTAACCCATTTTTTCACTCAATCATGGTGTTCGGTGCATTATGCTGAATATACAGTTAGGCTTTGCTTTTTCTCTATGTACATTAACTACAATTTCCCTCTGTTTGAATTTAGTGTACCTTGAAAAAACTAGAACGCGTGTTTTGAAGTTATAGTGGCGCTCTTACTTCAAAAATCATCCTGCTATTCACTCGAGTTTGCGTTCACTGCGCAGGGTCAAAGTCTACTTACGGTTTTTGCCTCATGGGTTTCTACTGGAAAAATTGAGCAATGCCTGAACCAAGCCAAGTTCACCTTGCTTAACAAGGATAAATGTCTGTTTCCTTGAAATAAGTATCTTTTTGTATAAACATTTTTTCCAGAAATCGGTCGTGGTGGGGAGAACAGGAGTGTGACCTCAAACGATACGTCAACCGGCATGAAGAATTCCTCGAAAAGTAAGAAGTTTATATCCAAATGTTTGCCCAACTGGTTTTTGTAAGCATGTCATCAACGGGATGAAAAGTTATACAGCGTGTCTTTGCTGAGCTGAGAAATGAAAAAAAAAAGAGAAATGCGCACTGCATAGTTTTTGAAAGCACCGCCATTAGCTAAAGAAAAAAATCACAGTATATTCACGAAGTGAACTATGCTGAGTGGGCGAAACAGTTCGGTGTTACCATAAATGATCCGTGACATTGACCACTCTCGTATTTAAATGAGCAATAAGGCGGCGTACAGTGATATATTCTGTTTACTGGTATGTCGTATTGACTCATTTTTCCTTCGTTATCACTGCTTTGTGGTATCGATATAGCCTGAAGTCGGCAAAGACGAGGTCTGTGCACCTTCTCCTGGTGGTTGCTGGTTGTTTCCAGTCATACGAAATGCATCGTAGAGCATATCGAGACGTACTATATTTCGCAAGCCAGTCGTTTTCCGTGATTATCATCATTATCATCAGTGTCGTCGTCGTAGTCATGGCGTATAGTGGGTACCTTGCATGTGGTGTGCCGTGTTGGCAGAAACATAGAGCACGCTCTGGAACCTGCTTGTTAATCTTCTTCATCACCATCGTCAGCGTCGTCACCATCGAAAGACGACGGCCGATATGGCAGGACCCTGAGCTGAGGGGCTTCGCCCCTGAGCGCTCAATGTTGTTCTCCTAGCCATGCACGCGGCTCAGAAGCAGCCACCACCAAGCCACACCCACTGACGTAGATCACCCGATGAAAAATTAAAAAAAACGTTTGGTAGAGAGGCGTCTGCAGAAGTGAGTTCACTGTAAACGGACAAAACATACTTGTGTCATTCCATTAGAGCCCTAATGTGACATAGCATCCAATTAAAAACAAAGGTAACGTAAAAATCTTTAGAATTGCTAATCAAAACCTTACTCTCTTCTTAAACCACGGTCATACGTTTGAACGCGCCTTCTCAAAATAGGGGTTTTATGAGGCAGTCGAGCCTCTCAAATATGTAGAATAATACAGAGTTCAAATGTAGATTAATACAGAGAGTAATTCAGAGTGCAGATTGGAATTGTTCACTAACAAAAAGTAATTTTACGGAATCAGATGTCTTCAGTTTTTGTGAGAAAATGACCTGCCCACAAAGGAACTTGAAAGGGTCATTCTGACCTGTCTCTTTTCGTGTTTCTTTTTGAGATATCAAAGATATTCGCATCAAAGTCGCCGTCGGTGTTATGTCCTCAGTCAAGAAGTGTTGACATCAGGCTCCCGTCGCACGCTTCCCTCACCAGTGCGCGTTGACTTTACTCTCTCCCTCAGCCACAGCATGCCCACGGCAGCGCCCGCAACTGCCGGCTTCTCAGCATGCTCACAATACACTTCTCTCTCGCTTCCCCTTTCCAGCACTCGCAACGCTCGACCATATGTCGAGTGGAAACACTCTTTCGGCTCATTTATCTGCGATGATACTTACAAGACCCTTTCACTGTTTGGAAACAAGGACCATTGATCACATCCGGTCTCGTCCACCGATGTGCCTGAATAGCACCGGTGGGCAAGAAGGGCGTTACAAAATAGCCCACTGATTTGTCACACTTTCCTTCCCTCATTTAGCAAAATATATTAGAATGAATGGTCTTTTGAGCTACATAAAAATACAAAAGATTGCCTTAAACATTGCGCGCTTCCTTTTTGTACAACGACGGAGCGTAGCGTTGCAAACTGCACGAGCAACATTTGCAGTCGTCAATACGCCGCATATGAGTAGCATCCCGCAAATGACACGTTTGCTTTGCATTTTTGTTCCCCTTTTAGCACCGAAGATGCAACTACGACTTTGCTCATGGAAAAAAGCTCTGTATGATTAACCACGAGACAAAAATAATTGACCGCGTATGGGTGCTCCGCTGCGAACGTTGTTGAAAGACGATAGTCTTCTACCGGCCTGCTTTTGTACATAGCGTCGCATTTTAAGCGCAGCCTAAGAAACGCTAGGTTGCTTAGAATTACGTAATTATAGATTGGACACTTCCTAAGAATGGCCTACTGTTGTTGCACCTCAAATATGCGTAATATTTGTTTTTCGATCGACAATGTTCATAAGTAGGAACGCAGCCATCAGTTCAAGATAGCTGGGCGTTCAGCAAGTGTTTAAATGCTAGTCGGTCGCCTGAGTTGTGTGTTAGAAATACAAACAGACAGACCAAGAATTATGCATTGAAGTACCACAAGAAAAACTCATCTTCAAAACAAGCGTTGCCAAACCTTCTCGGCATGTCATACCATGAACAAAGAGTAAGGCCACAGTATATAAGGTGCCGATCAGGCCAATAGCACTGCCTTTATTTTGGCGCTACACAGCCAACAGTGCTGCTGACGGCCAATGCGGCTATCGTGGTATCGTCAATAAAGAGATAAACTCAAGGCAGGCGCGATGTTGCCCCGCGCACGCTCACATGGCAACTATCTAGCCTGCAGATGTCACTCGTGCTGCTCCAAGTCGTACACTCCGTCGTTCTAGACATGTGTGTTGACCGCTCTACTTTGACGCTCTCATTTTCCGGGTGCAGATCCATACAAATAAAGAGTTGGGTATTTCGCAGTCTTGCTGTAGCCTTTTCGACCGTCGCAATCACATGACAACAGGCTCAGTGACCTGGTTTTTGCGCCGAGGACAGCATGGTCGCTAGAAGGGACTTGAGCTTAAAAATCAGAAACTGTCAACCATCTCAAGCTGGCCGGGCTTTCGGGAAATATCTGCTTAACGGCATTTCATTATTCAGCTATCTCGTCTTGTTATTATAGACGTGTCACATCTCAGGAACATTTCAAGGCCAAGTTTCACCACCGTTATACTAGCTCGATTGATTGCATTAGGTCAGCCCTTGGCGGGGAGAAAAAGTAAGAACCTATAAACAGTATAACAGCGGCTATTGAGCAAGTGTTCGTGCTAGCGTGTTCATAAGCCGTAAATATGCCTGATTAAAAACAAGAGACAGTACTCCTGGGACACACCGTTCCAAGTCTCTTTCTAAACCTCTTTTCAAAGACGGTTTTCAAAGCGAGCAGCCCCTTCTTGCAACTCACTAGCACGCTTTTCATAATAGAGAGTTTTAGTACTACGTACGCTGCGTACGTGGCGGCGTTGCGTACGTAAGGACGCCACGTTCTGCGTAGTGCGCATGCGCAGACCACAACGCGCACGTATCGCGTTACGAAGTCGACCATGTTCCTGTGACCGCCCTCATTGACACAGGTGCGCACCTGTCTATTATGAGTGCTTCTCTACGCTGCCGCTTACAAAAGATTATGACGCCATCTACGACGCAGGCAATACGTGTTGCCGATGGCGGTACTGTACCAGTAATCGGAATGTGCACTGCTCGTGTCAGCACTGCCGGTCGTCACGCCATGGTCCTTTCTGCCGTGCTAGCCTGCTGCCCTCATGACCTCATACTTGGCCTTGATTTCCTTTCGGCACACTCGGCCTTAATTTATTGTTCGTCTGGTACCCTCAGTCTTGATCTACCAATCTTTGCCGACTACTCTGCAAAGCCCACCAGCCGCTTGAGCCCAACCACTTTCGTTCGCCTGCCACCTCAAGCCGTCACGTACGTGTCTTTGTCATCGATCCCTCCCGTTCCTGACGGTGATTATATTGTTACGCCAATTACTGACGTTCGGCTGACGCGCAGTGTTACTGTGCCCTATACCATCGCAACCATAATCGATAACTGTGTGTTACTTCTGCTCCTTAACTTTGGTTTCACACCTCAAGTGTTGCCCTGTCAGATGTCTCTAGCCCAGCTAACTGCCATAACAGAAGACGATGTCAGTGTTGTCGCTGTATCTGCTCTTGATCGAAGCGCAGTCTCACGGTCACCCAGCTCAGACAATGGTATTTTTCGAAACATGATTGGATCGAAGCTGTCGCCTCACCAGACCGACGCTCTCTGACAAGTTTTGGCCTCATACCGTGACATTTTCGACACCGACGATCGTCCCTTGAGCCCGACTAAAATTGTCACTCACCGAATCAACACTGGCGACTCTGCGCCGATTCACCATCGGCCGTTCCGCGTGTCAGCGTCCGAGCGAGAAGTGATTCAGAAAGAAGTGGCCAAAATGCTTACGAAAAACGTAATCGAACCATCAACGAGCCCTTGGGCATCTCTCGTGGTATTAGTAAAAAGAAAGACGGCTCATGGCGTTTCTGCGTTGATTATCACCACCTACACAAAATTACCAAAAAAGGCGTGTACCCTTTACCACGCATTGACGACGCCCTTGATTGCCTCCATGGCGCCACCTTTTTTTCATCTTTCGACCTTCGATCTGGCTACTGGCAAATTGCTGTAGGTGATAGGGACCGAGAAAAGACCGCCTTCGTTACCCCTGACGGTCTTTACCAATTCAAGGTCATGCCATTCGGTCTCTGCAACGCTCCAGCGACCTTCGAGAGAATGATGGACACGCTCCTACAAGAATTTAAATGGTCGACCTGTTTGTGTTAACTGGACGACGTGATCATTTTCTCACCTACCTTTGCAACCCACCTTGAACGCCTTTCGACCATTCTATCCATATTTTGAGGGGCCGGCCTGCAGCTCAATTCCACCAAATGCCACTTTGGTCTTCGTCAGATTACCGTATTGGGTCACCTTGTTGACGCTGCCGGCGTACGCCAAACCCGGCGAAAGTACGCGCTGTAACAAACTTCCAAGACCCACGCTCTGTTCATGATGTTCGCAGTTTTGTGGGCCTCTGCTCCTACTTTCGCCGATTCGTGAAAAACTTTGCGGCACTCGCACGGCCACTCACCTACCTTCTCAAACAAGACGTCCCACTTTCTTGGGGCCCTCCTCAAGCTGACGCCTTCTCTCAGCTAATCACCGCTCTAACGACACCTCCTATTCTTGCACATTTCGACCTAAATGCTCCTACAGAAGTGCGAACAGACGCGAGTGGTCACGGAATTGGTGCAGTTTTGGCGCAAATTTAGCGGGGCAACGACCGTGTAATCGCGTACGCAAGCCGTCTGCTTTCTAAGTCTGAACGCAATTATCCCATAACAGAACGGGAATGTCTCGCTCTTGTTTGGGCAGTTTCGAAATTCCGTCCTTACTTGTATGGCCACCCTTTCCATGTCATCACAGATCATCACGCGCTGTGTTGGCTTTCTTCTCTGAAGGACCCCACTGGACGACTTGGTCATTGGGCATTACGCCTACAGCAGTATTCCTACTCGGTTGCTTATAAGCCAGGACGTCTCTATCTGGACTCCGATTGCTTATCCCGCTACCCTGTTGATCAGCCCGACGACCCAAACATCGAGCCTAGCCTCAGCGTCATGTCAATGTCCCAGTTTCTTCAAATTGGTGATGAACAACGTCGTGATGCTTCTCTGCGACAACTTATTGACCGTCTCGAATCTGCTCCGAACGACACGTCACCTCGCATGTACGTCCTCCTGAATAGCACGCTGTAACGTCGTAGCCTCCAGCCACATGGACCTGAGGTCCTTCTTGTCGTGCCGGAAAACCGGCGTTCAGCCGTGCTGCACGAGCTTCACGATGAACCAACTGCTGGTCATCTGAGTGTATCTCGGTCGTACGACCGCGTGCGTCGCCGCTTCTTTTGACGCGGTCTCGCCCGGTCCGTTCGCCGTTACGTGTCCTCCTGCGATAAATGCAACGTAGGAAGCGACCTACTGCGCCCCCGGCTGGACTTCTTCAGCCGATCTCCATCCCAACCGAACCTTTCTTTCGTGTCAGTATAGATCTTCTTGGTCCTTTTCCCGAGTCGAAATCGGGCAACAAGTGGGTCGCCGTTGCTATAGACTACGCGACTAGGTATGCCATCACTCGAGCGCTCCCAGCAGCACCGCTACTGACGTTGCGGACTTTTTGCTCCACGACGTCATCCTACACCATGGCTCTCCTCGCTAATTACTCACGGATCGCGGCCACGCATTTTTGTTCCCTGTGATCGACGATCTTCTTCGCTTTTTCTCGACGCACCACAAGCTGACCACTTCCTACCATCCCCAAACAAATGGCCTTACCGAACGGCTAAATCAGACTCTAACGGACATGCTCGCGATGTATGTGTCCTCCGACCACCATGACTGGGACATGGCGCTACCTCACGTGAACTTCGCGTACAATTCTTCGCGCCACGACACTACTGGTTATTCACCCTTTTATTTGCTGTATGGCCGTTATCCGACGTTACCACTCAACACCCTACTTCCAACCACTACAACGCCGTCAACCGGATATGCACGCGACGCTATTGCTCGTGCCGACCACGCACGCCAGATCGCCCGCTCTGGAATTTCCGCTTAGCAAGCCACCCAGAATGTCATCTACGACAGCCGGCATGTTGACGTTCACTTCTCACCCGGTTCTCTCGTTCTCCTGTTGTGCCCAGTTCGTTGAGTTGGCTTATCAGAGAAGTTGTCTCGCTACATGGGTCTTTACCGTATCATACACCAGGTAATCGACGTCACGTATGAGATCATTCCTGCATCTGAGACCACAATCCCTCATGCAACCACACTCAGTGATGTTGTGCACGTCAGCAGGCTAACACCTTACCACCTGCCTCCTGAAGACCGTAATTAATATGCACCGAGACCACGCTTTTACCGCCAGGTGGTAATGCTACGCAGCTGACATATCAGCTGTCAGAAGACGACAACGAGGAAGTGGCCTGTCGGTTGTGCGTGCTGTCCTCATCTTATTCGATGCTATACGCATCAGTGTGAATATAGATTCTGAATAGACACGCCTCGTATCATTTTTGCGTTAATATATTTTACGCTCTTACCCCAAGAGGTTTACGACTCATTCGCTTGGTGTGGATACGAGGGCATAAAGCTTTAACCCTCAATGAATATGCACATGCAGTTTCAGTGGTCTCACATAATTATCCTATAATGTCAATATTTCCAGCGATAGCATTTATCGCCATGGCATGCTTTGAAAAATTTTGTCATATCAGATCATTTGCAAAAATCTCGCTTGGCAACATCTGAATTTTTCTCGTCTTAAGTACCCATAAAAATTATGGTGCTCTTCTAGAATGACGAAGATGTCAATTACGAGACTACAAAGCCGAGTACCCCCTCCCCTGAATTTTCATGTACACAGGTATGATCTGGTGCAGTCTCTCCTATGCGTCCACTGCAACGATAATGAATCCCTTCACCATTTGCTCTTAACATGTAGGCTATATACAAATTAAAGAGACTGTCAGTAGAACCTCTTCATAGGTTGGCTCTAAGTTTATCCCTTTCGGTGGTCCTTTCCTTTGGGGTAACTGAAAACAAATTTACCCACATGAAAGGTCGTGAGGCGATATGCGATTTTCTAAAGGTGATAAAACGAATAAAATGCCAAGGTGAGGCATAAATTCACTATATTTCAAACTTATTAGCTTGCTTGTTTTTTTATTACCTTTATTTTATTTCTAATCTATCGTTCACCAATTGGTTCTTTGTTTAAGCATCCTTATCTAAAATAACCCGGCTTGTAAAACAATTTGATCTCACAAGGGAGGCACAGTCCGTTTCATGGCCGATCCCTCGTGGTGGGATGCGCCAGGACTTTGAGGAACAACCAACCAACCAACCGCCAGTGTGCCAACCATTGTCATCGCGTGCAAATATTGTAAATATCTGTAAATATACGTTTCCTTGTAAGATTATTGGTGGAGGTGATGGGTACGCCTACCTGGTTCTTCCGGTCAACCAACACGGAACTTGGGAGTGCTCGCCGCCTTCATTGTCCTGCGATGGCTCAACAGGCCAACCCACAAGGGCAACTGCAGCCACAGCAGGAGCAGCAGCAGCCTCCTCTGATTCTCCTGCCTCTACGAGACCCTAGAACCTTCTCAGGCACCAGCAAGGACAAGATTAATGTAGAAGATTGGGTCACGTTGTACGAGCGCGTGAGTGAATAGTATATAGGTGGCACCCCACGTTGATGCTGACTGTCGGACCATCCTATTGTTCACCGTGCTTGGGCAGTGCCCACATGAAATTATTTTCGGTTTCAACTTTATCTCTGCGCAATCCGCCCTTGTCGACTACACGACGGGCCTTTTCCGGCTGGAACTACTTTTTGACGCAGCCGTTATCGGTGAAGCTCAAAGCCACTTTTGTGCCACCGAGTTCCCGCATCCTTCGCCGTAAGCTGTGGCTTACGTGCAGATCATGTGTGATCCGCCTGTGCGCGATGGTGAATATGTCGTTTCACCCGTTACCGACATTGTGTTGAAGCATTCCATTGCTGTCCCGCACACCGTGGTAACAGTATGCCATAACCAGACCTATTTGTCTCTTTTAAACTTTGGTTTCACCGCGCACGCACTGCCTGCTGGTATTAAACTAGGTGTCTTGCGTAGTTGAAGTAGCTTGATATCTCTGAACTGTCAGCTGAACGACCTACTCCACACGTCAACTTGCTCACAGTGCCCAACCTTTCAAGCATTGAGATTTCCAAAATGATAGCACCAGATCTTTCGCGCTCCGAAGCACAAGACCCCCACCGTCTCTTGACATCCTATTCGGACATGTTTGGTCTTGACAAACGCTTTTTATGCCAGACACTAGTTGGGACCCACCACATTAACACTGGTGACGCCAACCCAATACATCGCCGCCATTACTGTGTCTCCGATGCCGCACGCTCTGTCATCCACAAAAAGGTCGAGAAAATGCTCGCCAAAGACGTCGTTGAACACTCTAGTCCGTGGGCACCCCTGGTCATGCTTGTCAAGAAGAGCGAGAATACGTGGCAGTTTTGCGTCGACTATTGATATCTCAGCAAGGTCACTAATAAGGAAGTTTACCTTTTACCAAGAATAGACAACGCCCTAAACTGCCTTCATGGCGCCATATTTTTGTCGTCCATAGACCTTCGATCTGTTTATTGGCCGATCGCTGTTGACCTACGGGACCGAGATAAAATAGCACTTGTAACCCTCGATGGGTTATACTAACTTAAAGTAATGCCGTTCGGGCTTTGCAATGCGCCGGCCAACTTTGAGCGCATGATAGATTACCTTGTGCGCGGCTTCAAGTGGTCTACTTGCTTGTGTTACTTAGATTATATCATTGCTTTTTGACCGACATTCGCGGGCCAAGTTGAACGACTGTCTAGTATTCTCCAAGTATTCCGCAACGCTGGTGTCCAGCTGAACTTTTCGAAATGCCGTTTCGGCCATCGCGAAATAACTTTAGTTGGTCACCTCGTTAACGCATCTGGGCTGCAGCCCGATGCGGAAAAAAATTGCGCAGTGACTCAATTTTTCGCACTCTCTTCTGCAAAGTATGTCCGGAGCTTGCGTGGTTCGTGCTTTTATTCCCGCCACTTCATCCGGAATTCCGCCAATATTGCGCAGCCTCTCACTGAGAATCTGAAAAAAAAGAAGTCGTCTTTCCTTGTTTTTCGCCTCAAAGTGCTGCATTTTTGGCGCTTATTGCAGCCCTTACGACTACGCCAATATTAGCCCACTTCGATCAGACCACACCGACAGAAGTTCGCACTGACGCGAGTGGCCACGCAATTTGTGCTGTTTTAGTTCAGCGTCAGCATAAACGTCACTGCGTCATCGCTACGCCTGCCGCACTTCTTCTCCTGTAGAAATCTATTCCATCACCGAAAGAGAGTGTCTTGCCCTTGTTTGGGCTGTCGCTAAATTTCGCCCGTACCTGTTCGGCCACATTTTTAGTGTTGTGACTGATCACCATACACTGTACTGCCTTTCGTCACTCAAGGATCTCACGGGTCGTCTCGGTCGTTGGTCTCTCCGCCTCCAAGAATACACCTTCACGGCCGCGTATAAATCTGGTCACCTCCATCAGGACGCCGATTGCCTGTCACGGTATCGAGTGGATGTGCCAGACGCCACAGAGAGAGCATGAGGATTCCGTCTTATCAATATCACACTTCCCTGATATCGCTTCTGAGCAAAGCCGCGACCCGGATTTAGTTTCTATCACAGAAAGCCTGACTTCCGCATCTGCACCTACTTCTCTTGTATTTCCTTGTGAAAGGGGTTCTCTAGCACCACAACATGCGTCCTAATGGTCCCGATCGTCTTTTTGTCAGCCTTCCCGATAGCATGTAGATGTTTTCCGACAGCTTCACGATGAACTTGCCGCTGGTAACCTCGGAGTCACCCGCACTTATGATCGCGTCGGCGTTAGGGCCACGCCTATATCGCTCTGTGCAAATATATGTCGCCAGCTAGGACCTTTGTTAACGTCGAAAATGACCAACAACGCTTCCAGCTGGCCTCCTTCACCCTATCGACATCCCTGCTCCACGATTCACCGCGTAGGGCTCGGCCTTTTTGGGCCATTTCTCACTTCTGCATCCGGCAACAAATGGGTTGGCATGGTGACTGACTACGTGACACGTTACGCGGGCACCCGCGGTCTCCCAACCAGCTACGCTACCGATGTCACCCACATTATACTGCATGACATTATTTTTCATCAGGGTGCTCCTCGACAGCTCATTACTGACCAAGGCCGATACTTTTTATTTTACGTCGTCCAGGATATCGTAAGTTCCTGTTCCACGAACCACCAATTCACAACGGCATACCATCCGCAAACTAATGGACTTACAGAGCGCCTGAATTGCACTATCCACAACATGTTGTCTATGTATGTTTTTCCAAACCACTGCGACTGGGACGCAACGTTACCCTACGTCACCTTGGCTGACAACTCCTCCAGGCTATACACCGCAGGCTATTCCCCGTTCTACCTTCTTTATGGACGAGAACCCTTGCTGCCTCTTGGTACCCTCCTTCCCGCTGTTTCAAGCTCCCCTGTCACATACGTTCGCGATGCCATAGAACGAGCTGACGCAGCACGACAGATTACTCGAGAACAGCTTATACCTTCTCAAACCCCTCAAAAGATCGATACGATCGCCACCACCGTGAAGCTTCGCATACACCAGGTTCTCTAGTACTCTTGTGGACCCCATGTCGTCAGATCGGCCTCTCTGAAAAGCTCTTATTTTGCTAAGACGAGCCATAAAAAGTCATAGACCTCGCCTACAATATAGAGCGAGTCATGAATGCAGCGCAGTCAACGCCACCGTGATATACTGTTGTACACGTCGTAAGACTGAAGCCTTACGTGTCACCCGGAACTCCACTTTCGTGACAAGCACCGGGTCGGCACTTTTATGCCGCGGTGCAGTGCCACAAGGCAGTTGTGGGATTGGTAAAAAAATGGTAGAGGGTCCCTGCTTGAAAGAAACGACTACAAAATGGAGAGAGACTGTTCCCAGCCGGCCATTCTGCCAGCCATTGTAGTCACGTGTAAATATCGTAAATACCCATAAATATACATTTTGTTGTAAAAATATATACAGCCGAAAATTGAGTTTTCCTCTTGTACACCTTTGACTGACCTTCATAAATGAGCGCAAAGTTAGATAAAAGCGCAAAAGTATTGTTTTCTCGCCACATTCAAGCTCTGCCAACAAGGCAGCAGCCTTTTCGACCGAAAGAAAGGGCGCCGCGGTGCAGAGAAAAGAGCGGGCCACGACCATTTCTAGAGCACGCTCTCTCAGCGCGATTGGGATGGCTGGAGAGAAGCCCGCTGTGCGCCCGCCATCTCGGAGGCCATAATCAATCGCAAGCGTTTGAAAAAAAAAATGAAGAAAACTTACGGATGTCGCTCTATGTTTGTGTCAATAGTAAAGAAGTCGCGTTTTGCGTATATTGAAGGGCCCGTTTCACGAAGTGAGCCCTTATTTGGCAGTGTAACTTATACAACCTATAATGTTTGAATAAGGCAACATGATTGAATGATCTTACTAATTTTGAAATGTTTTCTGTGCTTCGTGCGGCAGTGTCTTTGAATTTTATATCCGATTCCGTATGTCATCCGTGGTGCTGGTGACCATGATGAAGAAACAGTACTGCGAGTTTGACAGGTATTCACATGCTGCTGAGGCTCCTACGCTTGATCCTTCATGGTTCCAAATTTGACTGAAAATAAAGAGCATGCATATTGACTCACTTAGCTTGAGATTTCCCCCTGACGGTGGTATTTTGATTTTGATACTCCAATTGCTTTCAGTTTTATTACATTACTAAACTTCATGAAAAATTTTACATTTCAGCCTATGTGATCTGCTGATTATACAAATATTTGAAAAAAGATCTGTGGTGATGAAAAAGCGGTTACTATCTTTCAGTTCTATTCATCAAGGACACTCATTTAGATTTTAGCAACGAGCTTGTCGCAGCACTCATGTATGCTGGATTACGTTGAAGACACGAATACAAATAACACTATTTTTACCAGGTATTCCAGAGAGACGACAAGGTACAGTGCATCATTAGTGAAAATTGGTGAAACACTCATTAGTATTTTGCAATGTGCAGTTTCCGAAGAAGACATCTCAAAGGAACTTTTTTCACAAGTGGTTCTGAAAATACATACAACGCTATGTATATATGCCCTGCGCAGCAGAAGGAAGACCGTAAGTACCTTTGGTGGTTCGCAGTTCTTAACCTGGTACCACCAGTAAGCCCATGTTTTTGAGATCTTTATATCGACGTTGTAGGTCTTGAATGAGAAACTTGCAT
The DNA here is from genome assembly GCF_013339725.1 of Rhipicephalus microplus. NCBI lineage: Eukaryota > Metazoa > Arthropoda > Arachnida > Ixodida > Ixodidae > Rhipicephalus > Rhipicephalus microplus. The sequence goes on from NC_051168.1 coordinate 125,278,804, forward strand.
TTATCAAGAGCGAAAAGTTTGTATGGATGAAAATATTAAAAAGCATTGCATCCAATCTATAATTGAGCTGAAGCAGTCCACGTGACCGTCAGATGTTCTACCAAAAAGTCACGTGACTGATATTCTGTAATCACAAAGAAAACTCGCACAGTTACATTGAAATATTTAAAGATTGTAGTAGTAGTACATGTGGTTTAACGTGCCAAACCGCCATATGATTATAAAAGACGCCGTAGTGCCAGGCTCTGGAAAATTGGACCACGGGTGCTCTTTAACCTGCCCCTAATTATTAACACACGTGCCTCGACCGTTTTCACCTCCACTGAAAATGCAGCTGCCGCAGCCGTGATTCCATCCCGCAACCTCCAGGAGAGCTGTCGAGTGCCATAACCAATACACAATCATGGCATTGCCATATTAAAAGTTAATTATCACGTACAACAAAATGAAAACAAAATGAAAACATGTTACTTGAGTGCCAAAATATCCCTCGTATTAATGTGGAGCGCTTTGAAGCCCTGGCTGTCGTATGATACCATCTGAAATCATCTGACATCGCTATACATCGTTTAGTCATCTTGTAGTCAAGCTGGCAAAACGATGTATAGCACAGCTATGTATTGTAAAGCCACCTATGATTTATTATGGCTAGTGAAGTAGGAAAGACAGAGAGTGAGGAGGACTTACACGAGAGGAAATTGGAGGAATGAGGAGGTAAACATATCAGAGCTATACAGGGTGTCAGGCAGGCAAAACGGTGCATTGAATAGTCTTATTTAGCATGGTTAGTAGGGGGTGGGAAATCCAAGTGAGGCTGAGGAGGAGGAAAAGCTGGAAAGGAAAGGCAAGGCACTCAATAGCCACTGTGGCAGGCTTTTTTCTCTTTTGGCGCATCATCTCTTGGTTCATAAACTAGTAGTGGAGAGGTTGTAAATGAGGGTACAGAAAGGTAGCGAAAGATGGCACGTAGGTTTAGCGAAATTACGTACTAATCACGAAGTTCTCTGCCATGATTCATGGCCCAACAGTTGCTTTTAACGAGAACTACCGAAATGGCTTTTCCTAGAAATGCGAAAACTGAGATGGTCGCAAGCCTAGTTACACTACAACAGAAAATAGTCATGTACCCAGCTATGGCTTGCCGATGCCGCAAAATTGTTCATGAAAACCAGGAACAAGTTTCACATACAATGCGTCACTTTAGAAGCTCGCAAGCATTATATATTTTCCGAAGCATCGCCAGCACAAAAAGTGACCGCGATATGTGGCAAACTCGTGCTAGCCAATGATAAAGCTCCATATACGATGGTCAAACACAACCCTATTGCAATGAAAGCTGTTATGAGATCACTTTTCAGGTCACGCGCTGTTGCATGTTTTTCGCCGCTGCCACCAATATCCGTAAACACAATGTGCAAAATTAAAAAAAACCTTACACCAACGACACAGTGAGGCTTGAACCTGGATACGCTGGGTGCCAGCCCAATATTCTGCCACTGAGATACGCCAGCGCATGCTTATAACTGGTTGTCAAACTTGCCTTAGGCAGGCATAACCTAGCACCAAAGGCACAGTAGGGCTCGAACCAGGGTCAGCTGGGTGCCAGCCCACCATACTACCACTGAGCTACACTGGTGCTTGTGACTTGTTTTCAAACTTGCCTTAGGAAGGCTTGATGTCGGGAATGCAATCGCCATAATTCGCCATCGTCATCAGTCACTGCGTGGACGATTGGCACAAAATTCCTTGGAGGTGTTTAGCGGATACCACTCTTCTCAGAAGAATGAGGAAAAAAAGCATAGCGAATGCCGGCCTACTACCCAAAAGTTTATTATTAATGCCCTAGTGATTACCAAGCAAGTGTTCTTGCAGTAGTTACCCAATGAGTGTTTTTAAAAGGTTCTGAAAGGCTCTTCTAGCTGTCCCTGTGACTGTGCTGCGCCTGACACGCAGGCCTGGTGTGTTTTTTTTGTTCTTACTAATTCACTCACACATCGGCAACTACAACTCTTGGAAAACAAGAAACTCCGTCCCAGACATCCAGCCCAGCTTACATGTCATCGGCGGAACCTCAGTAGCAATCAGCCAGATTCTATGAATGCAGTTATATTACCTGCGATACTTCTACAAGGTGATTATGGTAACGTTCGAATGGCTCTCATCCCAGCTCAGCAATAGTCCCTGCTGGAACACGCAAAGCTGGCTGCTTCCATGCTGAACGCTTAGTTTCCATTTTCTGCATTAAAAGGCCAGTCGACAGGCTCTGACTGTTTTCACACCCCTCAAACAAGCTTGAATGTCTACTCAACAATTGACCACATTCATACTATCAATCAGGTAATAGGGAAATGCTCAGTATATCACCAACCACTATACATAGCTTTCAGAGATTACGAGAAGGCGTTTGATTCAGTAGAAATATTAGCCGTCATGCAGACACTGCGGAATCAGGGCGTCGATGAAGTACATATAAACATCCTGGAAGAAATCTACAGGGGATCAACTGCTACCATAGTGCTTCATAAAGAAAGCCACAGAATACCAATCAAGAAGGGTGTAAGGCAGGGGGACACAATCTCCCCAATGCTATTTACCGCGTGCTTACAGGAGGTTTTCAGAGGCCTAGAATGGGAACAGTTAGGGATAAGAGTTAATGGAGAGTACCTTAGCAACCTGCGCTTCACCGATGACATTGCATTGCTGAGTAACTCAGGGGACGAATTGCAACTCATAATTACGGAGTTAGACAAAGAGAGCAGAAAGGTGGGTCTTAGAATGAATCTGCAGAAAACAAAAGTAATGTACAACAACCTCGGAAAAGAGCAGCGATTCGAGATAGGTAATAGTGCACTTCAAGTTGTAAAAGACTATGTCTACTTGGGGCAGGTAGCAACCGCGGAGCCGAACCACGAGATTGAAGTAACTAAAACAATAAGAATGGGGTGGAGCACATTTGGCAAGCACTCTCAAATTATGACAGGTAGATTGCCACTATCCCTCAAGAGAAAGGTATATAACAGCTGTATCTTGCCAGTGCTTAGCTACGGAGACGAAACCTGGAGACTTACAAAGAGGGTTCAGCTTAAATTGAGGACAAGGCAGCGAGCAATGGAAAGAAAAATCATAGGTGTAACCTTAAGAGACAGGAAGAGAGCAGAGTGGATTAGGGAACAAACGGGGGTTAAGGATATCATAGCTGAAACCAAGAAGAAAAAATGAACATGAACCGGGCATGTAGCGCGTAGACAGGATAGCCGCTGGTCGTTAAGGGTAAGTAACTGGATTCTCAGAGAAGGCAAGCGGGTTAGGGAGAGACAGAAGGTTAGGTGGGCAGATGAGAATAAGAAGTTTGCGGGTATATATTGGCAGCAGGAAGCACAGGACCGGGTTAACTGGCAGAACTTGGGAGAGGCTTTTGTCCTGCAATGGACGTAGTCAGGCTGATGATGATGATGAAACAAGCTCGTGCATTTCTTCCAACGCGTGACCAAGCTCCTTCCACGCGCAGTGACGTAAACTACGCCATCGGTGACGTGATGCATCAAGCAGCTCTTTGATTGGTCTAAACTAGGTCTCAGCAAACGCAATGTGGTCAACGTCACTGATCGCTAATTTGACGTCAGTGCGCGTCAAAGGCGAAGGTTGGGTGAAGGAAAGATGCGCGAGCAAGTGGGGGGGGAGGGGGTGTGAAAAATACTCGGAGCCTGTTGAATGGACCTTTTGGTACGGCTAAGGAGTTTCTTATTGTCGCGGCGTGAAAACAACAGAATACAGGATGACGATGCGACCAGGAAAAACAAAGTCTGTATTAACAGAACAAAAAAAGTGGCTTCGTATCTGCATTTATTCTGCAAATGTCGTCAAAAGACGACAGTCTTGCGTGTGGAGAGAGTGACCAAAACATTTTATTTGGTGTTCTGCTCAAGAAAATCGGTGAATGGTATTCTGGAGGCGCTGCGTTAGAGTGCCTCGAGCATGCAGCGGAGGCGAACGAGCGCATCAAGTCACGTCACACGGGAGACATGAGCGCCATCTGGCAGTTTTTTTTTCAAAAACAAAGTGCGTGCCTCTGAAATGGGCGTGCGCGTTCGCCTAAGAAATGATAAGGTGTAAAACGCAAGGCGATGGGTAGGTGCCATTACCGTCTCATTTAACAAAGCGTTGGAAACACTCGCCTAGATGGTCACTCGCCAGCGTTAGATGCTCAGTGAAGCGTGATAAGCGCTACGGTCCTTAAAATTAACTATGTATGCCTTTTCTAGTGAAAAGCGCACATGCAGAACATATACGTGTTGTTATGGTGCCCCAGACACGCGCGATAATTGCTTTTTAGTCGACAATTGCACAAGTATGAACGCTGAATCTTGAGCAACATGGGCGAGTGCTGTGGATGGGGTCAGCCATTTCAAATACCCGATGCTGCTAAGAGTGGACAAACACACAAATGTACAGATGGACAGACAGACTAAAATTTTTGCGTTGAAGGTTCCCAAGAAACACTATCGTCTTTCAAAAAAAAAAACAGCGGCTTCAACGTCGTCTTCCTTGAAGGAACCGTCGTTGCTGACCACTCTCATCACGCCCCGCCACGATAGTCTAGTGGCTAAGGTACTCGGCTGCTGACCCGCAGGTCGCGGGATCAAATTTCGGCTGTGGCGGCTGCATTTCCGATGAAGGCGGAAGTGTTGTAGGCCCGTGTACTCAGATTTGGGTGCACGTTAAAGAACCCCAGCTGGTCAAAATTTCCGGAGCCCTCCACTACGGCGTCTCTCGTAATCATATGGTGGTTTTGGGATGTTAAACCCCACAAATCAATCAATCAATCCACGCTCATCACTTCGTCGTCCTCCGTCTTCCTGCCCGGCCTTTAGCACACGGCAACAGTAGAAACATCATCGAGGCAATGCAGCGAATTTTAAAAGCGTACCTTGTACATTGCAGAAAACTGCGGTATCACAATCGACGCCTGTTGGAGCATGCGCCGAAGAACGGGAACAAACTAATGGTCAAGCGGAGACCCAAAGATAGTCCCCTGGTGGACAAGCACTCTTGCTTCCATAAAAGGACGTCGGCTGCATGGTTCTACGGCATTTACGCACTCGGCAGCAGTAGAGATATCATCGAGGCAGTGCAGCGAATTTTAAAAGCGTACCTTGTACATTGCAGAAAACTGCGGTATCACAATCGACGCCTGTTGGAGCACACACTAAAAAACGGGAACAAGCTATTGGTCAAGCGGAGGCCCAAAGATAGTCCCCTGGTGGACAAGCACTTTTGCCTCCATAATAGGAAGTCTTATTCTGCGGCATTCGCGCACTCGGCAGCAGTAGAGACATCATCAGGGCAACGCAGCAAATTTTAAAAGCGTACCTTGTACATTGCAGGTTGGTTGCTTTTGATCTTCCTGCATCTTGTACGAATCTATTAGTTTAGGGTTTTTTGTGCTGCTGAGTGCGTAGAGTGTTTTTCGCTTGAGTGTCAACACGGGTGACACGTGTCGCAATTGTAACGACAAGATAAGCGACAGTGATTTGTGGCTAATGTGCTCGGAATGCAGGTGTTATTACCATGTTGGTACATGCTCTTGGGTAACAAAAAATGTCTACAAAAAAAATTGGTGGCAGCAAAAAAATCGTGGGCATGCGCGCCTTGCAAATCGATGATTCATGCTGAAAGTCGTTCAGAGGGTCAAATTTGTGGTTCAGAAACGAGCTTTGCTTCTGAGTTAGCTGAAATTCACCGCAAAATAAATGAATTGCTAACAATCAAATCAAGCCTTGGTGCTCTGCAAAAAATTAAAACAACTGTTGAGAACATCGAAGAGTCGGTAAAGGTTATGTCGAATAAATATGATGAAGCTATGGCGAAACTGAAGCACCAGTCGAATGACCTTTCGGACCTCAAAAAACGAGTCGGGAAACTCGAGACTGAGGCTAAAGAAAAAGAAGTGGATAATCTCAAACACGAAATCAACGAGTTACATCAGTATAGCAGACGTCTTAACCTCGAAGTGCATGGACTGTCCCAACACACCAATGAAATCCTTCTAGAAAAGCTAAACCCATTAGCATGTGTACTTGAGCTTCCACCACTTACTGAGAGTGACGTTAAGGCTGTGCACCGTATGCCATCGAAAAAAGACAAAAAAAGTGATAAACCTGAATTTGCTATATTCAGGTGTTCGTCTCGCCTTATGAAAGAAAAATGGCTTAAAAAAAAGTGCGACTGAAAGAGAAGCAAAGTTATACATTTTCTTCAATGAAAAGCTCACAGCGTACAACAAAGCACTTTTCTGGAAAATGAAATCGAGGGCAACTGAAAAAGAATACTAGTTCACATGGCACTAAAACTGAAAGATTTTTGTGTGGCGCACCCCGCGTGACCGAGTAATTAGCATCGTATCAGAGCAAGATCTCGAAAAAATTCGCTAAACTAAATGATGTCAGCCCACACCGGATCAGCAAATCACTATGGCGCATGGAAAGAAATACCCTTACTACAACGCATATTCCTTTCAGCAACTAAATTTTTTCACAATAAAGACCAGTTATCGTTACTTCATCTGAATTCGCAAAGCTTACGAAATAAAAAAGAAGCCATTGACATACTGCTCGACCTCTTAAAACATAAATTTGATTTCTTAGCTTTTACTGAGACTTGGTTGACGAGCTGTAAGACGCTGTATCCTTTACAAGCTACAATTGCGTCACAGCCTGTAGAAAGAACAAGCGAGGTGGTGGTGTGGCAATTTATATGCACGATAGCGTTAAATTTGTTGTCATCAAAGAATGTACAGTTAAAACTTGTGATTGTAAATCAGTGATGGTGAAGTTGGTTAATTTGTTCCTAGTAGTAATATATAGGCCTCCTTCCGGAACTGTGTCAGCCTCTTATACTTTGTTCGGGAGTTATTTCATTTCATTCCATTTCATTTTATTACCTTAAAGGTCCCCAGGGGGACGTTACATAAGGGGTGGGGTTACAAAAAATGTACAAAAAAAGCCATAAATTAGTTTGAAAAATGGCTTATGACGCTATGCATAAATGTTGATGGACAGGTGATTGCTGCAATAAGGTGGGGGAGGTCATTCCAGTCTTTTGCTGCACGAAGAAAAAATGAGGCAGCAAAAGTAACGGTGCGGGAACGTTGACGGGCAACTTGAAAGACATGGCCAATGCGATATGACCTGCGAAATGGGGGGGAAATGTAAGGTTCGATTGCAAGTGGACTGTGAAAAAGTTTATGAAACAAGAAAAGGGTGGCAATGCGGCGGCGGGAAGATAGAGGGGACAGGCCAATTTCTTCTTTTAAAGATGACACGCTAATGTGATAGGCATATGAGGAATGAATGAATCTAGTAGCACGGTTTTGAAGTGATTCGAGTGCAGCAATGAGATACGCGTGTTGTGGGCTCCAAATTGACGATGCATATTCAAGCTTGCTTCTTACGAGGGACTGATATGCTAATAATTTTACATGGCGGGGTGTGTTGCGCAGATGACGTTTTAGGAAGCCGAGAGTACGATTAGCAGCTGCGATGATAGTCCGGATGTGCTCAGCCCAAGTTAGGTCACTGCACAAAGTTAGGCCAAGGTATTTGTAGGATTGCACAAGTTGAACAGGAGTGTTAGAGATTACGTAGGAAGTGGTGAGCGGGTTATGGCGACGCTGAAACGACACAAGTTTACATTTGTTAGGATTAAGTTCCATTTGCCACCGTTCACACCAACGCTGCACTTGGTTAATGTCACTTTGGAGGCTAATTTGATGAGATACATTCGTTACTGTGTGGTACAAAACGCAGTCATCAGCAAACATGCGTATGTTACAAGTTAAGTTCGTTGGTAGGTCATTAATATATATTAGAAATAACAAGGGGCCAAGGACGGAACCCAGAGGGACACCTGATGTAACTGGAATAAAGTTGGAGAGCTGATCATTTACAAGGACAGATTGGGAACGGTTATGTAAGAATTCTTGGATCCAGATTAAGACAGCGGGATGTAAGTTTAAGTGGGAGAGTTTCAGTAACAGGCGTTTGTGAGGTACCTTATCAAATGCTTTGGTGAAATCTAGAAATATGGCGTCGGTTTGAAGGTTATTATCGAGATTGGAATGAAGGTCATGAACAAAAAGTGCTAGTTGAGTTTCGCATGAAAACCCTTTTCGGAAGCCATGTTGTGCAGGATGAAAAAAATTAACCTTGTCAAGAAAACTGATAATGTGAGTGAATATGACGTGTTCCATGATTTTGCAAGGCACTGAAGTTAGTGAGATGGGACGATAATTTAGAGGCGAATTTTCGTTACCAGCTTTGAAGACTGGAATGACCTTCCCTTTTTTCCAGTCGTCGGGCAGTTGGCCTGTGACAAGTGACTGCGAAAACAATAAACATAAATATTCGGCACAGACATCTACAGTGTTTTTGAGGAACTTGGAGTTAATATTGTCTACACCCACGGAGGACGACAGCTTTAGGTTGTTAATTATAGATATTATACCAGACACGGAAAATGTGATGGGTGGCATCAAGAGTTCGATAGTGGAAGTAGGCATGTAAAATTAAATGTCTGTTTCTTTTGTGAACACTGATCCAAATGCGCTATTAAAGATGTTTGCACAATCAACGTCACTTACAGGTCTGCCGGCATCGTTGGTGAAGTTAGTAGACTGCGTGGGGTGAAGGTTGATTATTTCAAAAAACTTGCGTGGATCACTTTTTAGAATGGTCGGCAAGTTATAGTTATTGAAAGAGTGTTTTGCTTCGCATATCTTTCCTAGGTAGTCATGTTCGGCTACATAGTATTTTTCCCATGCACATTGGCTTCCCTTCTGTTTGGCTGAACGAAAAAGGCGTTTCTTTTTGTTTTCTAGGCGTTTTAATGTTTTGGTGAACCAGGGCTTTTGAGTGTCGGTCTGGAAATTGAATGTGGGTATATGTTTTCTCACAAGATAATCCACTTTGTCCGCAAATAATTTCCAGCTATCTTGCACTGATCTATTTTGGAAAATGATTCGAAAGATGGAAAGAAAGAGCGGAGTTCATCAATGATAGCTGTGTAATTTCCTTTGTCATAAAGACGTATAGTTTTTTTACTTTTCTGACGAGACACCGGTTTGAACGTAAACTCAGCATGAATTACCTTGTGATCGCTAATTTCTGGAAGATATGTAATGGACGAAAGGCTGTCAGGGTGATTTGTTAGTATTAGGTCAAGGGTATTGGCGCCCGTTTGAGTTACGCGAGTTGGTTCAGTTACAAGTTGGGTTAAGTTAAAGTTGAGGCACACATCAAGAAAGTCGTGCGCTTCGGCTTCTCCTGACGTCAAAGTAACTTGGTTTACCCAGTCAATGAGAGGATGATTGAAATCCCCAAAAAGAAGAATGCGGGCGTTAGGGTATGCAGTAGTTAAATCATTTAACGTGTCGTTAAGCTTACTAGCAAAGTCGGGAGTGCTGTGGGGAGGTCTATAACAGGCACCAATTAAAAAAGTTTCAGGAGTGGCATGGCAAAAAAGCCATATAATTTCGAGGTCAGTCTGAATGTTAAGCGCATTACAAGAAATATCTTTGCTGATTGCAATAGCCACGCCCCCGCCTCGCCTGTCTATACGGTCCTTGCGAAACACTGTAAAATTTGGAAGGTCTGTAAGAACTTCATGGTCGCTAATGTCACTGTATAGCCATGTTTCTGATAAAACTAGTATGTTGCTGCTCGACGAGGAAACAAGATTAGAAATGACGTCTCGCTTTGGAAGAAAACTGCGTATATTAGTAAAAATAACTGATAGCGAAAGTAGTGGGCGGGGGGTGGATCTGGGGCCATGACGCGTGTTTGGATTGCGAGGAACTAGCTATAGTAATTCTTTAACGGTTTGTGACGATTCCTCAAATATGTAGCGTTTCTTGCCCATGCGTAGTGTTTTGAAGGTCAACATAAATGGACATGACTGGGACCTAGCGAAAGGGATAAGATGCCTGCGAGCAGTTCGAACTGTTGCGGAAAAGTCTTCGCCAACGCTGTAACCGGTGTTTTTAAGTTTGCGGCCGTTTGAAAGAATCATGTCCTTTGTTTTAAAAGTATTGAATTTTACAATTATCGGCCTTACTTTGCCCGCAGCGTGACGGCCAAGACGATGCGCTCTGTCTATATTTTTTGATTCGATATTCAATATTATTAGTATTTTGTGAACGACAAAATGCACGAGCGATTGTAACGGGTGATTTCAACATTTACATGTTGGCTACCTCTGCTAACAAGCAAAACCTTCTTGACACAATGCTCTGTTTTGGCTATGAGAGCGAAATTCATGTGCCTACTCGGATCACAGAAGTATCTGAAACCCTTCTTGACTTGTGCTTCACCAACTTTAAAAATGAAATATGTGCTGGAGTTCTTATACCTGGTGTTAGTGACCACTTTCCGATTTTTGAATTCATAAAGTCACATAAAACAAAGCATAAGAAAATCAACCCTACTTACTACAAAAAAATTACCACAATGAAAATTCAAACCTTTCAAAGATTACCTGCTGCGGCAGATTTCAGTGAAGTATTACAAACTACAGAACCTGTAAGAGCTTACGAAACATTTGCGTTGAAAGTAACACAGCTCTATGATCAGGCATTTTCTATAGTACTGCTCAAAACAAACAAAAAAGCTAGGAAACCATGGATGGATGGTCATTTCCAAAGAGAATAAAAGAAAGGGATAACCTATTTCACACTTTCATTAAAACAAAGCAAATCAACTACTTACGGCAGTTTAAACAGTTTAGAAATAAATTAGGATCTGATATAAAGCGAGCACGCATACAATATCATGAACGTAAGTTTCCTGCTATTGCAAATGACCAAAATGCAGTTTGGAATACCATTAATAGTCCTTTATCTTCATCAAGTAAAAGAACCATCACCGAGCTCATGATAAAAAGCAAACCTTGTTCCAGTACATCACTCGCTGATAAGTTCAACCGTCATTTTTTGAAATCGGGTGCTTGTGAAACCTCCGCTGATAACGAAGTAGGCTGTGAACCAAGAACGTACATTAGAAAATGTCTTACAAAATCACTTTTTTGGCCCCCGCTGATGAATCTGAAGTACGTCATTTCATTATGAATTTACCTAACAACTCTGTGGAAGGTGTTGACGGTATAAAAGCAGGGCCATTAAAAGCAGTCTCACAGTATATTAGTCTGCCCCTCTCACACATATGTAATTTAATTTTAAGCATCGGAATATTTCCTGATAAGCTAAGGATAGCCAGGGTCTCGGTCATTCACAAAGGTGGTAATGAAAATAATTTAAATAATTATAGACTTACATCTCTCTTACCCATATTTTCAAAAATTATGGAATGAGGTTTATACTTTAGAATCTCAAATTTTTGTAACCAAGAAAACACAATACCAAAACAGCAGTACGGTTTTCAGAAGAAAAACAGTAAAGAGGGGGCTTTGCTGTCTATCAAGGACAAAATAATAGATAATTTTGAGCAGAGATCTTATACGCTTGGCATATTCCTTGATTTCAAAAAGGCATTCGATTCGATCAAGCATGAAATACTCCTGGTGAAATTAAAACCATACGGCATAAGGGGTGTTTCACTATAATAAAGAGTTACTTAACAAATCGATTTCATTATTGTGATACTCATCATGATGTATCTAAAATGGATAAAATTAAGTACGGCGTCCCCCAAGGATCTATATTAGGCCCACTCCTGTTCCTTTTATATATCAATGATATTGTTATTATACCACTAACCCCGGACATGGTTCTATTCGCAGATGACACGAACGTTTCTTTCTCTGGCAAAGACATCAGCAGCTTAGAGGAACAAGAAAACAAATGACTTAACCATTTATCAATATAGTTGATAGCAAATAATATTGAGCTAAACACCTAAAAAACAAAATATGTTATTTTTCGCCCAAAAATAAAACTATACCCTGTGACATCCAAGTGAAGTTTCGAGGGGAATCGATTGAGCGGGTCACATTCCAAAAATTTCTCGGTATCAATTTTCATGAAACACTCGACTGGACATATCACATAAACAAAGTTCGCACCGATATTTCGCGCTCAATCGGTGTAATTGGGAAAATCATATGTTTTTTGCCAATTTGGATAACGAAGCCACTGTACTATTCCTTAGTTTACTCGCGTATAAATTACTGTTTATTATTATGGGATAAAAATACAAACACAAACAAAGAATGTGTTTAAAAATTATAGAAAAGAATAGTTAGGATAATTGAAGGTGTGCGACCTAGAACACATTGCACTCCACTTTTCAACAAACACGACATATTAAAGTTTGAAAACATCCTAAATAAAAAATAGCCATGATCATATAAGATAAATTGAAATCTGACCCAGTCGCTTTTCATGATGCATATTCGCAAAGGCAACATACATACAGCTTTATACGCATAACATACTGCAGCGAAAGAATAAGGACTAACTACGGCTCGCAAAAGCTACCGCTTATGATCCCTAAACTATTAAACACACATCCCGCAATTGCCACCATAGTGCAAGAGAGCCACTAATTATTTGCATTTTAAATAAAGATACACACATATCTAGTTGGGCTTCAAGAATAATTTTCTCTCTTTCTGTGGTATCACACAGGTTGTACTTTAATTGAAGTGTCGTATCTTCAATAATGAGTTCTAATAAATTGGTTTGTTATTTGATAAATTTGCGTTTCTTCACGTATTCCTTGCTTTGTTTGCTATAAACTCAGTCTTGTAGACAGGTCTGTACTTAACAAAATGTTCATCTAACGTTTTTTTATAGGTTCTTATAAAAATTTGTAAATGTGGCTGCTTCTTTGCTAAAACATTTAAATTAGGTGTACATTACTGCTTTTTTGCGCTTTATAGTCTGGGACGGGTTACGGCACCTCGTCAGGCAATAATTTGCCTTTTTGACAACCCTAACCCTTACTTGTGTCTACTATACTTTGTGTACTGTACTTTGTATAATAGTAAAAACATAAAAAATAATAATGTGACATTAGCCTCCCATGTAAGAAAGCATCGCCCCGATGCTTCATATTCTTAATAGTTTGTACTCGTTGGAAACACATGAGTTCGTTCGGAGAAATAAGGCTTCATCCGAACCACGTGCTTAACTTCTAGTGCATTCCTTCGAAGCATTAAGGAGTGCGCAGTATCAGGAAAAACCTCATATTTAATGTCTCTGAGACATCGTACATTTTTATACGGGCTGAAGTACCGTATCAACAGTTTTTCTGGGAGGCTACAGCGCCGAATGGTAGTCCAGAACCAAATTTTCTCTCCTCGCTCGTATGAGACTGGTCGGTGACGAAGGTTGTGCTGTCTTGCGTCGTAGTCCTGCTGGCAACTTATACGTAGGCGTGCAAGTTGTCGGGCTTTTTCGGCAAGCTGAGTGATATATTCAGCATCCGTTTCAGCGTATTCGCACTCGTGTGGCAGCTTAGCATCCAGCATAGTCGTGCCTTTACGACCATGAAGAAGGCGGAATAGTGTTATTCTTGTTGTTTCTTGATGAGCCGTGTCATAGGCGAACGTGATATACGGCAACATCTGGTCCCTGTTTTTATACTCCACGTGGACGTACATGAAGAGCATATCTGCAAATGTCTTGTAGAGACACCCCGTAAGACCATTCGCTTGTGGATGATACGCCATTGTTCATTGGTGGGATGTGCAGCTAAGTCCTAAAACTGTCTGCAATAGTTCGGCTGCGAATGCAGTTCCCCTGTCGGTTATTACCACTGACGGAGCGCCATGCCTCAGTACCACATTCTCTACAAAACATTCGCTGCTTCACTTGCCATGCCCCTCTCCAGAGCCTTGGTTTCGACGTAACGAGTGAGGTAGTCGGTGGCTACTATAATCCATCTGCACGCTGCCGATGACGTTGGAAATGGCCCGAAAGATTCATTCCGACTTGGGCGAAAGAAGTAACAGGCACGTCAGGAGGATAGAGGAGGTCTGCTGGTTTGACAGGTGGGACTTTTCTGCGCTCGCAATCAAGGCACGTCCGAACATAGCCTTGAACAGTTGCCGTCTGTCTTGGCCAGCAGTATTTCGGCCTCACTCTACACAACGTACGCGTGTAATGCAAGTGGCCGAATCTTGATTCATCTGGAATGCCTGTAATACTTCGCTCCTTAGAAATGTTGGGACGACGAGTGGGTAGTCATTTTCGTGTGGCGTGAACTTCATATTATAGAGGACGTACTTACGCAAGCAAAATGACGAAAGCCTTCTCGAAAACAGTCTAGGTACAGCGGAAGTGCGACCTCGCAAAAAACGAATTACGGGTTCTAGTTCCGGGCCGTCTCGTTGCAGCTGTTCGACAGTAGTCGTGTTCACAACTCCGACAAAACTGTGTCGTCATTTTCTGCCATCACAGGTTTTTATGGCGCACGAGAAAGGCAATCGTCGTCTGAATGTCACTTCCCCATTCTATAGACCACCGTCATGTCAAATTCTTGAAGTTTCAGGCTCCAGCGTGCCAACCGTCCAACAGAGGGAGTGATGGTCGCTGACAATATTGAAAGGACGACCATACAGATATGGGCGGAATTATATTCCAGCCCACATAACCATAAGACACTCTTTTTTCCTGGTGGAATAATCTTAATACCCGCGTGAAAGAGTTCTGCTTGCGTAAGCAATTACTCTATCGAAGCCATCCTGCCACTGCACAAGTACAGCTCCTAAGCCGACATTGCTGGCGTAGGTGGACATTCTTTTCAAGGCGTCATCATCAAAGTGTGCGGTGACTGGTGGCTTCTGAAGGCGTTTCCGCAGCTCGTCGAATGATTTTTGCTGTTTGTCCTTCCATGCGAATGCGACGTCTTCTTTCGTAAGGCGGTTCAACGGCGCGGCCATGCGCGAGAAGTTCTCAATGAAGCGTCGGTAGTAAGCATACATTCCTAAAAATTATCTGAGCACCTTTTTGCCAGTTGGCGCTGGAAAATTTGTAACGGCAGTTATTTTTTCAGAGTAAGGCGGCACACCTTCACTGCTGACAAGATGCCTCAGGAACCGAAGCTCTTCGAAGCCCAAGAGGCATTTTTCCGGCTTAAAAGTTGGTCCGGCGCAATGAATAGCTTGAAACACTGAGTGCAGTCGCCTGATATATTCATCGAATGTTTCAGGAAGTATGATGACGTCATCTAAATACACTAAGCACGTCTGGCGCTTGAGGCTTTATAGTAATAAGATCCCTAGATGAAACAACTTTCCAAGGTAGCGACACCTTTCCCTTTCCTCTTCGCCCATGTTCCTGAAGCGCCCCCTAGGAGGTTTAAAACCTTTATCCAAAAGCGAATGTTTGTGTTCCGTTGCTACGGTGAATAGATGTAAATAAAACAAAATGGAACGAAATAAGACGTAGAATAAACAGTTACCTTTATGAACATAAACGGCACAACACAAGAGCAAGCGGGATGTGCGTTACTCAACCGGCAACGTTGTGCTGTTCTATACTTTACACCACTAGCCATGGCGTCTCGCGTAGTACATTTTAGTTCCACGGCCGCGGTATTTCGTCCAGTTCTTACCAGTCCACTTCTCTGATTGTGTTTTGTTCGTGCTGTGATACAGTGAACGTGCTTCTTGCTGGATCCTGTAAGTGGCCACAGGGCGTGACGTTGTGACGATTGATTACAACCGGCTTGTGCACACGCAAGAAAAAAAAAACTACGAGAAGACTGGTACGAACACTCAACCAGCAGCATTGCGATGACGTTTTTTTTTTAAATGTGCCCATTTGGACAATCGTGATGCCAAGTGATTCTGATGCGGTGCTGGGAACTTCCTGAAAAGTGAAAGTTCTACTGGTGAGGTGTCTCGAAGCAGCGTGTTTCGGCTCAAGCGGGAACTGGTCAAGAGTGAAATGTTTCTGAAGGTGCGTTGATTACAACCTACAGCTGCTCTGTATACGTGCATACCCACATGTATTTGTACCAACTGGCATGCACTAGACACGCATTAGACGTGCGCCTGGCGTTTCAATAAAAACCGACAAGTGAACTCGCTTCGCAGATCCGCGTCGACATACGTTGACGGAGTTGCACGAAAGCATTCGCGTGAAATGGTTCATAGTTGCACTTCATGGTGCGCTTCATCTCGGAAAGAACGAGGTAAGTTGAAGAGAGCGAAACCATTTTCTGTTGTTTACGGCAACGCAGCATTGCTGAAAAACGCAGATGTTGCATTGAACGAGCATGTCGAAACAATCTTGGACGACTTAGCGCACACCGAAACGCTCCTCCTCTTCAGTTTATGTTCTGGCTACGATTTTTTCTTTGGTCCCGGCGAGAATCTGGCTGGAGCCATATGCGCATGCGTACTCGTTTTGAACCTTTTGCATAATAATAAATAACACCAACAGCCATTTGCAAGATCACGTGCAGGTAATGCACCAATTACAGACGCGGGTGGCAGAGAAAAAGAGGAGTAATCAAGAGAGTGAGGAGCACGGCTCGAGAACAATGAGTGACACTACCTTGTTTCATCTAGGGACCTTATATAGTAAGGTGTCCATTAGCACCTGAGATGTTGCCGGTTCGGAGCACAAGCCAATTGAAAATACTTTATATTCAAAAAGGCCATCCGGTGTCACAAAAGCTTTTTTCTCCCGGTCTCTTTCATCGACTTCTATCTGCCAATACCCAGTTCTTAAATCCATCGACGAAAAATAACGTGCATGCCATAGTCGATCGAGGGAATTAGCGATACGTGGAAGTAGGTAGACATCGTTTTTTGTCAACTAATTCAGCTTGCGGTAATTCAGCTTGCGAGAGGTGCTGGGATCGTTACCCTGCACCTGCACCAATGTCGTGACGTGAAAAAAACAAAATAAAGGACATTGGTGCAACCAAAAAAAAAACAAGGTCGGTAATAAAAGAACAAAAAAGAGCAGTCACTTCGACGTCGTTTTCCTCGGAGGAACCGTGGTTGCTGTCCACGCTCATCACTTCACCGCCTCTGTCTTCCTGCCCGCCCTTTTAACCGTGACAATATTGGTCAAGCCGACTGCTACTTTCGATCATTTCACAACCTCGTGATATCCGACGGAGACGTTACATTTTGAAGGTGCTGGTCATTAAACCCTGTGACGTCCCATGGAGGGGCGGCATGCCCTCATAAAGCTGTGAACCCAGCTATACTCGTGACGACACCGACACCATCAAAAACAGCTGAGTGAGCCGCAGACTAAAAGGGCCACTCACCCCCTCCCCTCAATAGAAAATCCTACCGGATAATGTAGAAACTATGACAAAGATGACTACAGTTAGAATAGCGGCTACAGTACCCCCTGCATCATCATCATCATCATCAGCATCATCATTTATCGTCCCTTAAGGGCCCTGGGTTGGGCATTACATAAGAGGGGGGAGCATCGAAATATCCATACAAGGTCACATTTACAAAGGAAAAAGGCATGTTAGCTCTCTGCACTGCTACGAAACTGAAAATAAAAACAAAAATGACACATGCTATGCATTTCCGCATGCGTTTGCAAAGTATTTGCATTGCGGTTTGACATGCACAAAGGAAAAAAAGAAAACTAATAAGAAACAAATAAACAAACAAACATCATAGTACGTGTACAAAATGATAGATGGACTGATTTTGTAAGCAGAATCTACAATAAGGAGAGGTTTCGTTATACATTGTTACGGAGTCGAGGACAGTGGTATAATATAACTTTAGCGGTACAATATTTACGAAAGAACAAAGAATAAAAAAGGTACAGTACAAAATGTTTAATATACAATTGGAAGAAGCAGCTGCTTAAAAGTGAGCTTCCACTTTCTTGTGACTCACACAAGAAAGTGGAAGAAAATTCACAAATGAGGACTAATTTATTGCAGTCAAAGTGTGCGTTCGATCCCTGCAATCTGTTCTAAAACACGCAGCATGCAGCCACAGCCTTTGAATTTGAATTGTAATCTTAATGAAATTGAGGTGGATCATGTGCTACTTCACTAGTGGTGTGGACTCCCCGCCCACTATTTGCAATATATTTACAGCACATGAGTTTAAAATATTATGCTTTTGTTAAGCAGGAGCACAGACGCGACGCTTGCCTTGATATTATTAGTCACAAACACGGAACACACACACACACACGCGCGCACACACACACACACACACACACACACATATATATGTATATATATGTATATATATATTTATATGTATATATATATACAGAAGAATAACTTCGGTTGCCGCAAGGTTATAAATATGAAAGTAGATGCGCTTTCACATAACAACTGTTTATTGTGCGGACGTTTCGACAGGAACCCCGTCTTTTTCAAGGCGCCTTGAAAAAGACGGGGTTCCTGTCGAAACGTCGGCACAATAAACAGTTGTTATGTGAAAGCGCATCTACTTTCACACACACACACACAATATATATATATATATATATATATATATATATATATATATATATATATATATATATATATATATATATATATATATATATATATATATATATATATATATATATATATATATATGCTGGGAATCTTGTCAACGTTTGCAGAGAAAAATACCCAAAATAGGGAATTTTAATATCTCGAAATGGGAATTCTTCGGCGTGGTACGGATCATCACTGGTTTTGCTTGCACACATTGAAAACACGTTTAGAAAAAAATGCATGAAAATTTATTATTTGCTGGGGTTGAGCGCCCCAAAACCATGATATAATTTTAAGAGACGTTGTTGTGGAGTGATCTGATTCATATAAGCTTCGACCATCTGTGCTTCTTGAACCTGCACCTAAATTTAGGTAGACATGGGCTTCGAGCATTTTCGCTTCCATCGAAAGTGTTGGCACCATATCGAGGATTTTATCCCGTGCCCTGCGGGTTAGAATTTGAAGGACATAACCACTGAAGCCCTCACCGTATGCAGCGATTTCTTAACGACAGCCACAAGCGGAGAGACGAATTTATTCTGTCGGACCGTCGCGTCGCGACGGCTGCAACCGCATGTCGGGGACAAAGTATCATTGTTGAATGAGAACTATCACGTGCATGTCCATATTGGTGGAAGTGCTGGGGCGCAACCCTACCTAATGCTCCACATTCTCACTGGGAGCCATTCATCTAGCTCGGACGCATTGTCACCTACGCTACTCCCGTGCACCGGTTCAGTCGGCGGCTGATAGGCCTCGCTCCAAAGTTCACTCCTTCCACGGAACTTCACAAGTGCCGATTACCTCTCCAAATGGCCAATGCCAGTCCGCAACCGGTGCCCCAAGGCCCCCCGCCAACGCAGCCTTCACAGGTATCCAGCTTTCAACTGCTGGTTCCCGATCACTTTAGTGGCAGCGCCCATGAAGACGTGGACGAGTGGCTTGAGTACTATAAGCGTGTCGCCAAGAATATTCTGTGGCCTGAACAAGAAAAACTCTCACGCGCCTGTTTCTACTTTGACGGCGGTGCGAAAATTTGGTATGAGAACAGAGAAGGCAGTCTGTTAACTTGGGGCGACTTCCGACAACAGCTTGTGGATACGTTCCGCAATGTCGATCGACGCGACCATGCGCAGCAGCTGTTGGAGCTAGGGGTTCAAAAACCCAATGAAAGCTTTGCTATGTTTGCTGAAGACATGACTCGTCTTTTTCGTCGAGCTGACCCAAAAATGAGTGAAGATAGGAAGTTGAGCTACCTCATGCGCGGCGTTAAGGAGCAACTTTTCGTCGGACTACTGCGCCACCCTCCAAGTACCGTAGTTGACTTCATCAAGGAGGCTACGGCTATAAAGCGAACCCTCCATCAACAATGGAGGCAGTATCATCGAATGTCTAGCAGCGCCCCAATAAATGCTGCCGCCATACCTGAGGATCAAAGCTCCCGGCGAGACCTCATTAGGGGAGATAGTTAACGAAGAACTGCAAAAGTTCCGGAATCCAGTTGCTCAAACCCCCGTTGCGTCCGTCGCTGAACTGGTACGCGACAAAATCCGCCACGCATTTTCTACCGCTGGTCCTGGTGATGAGCACCGTCCCATGAGCTGTGCCGATGCTCTGCGACGTTCACCATCTGGTACATCGCCGCCATATCACCCAGTGCCGACGGCCCCTTGGTCACCGCCACAAGAGCAGACCCTGAGCCGACCGCCAAGCCAACCGACATACCACCAGGCGTCCACAGCAGCACCATGGACATCGTCGCAAGAAGGGAGGTTCATACGTCCACCGCTCCGAAGAACAAACGCATGGCGCACAATCGATCGAAGTCCACTGTGCTTTAACTGCGGAGGTGCAGGTCATATTGCCCGTCATTGCTGGCACCGCAGTGATTAGCTCCGCCCTCTTCGAACATGGTCTGACGATCGACGTACAAACGAAGAATACATACCACGCCGGGAGGACGCCTCTTTCTATGAAGCTCGTTCTCACTTTTACGAATACCGTACTTCTGACAAGGAGGCACTACCTACCCGCCAGCCAGGTTTGGGACGTCAATCCCGCTTTCCTTTTCCCGCTCATTCACCTTCGTCACACCGACGTACCTCTGAGGACCTTAACGCAAGAAGGTCACCCAGCCCGCGCCGGGGAAACTGAGGGCGGCGACCTCCGGGGGTAAGGTTGCAGGCCATGAAGACGATGACGAGAAGCCCCCATTCCACGACGCTGTAAATCCGACAAGACGTGAGAGCGACGACATTGTGACCGCCGACCTGAGTGTTTTTCTTGACGACCAGAAAGTAACAGCCTTAGTTGACACCGGTGCCGACTTTTCTATTATCAGTCAGGACCTCGCCATCCGCCTCTAGAAAGTGAAGACGCCGTGGACAGGCCCTCAAATAAGGACGGCAGGTGGTCAGTTATTGGTGCCCTCTGGAAGATGCACAGCGAGAATTGACTTGGAGGTTCTTCTTTCGTTGCGTCGTTCGTCGTTCTCGCCGCATGCTGCAAGGATTTAATTATTGGTATGAACTTCTTACGAGATTACGGCGTCGTCATCAATATCCCAGACAGTTTGATCACATTCCGCAACAGTTCGGGCGCACCTGATTGTACACAGGTGCGACCAAACCACTTGCGTCTAACTGATCACGATGTGGTTCTCCCTCCTCGGTCATGCACGCTTGTTTCTGTGGCAGCTGCTGTCCAGTTTGACGGCAAAGGAGTAGCAGACCGAACAACCTCGCTCCTCTTCACACACGGCATTTCTGTCGCAAGAGGTATCGTCAGTGTCGCCACTGGACGCAGGGACTTGCTTCTGACAAATTTTAGTGATGAGCGCCGGCACCTTCCAAAAGGCATGGCCATCGCTTACTTCGACGATATCACAGACACAGAAGGCTGCTTGGAAGTAGGCGACGAGGCACCAAAACTTTATTCAACACCAGTTCTCGACGTTAGCACCACTTTGCCTAAGAACGAGCGAAAGAGGTTTCTTGAGCTACTGGCCGAATTCAAAGACTGCTTTTCGACAACATCAATAGTTGGCCGCACGCCTCTAACCAAGCATTGGATAATTAACGAGGACATGGCGAGACCAATTCACCAAAACTCCTATCGCGTGGCTGCAAAAGAACGTGAAGTGATACAAGAGCAAGTCGACAAAATGCTAGAAGATGACGTCATTCAGCCCTCGAAAAGCCCCTGGGCATCACCTGTAGTCCTCGTTAAAAAAAAGACGGCAGCCTGTGCTTCTGTGTGGATGACCGAAAACGTAATCAGGTGACAAAGAGAGATGTGTATCCACTTCCTCGTATAGATGACTCTGTCGACAGACTTCGACATGCTCGTTACTTTTCATCGATGGACTTAAGGCGTGGGTATTGGCAAATCGAGGTAGATCCAAGAGACCGCGAGAAGACTGCTTTTGTGACACCGGATGGCTTATATGAATTTAAAGTCTTGCCCTTTGGTTTATGTGTCAGCGCCTGCTACCTTTCAAAGACTCATGGATACCGTACTTTCTGGATTGAAGTGGAAAACCTGCTTGGTCTACCTTGATGATGTTGTAGTTTTCGCCGCAACATTTGACCAGCACCTTCAAAGACTTCAGGCAGTTTTACAAGCCATACGGTCTGCGGGCTTGACGTTGAAGACAGAAAAGTGCCACTTTTGCTATGAAGAGCTGCAATTTCTTGGCCACGTTGTCAGTCACGCAGGCATTCGTCCTGATCCTGAAAAGATCGCAGCTGTTGCACAGTTCCCGGTGGCGACTGATAAGAAGGCTGTCCGACGATTCCTCGGACTATGTGCGTATTATAGACAATTCATTGCAGACTTCGCACGCATCGCTGCCACAGGTCCCGTTAATTCGGGGGGCGATCACCGGGCTAATTCCAAGGGCCGAAGTATCGGCCCCCCGAACCGCACTACGAAAGCGTGGACAATTTAGAAGTGGTTCTTTTTGGCGCGCCAGCGGACGCCGGCTGTGGCCCAAAGAACAAGTCACAGCCGAGAGTTGATAAACAAAACAAAATTATATTCTCAATAATGGCAGATCAAAAAAACAATACACAAGTATGCATACTCCACAATAGTTGCATACAATATCTCACCAATCAAACAACGTACTACACAGTACAATCAGCCACTCTCGAAACAGCGGACACAAACAACAATACGAACTACAATGCAGTCACATGCATTGAACAACCAAGACACTTAAAGACTAAAGAGGGAGAAAACCTATTCAGTCCAAAGTTCTTGGAACAAAAGTCTGGATGATACTCTTCCGAGAATCACTCACTGAAAGTTCAGCGTTGTTGTCGTTCCGCTGCCCTCGAAGTTTCTCTTCCAGGAAACCTCGCGTTTTCACTTGGCCGCTCTCCAAGCTTCAAACTTCTTCGCCGGAAACACGTCGGCTTCACACTCGCAGCTGTTGCCATTTTCTTTTCTTTTTTTTCCTTTTTTCTTTTTTTCTTTTCTGTCTTTTTTTCTCTTGCTTTGCCCTCTGATTTGAGATTGTATAGAGCTGAGCACCAACAAACTGTATCTTTAATCCTGTGTAAGGCCAGACTCTAGGCCTAAACGTCGAAATAAACCACGTTGTGACCGCTCACGGAGGATCTACTGGACTATATATATATATATATATATATATATATATATATATATATATATATATATATATATATATATATATATGTATGCAAGAAAGAGACGACGAAACTTTCACGGAAGCGTCTCTTTCTTGCATACATTACGACGGGTCCAGCGTGAATGACGTTCAAAGAATCTGGTGTATATATATATATATATATATATATATATATATAGTTATAAACTTCGAGAATAGTGCAGTATAGGAAACAAAACAATAAAATATTTATTTACTCCTAACAGTTTCGGCTGGTGGACTAGCCTTCTTCGGAGGATGTAAGTGAAATGATACAAGTTCCCGTAGCAGAGGGTCACCCTCACAGTTTAAAGACCCTCCAAAAAAAGAAAGAAAAAGGCAAGCGGGCGAACGAGGTAGCAACAGACAACAAGAAGCAGAAGAAGGAGAGGAACTAGAAAGAAGCGACGGAGAGCCGCCGGAAACGAGCGGGTAATTCTGGCATTGTTACTGGGTATAGGTAAGACGCACCGCTAGCGGAGGCGACCAAGACAAACGGAAAAATGTGGAACATGTTGCCGCTTACTCGCATCCCACACATGGATCGAGTTTAAGTTCACGTGGTTCGGCGGCTGGCCCGTGGCATCGGGCCACACACACACACACACACACACACACACACACACACACACACACACACACACACACACACACACACACACACACACACACACACAAGAAGCATACGACCCGCTCCAGCTTTCGGAATATAATGGCCACGTTTGAAAGCTAATGTGCCCTCTCCCCCTCCCTCCACCTGTCCTCTCTTGCAGAAAAATGTACAACCAGTCATACTGAAAATAAATAAATGGGTATTCTTGTAAAGGATGAAAGTATATAAAAATAAATAATACTTGAAAGTACTCAGAAATGAAAATAAAGTCTAATAATACTAACACACGCCGTTTGGTTCACGTAGCATCGAATTCATTTAGTTTCGCTATATTGACCAACTTGCGTGTGCGACTTCACGTATGTATAAATAAATAATTGAGTAATTCAATTTCTGTGTTTCACCAAACGTCGCGGAGACACGTCAGTCACCCAGGGCTCTCGTTGATTCCGTGGGTAAGTGATCTGAATTTCTTTATAAAGTATGACTCCCGCTGTTCGCGCTCCCGTGTTTTCTGGAAGCCGGATTGTAGGAGTGTGACACTTACGCGTTCGAAAGAGTGACCAGGAAGATTAATATGTTTGGAGAACGGCAAATTGGGGAGGCCCTTTACGTGTGCCCTGTGGTTGTTGAAACGCAAACGGAACGCGGTTTCCGTGTGTCCAATATATTCCTGTTTGCACACCTCACAGCGAATTCTGTATACCACATTGGCTGAGTCACAGTTAAGGTCGTCTTTAATTTTGTACACATAGTCTGAACAGGAGGCTTCAGCCGTATCTGTGGTCACCATGTGTGTGCACACACGGCAGCGAGGTTTCCCGCACGGTCTGCAGCCCTGATGGTGGTCGGATTTGTGTGTTTTCGCCCTGACCAATAGGTCTCTCAGGTTTTTATTTCTTCGGTAAACCACCTTGGGCGGAGTCTGAAAAATCGCAGAGAAGCGACTACTCTGTTTAAGTATGTTGAAGTGGCGGTTTAGTATAGAGTTCACCCGAGGGGCGGCGGCGCAGTATGTGAGGATTAAATTTGCCCCTGAAGTTATATCATCTTTATTCCCACCTTTTTCTCCCATTGTTGATTCTCGGTCCAAAGAGCGAGCGCGCTCAATTACATTGTCAATTATTTTTTCGGGGTACTATTGACGCAAGAAGGCTGTTCTCAATTCCTGTGCGTGGGTGTCAAATTGCGTGATTTCAGAGCAAATTCTTCTGTATCTGTGGGCTTGAGAGTAAGGAACACCTGTTTTGCAGTGATGGGGGTGACTGCTATGAAAATGCAGATACTGTTGGCGGTATGTTGGTTTTTTATACAGGGAAGTAGATATAGTGGTGCCACTGAGTGATACAGTGACATCCAGAAAGTGAACACTCTTCTGCGAATACGTGTGCGTGAATGTTATCGAAGGATGCACGGAGTTGAAACCGGAAATGAATTTGGAAAGATTATGTTCACTATCGGCCCACACGAAGAATATATCATCGAGGAAGCGTCGGTAAAATATAGGTTTGAATGAAGAATTTTCGAGGAAAGGAATCTCCAAAGAGGCCATGAAAATATTTGCGTAATTTGGGGCCATTTTGGTTCCCATGGCAGTTCCGTTTACTTTCAGATAATGGTTTTGGTCGAATTCAAAGTTATTATGTTTAAGTACCAGAATTAGGAGCACCTCTAAAGCGCTTTCGTCAAATTCACTCGTCGATTTACTTTTTCCATAGGCGGCGACTGTGGCGGCGATTCCTTCGGTGTGGGGAATGTTTGTGTACAGTGACGAGACATCCATTGTGACCAAATAGCAATCTAGAGGTACCACAAGTTTTGAGACTTCTCGAAGGAAGTGGCTGGTATCTTTGATGTATGATGGGAATGATTGTGGGATGTGCCTAATCAGACAGTCAATGAAACTAGAAATTTTTTCAGTAGCAGTACCGTTGCTGGAAACTATGGGTCGGCCGGGATTGTTAGTCTTGTGAATTTTGGGTAGTAAACAGAAACGCCCGGGGGACGATTTGCCAGGTGACATCATTTTAAGCATAGGGTAGGTTATCTTCCCACTTTTACGTAACGATATTAGTGAGGCCTTAATAGTACTTTCATACTCCTCTGTCGGATCACAAGGGAGTTGTTTATAGAAATTTTCATCTGCCAGTTGGCGAAGCCCTTCTTTGATGTAGTCAGTCCTGTCGAGTACAACCACAGCACCACCCTTATCAGCTGGTTTAATAACGATGCTCTGGCTGTCACTTAAACTGCGCAAAGCCTCCCGCTCCTCTTTGGACAGATTGTTGCGAATGGGTCGGCGCTTTTCATTTTCCCTGACTATATCACCCTGGACGGCTGAAATGTACATGTCTAGATATTTGTCTCGTTGTTCACCTGGAGTCCAAGATTTATCTGAAAATTGATTTTGTTGCGTGCTGCTTCGATCATGAAAATATTCTTTTAGACGCATGGTTCTGGCAAAGTTGTCCAAATCTTGGTAAAGTTTAAACTCATCAATTTTGCCAGAGGCGGGGCAGAAGGTTAGACCTTTTGATAGCAGCTTTGTTTGCGCAAGTGTCAAAGATTTGCCGGAAAGGTTAACCACATTGGTGACATCGGTGATCTTTTGTGGAGATTGATGAGAGGTAACAGGTTGATCTGTATACGTTGTGGGAGGATTGCTGGCGGAGTATTTTAAAGTCGGCCACGCACCGTCTCGCCTCAATTTCTTGTATTTCTTGCCCTGAATGGTCAATCTCTTTTTTCCTTCGTATTTGGCCAGCTCTTCTGTTTCTGACTGCGTTAAACTTGACTGTTTTAGTCGCGCCTTATGTTCCTCTTTAAGTTCCGTGGCCTTACGTGTACTGTGTTGTATTACGACATGTGTAAGCCTAATGGATGCATCTTTTAAGATGCATCCATTAGGCTTACACATTGCCGCTGCTCATTTTTGTTCCATTGCCGCTGCTCATTTTTGTTGAAGTTATTCATTGTGGGTTGCAGTTGAACAGTGAGACCCTTTGGTGTGGATCCCGATGAAATATATGTTTTAAGGTTTGAAGCATGCATTTCAAACCTCACGCGCTTATCAACATTCTTTCTTAAGGCCATGAAATCAGGAGACCAATATGTGCTGGAGCGGGCCGTACCTGACGGGTTGTTGAGTCAGTCCCTGCGTGGGGGAGAAGCACTGTCACCGGAAGCCTCTGGGCGGCCCCGAGTCGTGTTGTAGGGGCTCTTGATTCTTGATCTATGAGGAGCACCCCTCGGCGCTCGTGGTGATGATCGTCGGCATGGGATCCCGCTTGCTTCGCGGATGCTGGGGTTCTCACTCCGGGAATGACAATGTTCTCTCGGTGGGCCCGGCAGACCTAATGGTGCGTGGTCAAGCCAGGTTGACGGCGACCTCACCATATTTCGCAGAAGCAGCGATACCAGGTGCCTGGCGATGAGGGCAACACCCTCAAAACTTGGGTGTATACCATGGGCCGCCAGAACCCGGCCAGGCGGAAGCCATTCCAAGGCGTGATCGATGTAGAAGAGAGTCCCGCTTCGACGACAGTGCAATCGAAGGAGGTGGTTGATGTGGCCCGCTTCTCTGTTGAACCGTGCGACGACGGGCCGGTTGAGGCACGCGCGCCTGCGGTCTGGGG
Organism: Rhipicephalus microplus; assembly: GCF_013339725.1. Classification (NCBI taxonomy): domain Eukaryota; kingdom Metazoa; phylum Arthropoda; class Arachnida; order Ixodida; family Ixodidae; genus Rhipicephalus; species Rhipicephalus microplus. Next base: position 125,306,170 of record NC_051168.1, read on the forward strand.
CCCTCGGTAGCACCAATGTGGTGAAGATCTTCTTAATCTCCGGCCGCTGCTCCACGATTCGGCTCACCATGTCCTTGTATTTTTGAAACACCACAGTGGCTGAGGAGGAGGCTATGTCATTCGTACCCACGTGTAACACCAGAGTGGTCACTGTGCATGGAGAAAAGTCCAGCAGTGAGAGTGCTTCCTGCATAATCAGTCCAGATTGAGTCACGAAGACGGGAGTGTTTGTTCGACGGGGGTCAAAATGGTTGTAGAGATACTTTGCTTGAGAGTCACCGATGATGGCTGTCGTTGAGGGATGGTGGGGGAACTTCCATGTTAACTGTTTCCTTGCAGCACTTGCAGTAGCCATGAGTATATATATATATATATATATATATATATATATATATATATATATATATATATATATATATATATATATATATATATATATATATATATATATCCCTTTACTGCGCCTTGTTGCATTTACGCAACATACCAATAAACAGCCATAAAAGCGAAAGCTACTTTCTTTTGGTCCCTTCTATGCATGTTGTTGCACTTCTGCAACACCAGTTTGAAAAACGCCCCGTCTTGTGCTGCCCCCTGTGCTCATCCTGCTAAACTATTTCCAAACAAACATGGTGGACGCTGTCCGCGTCAGCACGGAGCTACACAGGTAATATTTGCAAGTTTTAAATGTTTGTCTGCACGGATTCAACCGCGGAAAGAGCTGTTAAGCCCTTCGACACATCCTCCTAATTGTGTAGATTGCAAAAAATGTTATGTTTACGGAATGGTGTGTTTCTTGCGACAAAAAGTTGCTATGTTGAATATATACAACAACGTGCTCATCACGTTTGTTTTTTTCTCTCATACTAGAAATGGATCCTAAACGTTTTTATGGCCGAGCGATCCCTTCTGATAGTGAAGAGAGCAAACTTTCTGGTAGGGACGACGATCCAGAGTGTAAGTGTTTTCGATTCATCGTGTGTGCAGTGTGTTGCATGGTGGAATTCGGGAATTTTTTTTATAATTGTGTGTGAATACGCCCGTGGCTGCCCCGCATCGTTACGGCTGCACCCATATGTCTGTGCTCCTGCGTTTTAAATTTTTGTCTATAACGCGAAGACATCGCGCCTAGGGGTTTTGTCGGATTTAAAAATACAGAGGCACACTGTTTTCTATACGTGCATTTCACTTTATTTTACCACTAAATTTAGGTCCGGCATATCGCTGTCTGTTTTCACAACTGATATCGCACCTGACTGCGGAAGCCTAATTGACAGCACAAACGAGTCGAGTGCATGCTCCGATGAGGACGAAGCTACACCAAATGGGGGAACATGTGACCACGACCCCACACAAGCTAAAAGACGCATGATTTGGAAGAAGGCGAGTCTAATAAGAGATCCACAGACAGTTCAGTTCTTCGGGCAAAGTGAACTCCCTGAGTTCATTGCAGAACTAGAGACACCATTCCAATACTTCAAGTTTTTCTTCCCTGGCTCGCTGATTTCACTAATTGCAGATCAGAGCAATTTCTTTGCACTCCAGAAAGACATGAGTCAGCCCCTTTGTACTACTGCAGAAGAGATCGAAGTGTTTATTGGAACGTGCATGTGGATGTCGATCATTCAAATGAAGAACACAAGGTGGTACTGGAGCGCAGTGACCAGGGTTAGCCAAGTTGCTGACAACATTCCTGTGGGTCGCTTCGAAAAACTGAAGCATAACATCCACTTCGTAGAAAATAGTACTCTCGGCCCAAAGGACGTTCCAGGAAGAGATCGGCTTGCGAAGGTGCGGCCTCTGATTGATGCCATCAATGAACAGTTGTCACTTGTGCCTCTTGAAGAGCATCTATCTATCGATGAACAGATTATACCCTTCAAACGTAGAAGCTCCATCAAGCAGTACTGTCCCAAGAAACCCAAGAAATGGGGTTACAAAGTTTTCGTGCTCTCCGGTATAAGCGGCTTCTCCTACAAATTGGAGGTATATACTGGACAGGAGAACTCGGCACAAAGACGTTCAGGGGAGCCTGACTGTGGAGCGAGTGGAAATGTCGTTGTTCGCTTGTGTAGAACGGTTGCGAGAGGCGTACACCACAAAGTGTACTTCGACAACTATTTCAACTGCCCAAGTTTGCAAGTGTACCTAGAGAAGGACTCAGTTTACTGCATTGGAACAGTGCGGATAAACCGGGTTCCTGGAGTGAGCCTGCCTGGTGAGCAGAAAATGAAAAAAAAGGGGAGAGGACACTTCGAAGAAAGGGTGGCAGTTGTGGATGGAATTGAACTGTCGTGTACAAGGTGGCAAGATAACCGGGCAGTGACCCTTCTATCCTCCTTCATTGGAGCAGAGCCTGCTGCAAGGGCATCAAGGTACAATCGTCAGAAAAAGGAGCGAAGTGAGATACCGTGCCCTGCAATTATCACCATTTACAACAAGCCCATGGGCGGTGTAGACCTTTTAGACTCCCTCATCTCCATTTACCGTCCCTACCTGAGATCGAAGCGATATTATTTTCGTGTTCTTCTGGACATCCTTGACTTGACAGCTCTAAATGCTTGCTTGCTCTACAAGAGGAATGCCTTGAGCAAACGAGATGAGTACGCAGAAAGGCTTCTTCCTTTGGCCGACTTCAAGATGGACCAGGCTGCATCACTCTGCAAGGCTTGGAAGACTGTGGTGAAGAAGCGAGGAAGGCCTAGCAACGAGTCAATAGAACAAGCCTCTCAGAAGAAGAGAAAAAGGGGACCAACAGCTCCAGCTCCAACTAAAGATGTCCGGCTAGATCAGGTATTATTTCTCATCTATGGAGCTTTGTCTTAGGACTCATAATTGTCATTTCTTTCCTCAGGTTGGTCACTGGGTCCTTTGGAGCCAGCAGCGGCAGCGCTGCAAGTTTCCAGGCTGCACGGGAATCTGCATGATCTACTGCGTAAAGTGTGAAGTGCACTTCTTTTCGACCAACAAGAGCAATTGCGTTTTTTGTACCACACAACAAAATGAGTGCACCATTTGATTACTTCTAGTGGTATAGCAGTAATCAGTAAAGGTTGGTATAAAACAAACCTTTACTAGGAATAAAGTGAGATAGCTATCTACTGTAGCATTTGTTCCCCCTCGCAGACTGTCTTGTAAATAAACATTACAGTTGAAATGAAAAAGGTCTGTTTCTTCTCGATTTTTTTCTGTGTGCGCGCACTGTTGCAAAAATGCAACGTTCCCTTTTTCTGCAACTAAAAACTGTAAAAGTCCAGTACGGTTAATTTTTGTTAGTAGAGTTATTGTTATGGTTCTCCTCAACACCATAAATAATTTCACGGCAAAATAAAAAATCGTGCAGTAAAGGGATACATATATATATATATATATAAATATATACATATATATGTTTAATGCCCAGGAAAGTATAGGAGAAGTGATGAGACCAAATTGTAATGCAAATATGAAGAAAAGTGGGTGATAAAAAATATAACTTGCCGCGGGCAGGATCCCAAAGCAAGTTATCCCACGGCAAGTTATCTTTTGATCCACTTTTTTCATATATACACTACAATTTGGTCTAATATCTTCCCCTACACTTTCGTTGGCATTATTGTCTATTCGATCTTATTGATATTGCGTAAAAACACGGAAAAACGAGCCCCTAGGTATACACTTCTTTTTATTATAACATATATATATATATATATGCCTCCCACCAGGCTGCACCACTCCAACCAGCCAGATATGTGCCCCAGGCTTGTGGGCATGCGCCAAAGGGGAATGATGGTTTATATTGCCAATTATGTGCTACGAGGAAGACGTAGACAGCAGTGCAGTCACGCATCTGCATGCACATCTGCGTATCTGCACGCAAAGCAGGAACGAGAAAGAAGAACGCTAGGGCGCACGATAATAAAATACCGACCTTCCGCTGCTTTACCTGTTCAATCTAACCTCTTTCTTCGCGTCGTGACACTGGTGGAGGTGCTGTAGCTAATGACCTGTAGCCGAAAAGCATTGTTCGGGACAGTATACGCCATCCTGAGCCCCAACTGCTCGTTGCAACTCCAGTACACTGATTCAGCCGGTGTCTACAAGACCTATATACAAAGTTCTTGAGGGTGCCTCCTCTTACTATTATGGTGGCTCCTACAACGTCTGTGAATCTCCCTTTTGCCAAGATAGCTCTTGCTTCTCAATTGTATTTAGAGCCTCATCCTGTCCCAGAAGTTTTCGGTCTAGAGAGGTATGAGAATGTCAAGCACTACCCCGACAAGTTCGAACGAGTCGCCGTGGTAAATCACTGGAGCATGCTAGAAAACCTTTGCCGTGCTCATTTCGCGATAGTAAATAGGGCTGTCACATGGAACGAGAAAAGGCAAGCTACTTTTCAAATCTGACACACTTTTGGCCAAATGCTTCTCTAGAAGTTTCTGAGCGCGGACCAGCGGGTTCACGCAGAACCACTGATCGAAGTAAAAACTGAACGTAACTGTCACTATGTTCGAAGAGGATCATCATCATCATCATCATGCTGACTACGTCCACTGCAGGGCAAGGGCCTCTCCCATGATCCGCCAATGAACCCGGTCATATGCCTTCAGCTGCCATGTTAATCTGCGACCTTTCAAATCTCTTCGCACAGCTAAGCTTCTATCTCGAACTCGTGTGTATGCCTTCGCTATAAATTGTCAGTTACCCTTATTGAATAGCTGTTATCCAGCCTACGGGCAACGTGCCTGGCCTATGTCCAGTTCTTCAAAATTTAAGCTATATTATCCTTAACCCTGCAGTTTGTTCGATGACCAACACTGCTCACTTTTTGTCTCTTAATGTTAACCCTATCGTTTTCCTTTCCATCCTGAGCTGCGTCGTTTTCAATTGAGGCTGAACCCCCCCTAGTAAACCTTCAGGTTTGATGAACCCTCCTTGTAAGCTCCGTAGGTAAGTACCGGCAAGATGCTGCTTTCAGATACCTTCCTCTTGAGGGATAATCATAATCTACCAATTATACTTTCAGAATGCCTGCCGAATATCATCCAACCCATCTTTATTCTTCTAGTTACTTTATTCCCATGATTCGGCTCGATGGTTATTACCTGTCCCAAGAAGACGTACATTTACAGCATCAAATACACTGCTACCTATTTCGAAGGACTGTTTCCTTCCGAAGTCATTGTACAATACTTTCGTTTTCAGCGGATACATTTCTGCATTCTTTGTCTAATTCAGTAATCATGAATTGCAATTTGTCCCTTGAGTTACTCAGCAGTGCACTGTCATCGGCGAAGCGCAAGTTATTGAGGTAGCTTTGTTTACTACTATCGCTAACTCTCCCCATTCTAGACCTCTCAAAATCTTCTGTAAGCACGCAGTGAAGAGCATTGGGGAGATTGTATCACCAGTGAACGGTTGTGCAGCATGAGCGGTCGGTTTTTTTAACCAAGAAACTCGCTAGCAGAAGCTGCCTACGTTGGCATTGCGAGGTAGGAAAGGCCGGAACGTAGGAAAAGAGAAAGAGAAAGATAGGATGCGCATGTCTGGTGAGTGTGTAGGTAGGTTGATAGGTAGGCAGGAATGGGTGCGCATGCGTGACGAGGGATCTCTAGAGGAGAGGGGTCAGCGAGCGTAGACTAGCACATGCTGCATGCGTCGGCGTGCGAGGTGATAGAGGAGTGAGCATGACGAGGAAAGTGTGGGGGGCCGGAATGCCCATGCGCAGTGAGGGCGGTCATGCCGCATGCTGGATTGAATTTGACCATAGGACTCATCACATCTAAAAAAGTTGAGTCTCATTGAGTGGGCACATTGGCAACAATGCCTCCACATTGACCGCCTGCCCGATCGCCTGCCAGTAGGTGCCGCTCTGAATGCCTCCATTTCCGAAAGCTGTCTTCAACAAATGATAAGGCGAATCCGGTTGAAAGCACTTCGGGTCTTCGGCGTTCCTCCTGTAGAGCCTCAAGGCGTTTCTGTCAGATTTACTTGAGCATCACTTCAAATAACAACTCCTATACTTTCCTTGGTATCACTGCCTGTTAGTTCTTATAATATTGTGTGCAACAATATAAACGAGCCCTTAAGCATGCACTTCTTTCTTTTACTCATAGTGAGGATTTCCTTCGGCCGGATTTGATAGCTTCATCAATTATGCAAGAGAAAATTAGCCAGTGCCTGGCTCGTTATGAGATCGCACGCTGCGTGGCTCTAGCAGGCAAGAAAAGAGTGTTCCACACTCACTGTAATGGCTACTGGAGGCAATAATTTACAACGCTCCCACCTTTATTTGCACATATACCTTATAATGTGGACGGATTGAAAAACACTCTCATAGCTCAGTGGTAGGGAGTCGGACTCGTTTTTCGAAGGACGCAGGCTTGGTCCCTGCGGGCAGCAGGTTATCTTTTCATCCACTTTCCTTTGTTCACATTTAGTTAAAAATTACATCTCTATACGTTCCTTGACATCATTGTCAGTTACGTCTTATGAATGTCATGCAACAAAGCAAACAAGCACTTACACATACTTTTCTTCTTTACCCTTGAATTTTTCCATGCGAAGTAGTTTAGACAGGTGAGCTAATCCACAGTTACTATTCATTGAGATGATACCAGCCAAATGGTGTTAAGTTCTCCACCTCAAATCACTCCACGGCATTCGTGGCATGATACCATTATAATATTTTTATTCAATATGTATTACACAAATGTCAAGAGGCCAAAATGCACTTTATTGCTGAACAGTTTCAATCTGAGTATCTGGCTCCGGTACGTCATCGCTGCAGAAACCCTTGTTTTTACAGCGATCATGGCAGCTGGATAACAAGGTGGTTAGACTTTCCAAAGATCCTACATTTTCGTTCAGGGCCTGCCGTTTTTCTAGCAGTTTTTTCAAACAATCTTGCCTTCTTTGCACTCCAAGAATTGATGTCTTCATCCGGAAGTCGTAATCAACTTCTGGCGCTGTCATTGGAAAACATTCAAACAATGATGTCACCATGATGTCACACAGCAGATAATAAGAAACTGTTTTCTTTTTAATGGCAGGTATCACAATCTGATGAGACAATGAACGCTTCAGTTTAATTATTCGATATTGGCCTACTGTGTGAAGCAATTGTCGCCCCTACATACTGATTGATTGTGCAAAACAATAATAAAACATAAGTTACGTCTTAACGAGAGTGGTAAAGATTATTAGCTCATGAATTTACGGAAGGGACACATATACGAAAAACATCAGAAAAAAATGGCATGTACATGTACAAGCGCATAAAAGTCTTGCTCAATGGGTGAATATAATTTCAACCTTTTTTTACAGAAACATGCAAAGTTTAAATTGCGTTATCCAAACGCCTCCTTGCAATAGGCACACGACATTTGAGTCAAACCGTCAACAATAGTTTTGTAAAACCTGTTTTTGCATGAATAAACAGTGTATTGATAAAGTTTAAATCATAATGCCAATTCACGAAGTTAACAAAAACAATTTTATATTTGTGTTTTTGCTGTCAATTCAGCTCGTTCGTTTTCACACCTTGCCCCCCTTCGTTCGACACTATGGAGCTTTACTCGAAGTTTACTAAAGGTAAATTTTTTTTGGACTGAGTCTGATTGCTTATCTGAGTTCACGTCGTACGTTACGCTCCAGTCTACAGCTACTCATACATGGCATATATGCCTCGGTCATGTATTAAGTGGCGCGCACAGCGTAAAGAGGATAGGCGGCTCGAGCGTGAATATGTCCCTACGCCACTGTAACAGGGATGGCTGTGACAGTGGCTCCTACACGTTTTTTTTCCAGTTCATCTCTACTCTTCAAGTACATTATTCATGATTACTCACAAAAAATCGCAAAACACCACAAAAAATCGCTAGCGCAACCTTCCATTCCGCTGTGTTTGAACATTTTATACTGGTTCGAAATCGGGTAAGTTGTTTTCTCAGCCATAGAACTTGTTTTGCGTAACTGCCTTCAACTCTTCAGTTTCTAAATCTTAAGCCAGAGAGCAAGAGGTGACAACGTGCATACATTGTCCTAATCTTCAGTTTCTATTTTTTGCGATAGCAATTATATAGACATTCTCAGATAAATTTTGCTGCCAGCGTCACCGTCACTCACCGTATATATATATATATATATATATATATATATATATATATATATATATATATATATATATGACATCTCATGAAAGAACAAAATTCTGATAAAGACTTCGGCGCGCGGAATCGAACGTAGAACCTCCGCGTTGGGAGTGCGAGGCGTAACCACTGAGCCACCACGGAGCACGCGCATGGCATAGGATGGCGTAATGATCCTCGCGGTGGCGAGCGTCTCGGGCGGCAGGGAGGGGGTATCGCGTTTTGAGCATTAGCAGCGAGATGGCCCAATAAGCACGCGGTGGCGTGCGTTCGCATCTCCCACACGTACTTTGCCCTTCAAAGTACAAAAGGTATAGATGCTCGATCATGTGCCCTTATCTCTCTGTGGGGACGATTGTACGTCTTGGCTGAAGTTGGAATTTCGCTAGAAAGTTTGTGTTGTAGTTACCGGGCGAACAAAGGTCACTGCAATCATTGCACAGTCTTCATTTTTGTCATGTATTTCACAACTTAGATTGTCTCGCAAGAAATCATACCTCTAAATGCTTCTTAGAGCTTTGTAACTCTTTAGGAATATGCGATCTGGGTGAATTTCTGCCAATTTTTTTGCAATTCTTTATGTTCCCCACTAGCAGAAAAGGCCTGGAGATATTATTGAGGTGCGACGCTGTTTTTACTATCTGCTCTACCTTTTGCCAAGCAATGATTTCATGCGATCACCTTAACACGTTATGTCACGTTATATGATGTAGTGATTTGGTCAGAATGACGTAAAGAGCGATAACAAAAGCCATAGGCACCTACTCCTTGCATTGTTTTGTGCTCTCTAAGAATCTCATTGAAGCACACCCCGTTCGTGCTCTGTAATTTTTTTTCTTGCACACAACATGATTATCTGGTACAGATCTTTATATTATACGTGACGTATTTTGTAATTTTTATCAGAGTCACTTGGTTTTTTAGCAGCTAGGTTGCTGTATCTGTAGTCTTCCGAGCTTGTTTGGGGGCGAATAAAGAAGGGTGTGTTTGCTTGAGCGCTCAATGTTTTTATGTTGAGGGAAATTTGGCATACATAGGCCATTGTTGCAAATTTTATTCGGTCCTTCACTTTCAGATTTAGTTTATTGCTTTGAAAAAAAAGAGACAAGATCCACAAAGTTACAGGAGAGGATTCCAAAGTAAAATAGTTGGTTAAATATACAATTATAAAGGGTAATAACAAACACAGCAAGTGAACAAAAAATTTGGTGAAATCAGAACAATTAAGATAAAACGCTTACATTCGCATCAGTGAATCATAAAAAATCGCAGCAAGAAAAACTAAAGGTACAAGAAAAAAATGGCGTCGATTTGACTTAAGCTCTGGCATGAGCACACATGGTAAAGTAGCGATGCTTAGGGTATTTTTACGAATTGGAAACGAAAAACGAGAGTTGATAGTTGTAGGCAAATATTTCTAACAAGAAAATGCAGAGAACGAAATTGTTTTTGCCGTGATTACTACGAACTATGGGCAACAAAATATTCTTACAAGGAAACGTATATTTGCAGCTATTTACGACGTTTACACGTGATGACAATGCCTGGAACACTGGCGGGCTGGGACCGGTCTCTATCCACTTCGTAGTCTTTTCTTTCAGACAGAGACCCTGTACCGCTTTATGCCCCAATCTCACTTCTGCCTTGTGGCACTACCCCGCGCCGTTAAAGCGCCGACCCGGCCGGCGCTTGTCACGAAAGGGGAGTGTTGGGTGACACATAAGGCTTCAGTCTTACGACGTGCACAACAGTAGCTGGTGGTGGCATTGAGTGCCCTTCATCTACGACTCGCTGTATCTCGTAGGTGAGGTTGGTGATCTTGCGTAGGACTTTTTATGGTCCGTCATAGCGAAATAAAAGCTTTTCTGAGAGGCCGATGTGACGACATGGGATCCACAATAGTACTATAGAACCTGGTGCGTATGTACCTTCGCGGTGTTGACGATCGTATTCATCTTTCTGAGAGGCTTGAGAAAGTATGAGTCGTTTTCAGGCAATTTGTCGTGCTGCGTCGGCTCGCTCTATGGCATCACGGACGCATGTGACAGGGGAGCTCGAACCAGTGGGAAGGAGTGTATCAAGGGGCAGAGAGGGTTCACGTCCATAAAGAAGGTAGAACGGGGAATAGCCTGCGGTGTAATGTCTAGAGGAGTTGTAAGCGAAGGTGACGTAGGTTAACGTTGCGTCCCAGTCATGGTGGTCTGGAGAAACATACATTGACATCATGTCGGTGATAGTGCGATTCAGGCGCTCTGTAAGTCCATTAGTTTGTGGGTGGTATGCCGTTTTGAACTTGTGGTTCGTGGAACAGGACGACGCGAGATAAAAAGTATCGGCCTTGGTCAGTAACGAGCTGTCGAGGAGCACCGTGATGCAATATGATGTCGTGCAGTAGAAAGTTGGCGACATCAGTAGCGCAGCTGGTTGGAAGGGTGCGGGTGATCGCGTAACGTGTCGCGTAGTCGTTCGCCACGGCAACCCATTTGTTCCCGGATGCAGGAGTGGGAAATGGCCCGAGAAGGTCGAGCCCTACGTGTAGAATGGTTCAGCAGGGATCTCCATAGGGTTAAGAAAGCCAGCTGGAAGCGACGTTGGTCGTTTTCGACGTTGACAAAGGTCGCAGCTGGCGACATATTTTTGCACAGAGCGATTTAAGCGTGGCCAGAAAAAGCGGCGCTGGATGCGATCATAAGTGCGGGTGACTCCCAGGTGACCAGCGGCAGGTTCATCGTGAAGCTGTCGGAAAACATCTACACGCAAATGGGAAGGCATGACGAGAAGGCGGTCAGGACCGATAGGGCGCATGTTGCGGCGGTAGAGAACACCTTCATGAAGGAAATACAAGCTCAGAGAAGTGGGTGGAGAAGCAGAACTCAGGCTTTCTATGATGGGAAGTAAATCCGGGTCGCGCCGTTGCTCAGAAGCGATATCAAGAAAGTCTGATATTGATAAGGCGCAAGCCTCAGTACCTCTCTTTGTGGTGTCTGGTGGATCCACTGGATAGCGTGACAGGCAGTCGGCGTCTTGATGGAGGTGACCAGATTTATATACGACCGAGAAGGTGTATTCTTGGAGGAAGAGAGACCAACGACCGAGACGTCCCGTGGGATCCTTGAGCGAGGAAAGCCAGCAGAGTGCATGATGATCAGTTACAACAGTAAAACTGCAGCCGAAAAGGTACGGGCGAAATTTAGCGACAGCCCAAACAAGAGCAAGACACTCTCTTTCGGTGATGGAATAGTTCCTCTCGGTAGGAGATAAAAGGCGGCTGGCGTAGGCGATGACACAGTCACGTCCATGCTGACGCTGAGCTAAAACAGCACCAATTCCGTGGCCACTCGCGTCCGTACGAACTTCCGTCGGGGCAGCCTGATCGAAGTGGGCTAATATTGGCGTATTCGTGAGGGCTGCAATTAGCGCCGAAAATGCAGCACTTTGAGGCGAATTCAAAGTAAATGGGACGTCTTTTTGAAGAAGCTCGGTGAGAGGCCGCGCAATATTGGCGAAATTCCGGATGAAGCGGCGAAAATAGGAGCACAAACTAAGGAAGCTCCTGACATCCTTAGGGGAAGAAGGTATGGGATATTGGGTCACTGCGCGAATTTTGTCTGGATCAGGCTGTATCCCAGATCCGTTAACGAGGTGACTAAGTACAGTTATTTCGCGACGGCCAAAATGGCATTTGGAGAAGTTCAGCTGGAGACTAGCGTTGCGAAATACTTGGAGAATACTGGACAGTCGCTCAAGATGGCTTACGAACGTCGGTGAAATAACAGTTATATCATCTAAGTAGCATAAGCAACTGGACCATTTGAAGCCTCGCAGAAGGGAATCCATCATGCGTTCAAAGGTGGCCGGCGCATTGCAAAGCCCAAATGGCATTACTTTAAATTGGGATAACCCATCGGGGGTAACAAATGCTGTTTTTTCTCGGTCCCGCGGGTCCACAGCGATCTGCCAATAACCAGATCGAAGGTAAGTGGACGAGAAAAACTTTGCGCCATGAAGGCAGTCAAGGGCATCATCTATTCTTGGTAAGGGGTAAACGTCCTCCTTAGCGACCTTGTTGAGGTGTCTTTAGTCGACGCAAAACCGCCATGTGTTGTTCTTATTCTTGACAAGCACGACCGGGGATGCCCTTGGATTAGATTAGTATTCGATGACGCCTTTGGCGAGCATTTCCTCGACCTCTTTCTGGATGACAGAGCGTTCGGTAGCGGAGACACGGTAAGGGCGGCGATGATATGAGTTGGCATCGCCGGTGTTGATGTGATGGGTCATAACTGATGTCTGGCCTGAAGGGTGGCAGTCAAGATCGAATATGTCCGCATAGGATGTCAACAGACGGTGGATGTTTTGTGCTTCGGAGGGCGAAAGATCTGGCGCTATCATTTTGGCAATGTCAATGCTTGACAGGTTGGGCGCAGTGAGCAAGTTGACGTGTGAAGTAGGTTGCTGAGCCGACCGCTCAGAAATATCACACTCTTGCAACGACGGCATAAAGCCTAGTTTAATACCAGCAGGCAGCACGTGCACGGAGAAACCAAAGTTCAAAAGAGACAAATGGGTCTGGTTGTGGCGTACTCTCACCAAGGTGTGCGGAACAGCAATGGACTGCTTTAGCACAACGTCGGTAATAGGTGAAGCGACATATTCACCATCGCGCACAGGCGGATAACACACGAGCTGTATGTGAGTTGCGGCTTGCTGCGGAAGATGCAGGAACTTGGTGACACAAAGGCGACTGTGAGGATCACGGGCAACAGCGGCGTCAAAAGGCAGTTCTAACTGAAGAAGAACCGTCGAGCAGTCGATAAGGGCGGAGTGCGCAGAAAGAAAGTCGAGACCAAGAATCACTTCATGTGGGCAATGCTTAAGCAGGGTGATAAATACGACGGTCTGGCGCTCAGCAATACACACACGAGAGGTACACGTACCGAGAACGGAAGATGTGCTCCCATCGGCAAGCATTACTGCACACTTAATAGGAGGCGTGATCACTTTTCGCAGTTTAATACAGAGAGCAGCGCTCATGAATGAAATTTGTGCGGCAGTGTCTATAAGGGCTGTAACGGTTACGTCATCTACCAAAAGGTCCAAAATAATGCGGCGTGGGGGAATCATGAACAGAGAATTCGCAGAACGGGTCGTTAATGCAGCGTCACCTCAGGGAGCTGCATGGTCTAGTTTCCGGAGGTTGAGGGTACAGGTCGTGCAGGTGACCTCGATCGAAAAATCATCGGCAAGAGAGATCGGCTGAACCTTCGGTTCTGAACGTTAGTAGGAGCAGGCTGTGGATCGTACAAGGGAGAAAACCGGCACGAGTTGCCTTCAAAGCGACGCCACGTCCCAGTGTTCCAAGATGAATTGGATGTCCAACGATTGCGACAGCAGCGTGCAATGTGGCCGGCGCGAGAGCAGTGAAAGCAGATCGATCTATCATCCGCTGTTCTTCATTCAGCAGGGTTCCGGTAGCGCGAAGTGTAGCGTGAAGGGTACACCGGAATCTGGTTAACAGAAGCCGAGCTCTCGGTAGTGCGAATAGCACAAACAGGTGCGATGCCGAGAATTGTTATTTCTTGGCGAACGATGGCTTGGATGAGGGAGACGGTGGAAGCGTTGTCTTGAGGACCGTCGGAAGCGATGGCTGCAGGAGCCATTGCTTCGAGTTCACGGCGAAAGATTCGGGTGACATTTTCGGACGATGTAGCTTGCGTGAACTTGGGGCTGTCTTCGCAGGTCGAAATGGCTGCAATATTAGGCAGACGCGCAATCTGGCGGGTTATGCGACGGTTCTTGGCGTGCTCGAAGCGCTGACATTCCTTAACAACCGCGTCGACGGTGGCGCAAGAAGCCATTGCAGGAAAATGAAGGTGGCGACCACTCCGAAGTTTCGTGTTGGTTTGCCGGGAAAGCAAGGTAGGCGTACCCAGCACCTCCACCAATAATCTTACAAGGAAACGTATATTTGCAGATAATTATGACATTTACGCGCGACGACAATGCCTGGCACACTGGCGGGCTTGCTTGCTTGTTTGCTTGTTCCTTTCTTTTGTGGCTCTCAACCACTAAGGGGGATTGGCCAAGAAGCCGGTGGTTAATGCAAGTGAATACCTTTAGGTTTTCTAGACTATGGGAATATGATTAGTGTGTTTTGACTGTGAAATTATTTTGGCGCAATGTAAAAATAGGAAAAAAGGGTGCAGAGAAATAATAGAATTTGTTGAATATCTGAGGTGTAATCGTTATATAAAATTCTCCTGAAAGTTGAATCATTGCAGTGCATCAGCTAAATAATAAGTGGTAGTGTGGTTAGTAAAATTTGAGAGCTGATCGCTGACTCATCAAGGTAATCTTCTTGTGTTATATATGAATTCGCAGAGAGCCCCGCAGATGTTCCTGTCGCTGTGTCCCAACGAAGTGGCCCCAAAAGAAAAAATATTGGGAGTATTGGGAAATATTGGAAAATTTCGCAGCAGTTTTTCTTTGATTTTTGAAACGGTGACATGTGATAAGAAAATGGTCGACATGTTCAGGTTCGTTACATCTTGAGCACAGAGGGGATGGCACCAGACCAGACCTGTTTAAGTAGAAATTAAGAGGTGGTACACGGCAACGTAATTTTGTTATCAAGACTTCCAATTTACGCGTGGGACACCATTTATTATTCTATGTGAAGTGCACGTGCGAGAAATCTGGATTCGGTATCATAATTTTTGATGAGTCTTCAAGAAGGGAAAGTTTTCTAAATCTCCCTGCTGTTACATAAGCTGTAAAAGGCATGATTGGCACAATCGAAAGATCAAGAGATGTTCGCGCAAGGGTGTCAGCCATCTCGTTTATAAATATACTACGATGGCCTGGCACCCATATCATTCGCACTAGACGAATAATTGCTGGGATTAATGATTTAAAAGTTTCTAGTACTGCTGTTGTCGAGGACGATGATAAAAATGAACACACGGAATACGAGTCAGACACTATGAGAGCTGGGACCAGTCTCTATCCACTTCGTAGTCTTTTCTTTCAGGAAGAGACCCTCTACCGCTTTATGCCCCAATTAAACTACTGCCTTTTGGCAATATCGATGACTGCAAAGTTCATCAGGGTTTCAATGTGCGAAAAATGAAGTGAAATGAACGGAGGTTCAAGGTTTTATGAAGCAGCTTGTGAAATAAGACTATTATGTTGAACTGGAACAAGTAAATAACCGCCGCAATATATTGTAAGAACGAAATAATATAGAGACAAGGGTGGAGTATATGAAAGTAGAAGTGATAACACGTATTGGTTGATTTTGAATGTGTTGAATTGATGACAAGTGACAATCCTACGTGTTTTTCTAAGAAGCGATACCATACCTAATGTGACTACCAATCGAAGTAGAGTACAATACTAGCAGAGCCTCGCGAGAAAAAAAGGCGAGGTACAAATAAAGTACGGATGCCAAGCAAAGTTTTATGCTTGACATTGCACACGTGACAGCGAAATGTGAGGTTAGGGTCAAGATTATTGGCATAAAAATTGACATCACCGCAAGCACGTATAAATTGAGTGCAAAGTTTTAGTTTGAGGATTAGCGTTTAAGGTCTTTGAGTAGACATATAACCATATATATTGTATTAAAAGATTTAATTAGGAAGTTATTGCTACACCAATACGTAATATCGCTCAATGCATTATTCAGCCTTGAAGTAAGAAGTTAAAAGCAAGTATATAATTATCAACTGATGCTATGGTAGGGTCATCAGCGTATAAGGTATGGTCGTGATTGGAGGAGTCAAGAGAATCCGGAAAATCGTCAATATATAAAACGACAAGCAAAGGACCTAACACTCAGCCCCGTGGTACACCATAGTTATTGCTCTCAGTTTGCGAAAATGCCTCCAGTACTTGTGCTGTACACTGTCGACCAAGAAAATAGTTTATGTTACCGCAGGGTCGGTTAAGCCATAACACTCAAATTTACTACACATCACTTCATGCTTATACGTGGCGAAGCTTTAGTGAAGTCTAAGAAAACATATCCTACTACATGTCCTTATTTGATGCTGTGTTTAAAGTTATTTAAAGTAGTCAGTTAGAGACAACACAGCAAGCTTAGTAGAACTTCCAGGATGGAAACCGAATAGATTATTCTTTACCAACTGTAACTTGATAGCTAGTTCTTAAGACATTTAACTAACATTTTCTCAATTAGTTTATTGATGCAAGAAATTATAGCGATTGGGCACTAGTTAGTAAGTATTTCTTTGTCACCCTTTTTAAGTACAGGAACAATCTCCTTATTTTTCAGAAAAAAGAAAACATTCAATGTTCTAGTATCACGTTTACAATGTTACACAGCGTGATTTGACTGATATGTCAGATTTAACGTCCCAAAATCACCATACGATTATAAGAGACGCCATAGTGGAGGGCTCCGGAACTTTCGACCACCTGGGGTTCTCTAACGTTAAACGTTAACCCAAATCTGAGCACATCAACCTACAACCTTTCCGCCTCCATAGGAAATGCAGCCGCCGCAGCCGGGATTCAAACCCGCGAACTGCGGGTCAACAGCCGAGCACCTTAGCCACTAGACCATCGCGGCGGGGCAGTGTGTTTGTACTAAAAAATGCCTCTATATTTAAATGCCTTAGAGAAATCCTGTCTTAAGCAGGCTCGGTACTTAAGTTCTTAATCGTGGAAAACACTTCATTCGGCGTAACAGGTGATAGAGAGATTGACTGTCGCGCGCGGTGTGAAATGCTACAGAACTACGTATGTCCGAAGTTATTAAGATAAACAGAAGAGAAGTAGTCCGAGAAAGCATTCGTGATATCATTGGGCCCTGAAAAACTCAGACCGTTATAATTTATTTGGGCAATGGGTCTTTCACCAGATGACCTATTAAGAAAAACGTTTGGTAGCTGCCACTCGTTCCTGCGATTGTTTTTATTCTGTACAAATTTGCTTTCGTAGTACCCTTTTTTTGCCTGTTTAGGCAACGCAATCAATATTTTACAATAACTCAAATATTGTTTAGCAAGTGCAGCTTGAAAGGTTTGTGTTTTGTTTCCTTTTAATTTTTTTTCTTTTTCCTTAAGCTTTTACACAACCACCATAAACGATGGATTATGCGGGTACTTACATTGTTTCATATACTTACAGTATGTGTGTTATTCAAGGCGGTCATCAGAAATAAAGAACAAAATTTATTTAGTGCTGCTTCAGGATCGTGTATAGTGTTTGTAGATGACCAATTATTCGTAGTTATTCATTCAACAAAAGCATCCGCATTCGATACTGAAGTGTATTAGTTACTGGTGTTTAGCGCATACTAGTAGGAAACGTTACAGAAATTGGGATATGATCAGTTGTGTCAGTATGAACAACCCCACACTACAAAAAATATTTTCTCTTGATTACGTAAAAAGGTGTAGGTAACATGCTGCCAACCACTTCCGTAAAAAAATAATACACCAGAGATCAAGTAGAACACATAGAACGTACAGCCCATTCAACATTCACGGAGATCATCGCAATGACAAAATGATGTAAAGGCTGTTACAAAACAACACATGCTCCATAAGGCCATTTCTCACGCATTATTTATATTACTATCACTACATGTCTGTGAATAACAAATGTGTTTCCATTATATTCAACATAAGGCATACGAATTCAGCGGATATTTTTTTTTGCAAGTACAATGTCATTCAAAATTTCCCAGGCAACTATTTCAACTAATTCTGTTGCAGCGTCACCTGGGAATTTCGGACTGCACCTGCACATGCTAAAAAATTTACAAACTCAATTCAAATGCTTAGAAATCAACATTGACAAGTTTTCTAATAACTGAAATCGAATTTCGTTTTGCCATGACCATAAAACAAAATACAGAACAGACGTGCTTCAAATTGTGTGATCATAAATTGTCAAAAAATTTATTTTATTTGGGCGACTTTGTATCTAGAATTTAAAATACGAAGAAGGAATGTCATAACTTTCAGATACCCAAAGCACATGTGTTCTTTTCCTAGTTTAACAGCATTGTGCAGACTTCTTTTCTGAATAAGAGGAAAACATTTTGTCAGCACAACCACACCAGACGAGTAAAGAGCACAAAAACAGTGCGAGCACATTAATTTATTCATTTCAAGACTACTGATAGGCCTTGTTAGAGGCACTGGCTTGCAGCACAAATATTAATGATCACACAGAATAAATAATAATACATATAACACAGAATAAAATGCCTGACAGCAAAAACAAGTTCATAAACACACCAAAATATTGGCTAAATATTAGTATAGAGAGAAGGAGCAAATGAGTTATTCAATGTACTAAACAATACGAAATTCAGGTTATGCCATGCAAAATCAGTCAGCGTTTTCTTTGACTATCACAAATATGGCGGGAAACATTTTCACATTTCTCGAAGTCCGAAACTCTTCCTGGTCATTTAATTCTGTAGCCAAAAATTTTGCTCCCTAGTTATGAGAGTCCGTAGTATGGCCAAATTCCAAAAACACAAAGAAAAGATGTGCTGGTGACCTTTCTGAAAAAATTAAAAATAATTTACACACTGAAGTTTAGCAGATATTCTAAAAATTATGAATTTCACTTTCTTTGGGAAAAGCTCTGTATGCAGCATCAAAAAGTTAGCCTTGGTGGTCGGACAAAAAATACGGACATTTCATTTTGAAGCTCTATGTACTACCTCAACATAGGTAAAGTTATTAAAAGGTATTATTTTTCAAACTCGAGAATAATTTTTTTGAAATTATGTATCTGCACCAGCTTTACCCCTGCTTAACTCAAGTGGCATAAAGCACTCGCAAGGGCAATCTTCAATAGACTTCCACAGACCTTAGGTACACACAGCAAGCTTCATGCAGAGCAATTGAAAAGGGAATGGGGCTATCATCTTCATTCAATTGCCAACAGCGGTGCGCTACAATGAATGTCGCTGGAGTGTGGAGACCAGTATTGTAGCAAGAAGATATACTTTGCGGGGGGGGGGAGTGACAGATGGCAACTTCGGTCATACTTTATGTACATTCTTGTGTGTTAAGTTTGCATCTAGGTATGCACATGCTGAACTAAGAAAATCGCAGCATATCTACGAAGTGAATGATGATGTGTGGTGAAGCTGCAGAGGGTTTTACGGGTAACCGTGAATAAGTCTGGGTCTCTGTCACTCACACTAGCGCCTTCGGCTGAGACATCGATAAACTAAGTGGTCACGAACCAGTCACAGTAGAAGGACAATCCACGGCTTCAGGAAGAACAATACCTGAACTGTCCTGGGGGGGGGGGGGAAGAGTTAAGCAGCTCCTCCTGCCTTCCTGGCTACGCCACTGGTGATGACTCCCAAATGAGCCATCAAGCTGTCAAAAAGTATACAGTACACAATTATCCCTTACGCACAACATAAACGCGACTATTGCCTTCGCTACGAGTTCTTAATTTAAAATCTTTTGTCGCTGCTGTATTCACATGACAGGCTTTGGATCTCAGGGAGCAGGGTGCTCTCCTGAAAGCCAGAAAAATAAGAAACGGTTGTTTTACGATAGCGTTTATTATTGTACAGAATCAATGCTACTAGCACTGTTGCTAGTACAAGACATAGATACTGAATATGACTAAATATTAAAAAATGTATATAACACACCTGCTGCATTTGCAGAACTCTCCACGAAAGCAAGATGTCTGACTTTATATCTACAAAGCTTCATGGCTCACCTGGAAGTCACCACATTGAACCCAGTACTTGTAGCACCAGAAGGGACAATTGGGCAAGTTGGTGCACTTCCATCTTAAACGAATATTAGCGCGATGTAAACAGGAACGGGAAAGAAAAGACAAACTACAACGCTTACACGCAATTAAAGTTTATTCCTAAAAGAAGCGGAATATATGACATCTGAAAAGAAGCAAATCAACGACAAGAAAAGAACCATCGCGCAATCTCAAAGAGACAAAACTCTATAAATCGCTATATGGCTAATGAAACCTTCAAGCTATCTGTGAGATATGAAACTTCTGCACTTGATAGTACTGTGGAAGGCTGGCTGATGCAATTATGACTTTCCAGTAACATAAAAAAAGCTTCTATGATTTCTCGAGACCGTTGGTCTCTGTGGCAACGTAAAGTTCGCGTCCTAATAAAATAAGGTTACACCCATTTCTGAGAGAATGAATGACCAAATGTGAACCTGTGCCATTTTTACATTACCCACATGCTCCTGGATTCTTATATTCACGCATCGACTAGTTTGCCAATTTTTAACCTTGTTGCAAGAGCATGGTATCTTGTATACTACACTGCTTCAACACTCAATGAATTTGTTCTTATCTTTTATTGCACACTTGTTCCTCTTGTCGCAATTTTCTTTGTCTGATTTCTTTCTGACAGCTGGACAAACTTGCCGCAATTCGTAGCCAACGCTGAAAACAACATTAACTTTGTATCTATCTCCCACGTTTTTAAACTCATGCGAATTTTATGCACAGAGTGCATCAATGCTATATTATTTATAGTTGTGGAATGATCAGTTTCTGCTTCCTACACCCTTTACTTTCTTTGCCACTTTTTCGCAGGCCCTCGTGATGACCCATTCAGGGTAACCAGCTTTCTTAAGTTCTGAAACCTACTTTGCGAAGCTTTGTTGCATATTGTGGTGACAGGTTTTGAACAATAAAGACTTAATATATGCAACACTAATGCCACTTTTTACAATTTTTAAGTGATTAGATGAAGAAGCAAGCAACGGCTTATCGACCTTAGGACAATACTCGCAACAAAGGCGATCTGGTGGTGCAAAAAATAATTTTAAATTTAAAAATTGCAACTCATTTCTGACCGGCAATTCACACGAAAAACGGAGCCCATTACCACATTCCCTAAACACATTTAGAACATCAATTACATTTTTTTGTAAGTCAAAAGTCTTGACAATCACTAAAAAGTCATCTACATGAAGCACAACTTCAACAACAAGGTCTCCGATACTCTTTTCTATCTTTTTATCAACATAGGCAAAAAATGTTACTAAGAACTTGCACAACACTAGACCTAATGCACACTCCCGATTTCTGTAGGAAAAATTTTCCATCCCAACCAACAAAAGTGGAATTCAAACGAAAAGACAATGTCTCCATAAAACTATCGACTAAAACGAGGCATTTGTTAACGAACAATTGTTCATCATTTTACTCAGTAATACACCTTTTTATGCACTGCATAAGCGTATTATGCGGTAAAGAATAATACATATCCCGCACATCCATAGTGAAACCATTGGCATCCTCCAGATTGCAGTCCTTAAAAATTTCACCAAAGAGCCAGAATTCGGAACATTCAATGGGTCATGAAAAGTAAGTGCTGACAAGTGGAACTGAAGCCGCTGCAAAACTGTGTGCTGCGAAGTGTTCGCCTCTGATACTATGGCTCTAAACGAAACGTCGGGTTTATGTGTTTTTGTCGTGAAGAAAACCTCCAGCGTACCAAGCTTGGCCTTTTTGATCTTTGCTACTAAACGCTCAAGGTGTAGACCGCCTAAAAACGCAACAGCTGATTCCTTCTCCCTAACGTCGTGAATTGAAACTTCTTTGAAGTGTTTATCCACTGCATCTATAGCCTTTTTTAGAAATGGTGCCTTAAGGCAAAATCACAAAGAAACCTTCTTTATCAGCTACGACAGCATTCAAACCTCTGGACACAAGACACTTCACGTCATAAGCAATAAGATTACTAGCACTTCAACCTTGCCCTGATTTTGCGCACAAACCAAGACACTCCAATACACATTTAACTTTTTATCGTCTTTAACTGTTCGTGCAACTTGCCAGACCGACTTTTTCAACTGGATCAAGTGCCGGTGCAAATCTATACTTACGACCTAGGCGCAATACCTTTTTCGCTGGTTCAGGCAATTCACACGGTTCAACGATATTTTTTTGGCCTATGGTAAAAAAAGATAGAACAGAGTATCGAAGACCTTCTCGTTAAAGTTGTGCATAATGTAGATGACGTTTTAGTCATTGTCAAGGCTTTTGATTTACAAAGAAGAGTAATTGATGTTCTGAAAGTGTTTAGGAAATGTGATAATGGGCTTAGTTTTACGTGTGCATTGCCGGACCGAAATAAGTTGCAATATTTAGATTCAAGATTATTTTTGCAACAGAAGATCACCTTTGTTGGGAGTATTGTCCTAAGGCCGATAAGCTATTGCTCGCTTTTTCATTTGATCACTCAAAAATCGCAAAAAGTGGCATTAACGTTGCATGCATTCAATCTTTATTGTTCAAAACCTGTTGCCACAAAATGCAACAGAGCTTCGAAATGGAGGTTTCATGACTTAAGGAAGCAGGTTACCCTGAATGGGTCATCACGACAGCTTGCGAAAAAGTGACAAAAAAAGTAAAGGGTGTGCAGAAGGAAACATAAGTTAATCCACAACTATAAATAATATAGCCGTGATTTCTTAAGTGCATAGGTTGTCACATGAGTTTAAAAACGTGGGCAGTAGATACAAATTTCACGTTGTTTTCATTGTTGGCCACAAGTTACGGCTTATTTGTTCATGTGTGCAAAAGAAATTAAACAAAGAAAATTGTGACTAGAGAAACAAGTGCGCAATAAAATATAAAAGTAAATTCATTGAGTTTTGAACCAATGCAGTATACAAAATACCATGTTCTTGCAACAAGGTTAACATTGGGCAAACTAGTCGGTGTGTGAATATAAAAATTCAGGAGCATCCACGTGATGTAAAAAATAGCACAGGTTCTCATTTGACCATTCATTTTCACGGAAATGGGTATAATCTTTGTTTTGATGAGACAAAAGTTTTACGTTGCCACAGAGACCAACGGTCTCAAACAATCATGGAAGCTTTTTATATGTCACTGGAAGGTGAGAATTGCATCATCCAGCCTCCCGTAACACTATCAAGTGCAGAAGTTTTGTATCTCACAGATGGCTTGCACGTTTCCTTAGCCACATAGTGATATATAGAGCTTTGTGACTTTGAGATTGCGCGATGGTTCTTTTCTTGTCGTCGCTTTCATTTTTTTCAGATGTCATATATTCCGCTTTTTTTAGGAGTAAAGTTGAGTTACAAGTCCGCACTGTAGCTTGTCTTTTCTTTCCCGTTACTGTTTATGTTGAGCTAATATTTGTTTAAGATGGACCTTGTAGCACCTCTCCGATGGCAATAAAATGCAGATGATAACCAGATTCTCGTTTCAATTTTTCTGTAGAGAGCACCAAATCCGCTGTCTGTATTCCAGGTCTGTGGGATTATGCTGAAGGTTGCACTTGCGAGTGTGTCATGTCGCTTGAGTTACGTAGGCGAAAAGCTGGTGCAGATACAAATTTAAAAGAAAGATTTTTTTTAATTTGAAAATAATACCCTCTAGTGATTCCAACTATGCTTAGCTTGTCCATAGAGCTTTAAAATGAAATTTTGTGCATAATGATAATCTTACCACCAAGGCAAGTTTTTGATGCTGAATACCGAGGTTTTCCCAAACAAAGTTACACTCACAATTTTTTTCAGAGTATCTGCTATAACATGAGCACCTAAATAATTTTTAATTTGTAGCATGTTGACAGGCCACAAGCACATATTTTGTGTCCTTGGAAATCACCATATTTCCTAAAAAAATCCTAAATGTGGTAAATTTATTCCATATTGCTCGTGTTAAAAGCCCTCAAACAATTATTATACATAATTAGGTTATTATTTTAAAGTTGGATAATTATATAACCTTGCCAGAAATGTCTTTTACCGAGTGCATTCCAAGAACTTCTTTTGAAAATAAAAATGTTTTTTGGTACTTTTTACCTGACTTGGTGCCACCCAATAGACTCGCATAAAAAGGAAAGAAAATTTTTGGCATCAAAGATAAATGACCAGGACGAGTTTCAAACTTTGAGAAATATGTGGAAGTTTTATCAGCCATATTTGTGATGGTCGCAAAAACGTTGGATTTTTTGGCATGGAATGACCGATTAGAGATAATATCAACAGATCACTAAAATAATGTACAAAACTTTTTTAAACATTGGATTAAAGTGGCATTTGCGTGCTACATGCGGCATTGCCTTCCTGTGGCAGAAGGCATCTTCAGATAGGTACAAACAATAATTATGGCATTAAATATAGAAATTGGCAAAATTAATGGGGGAATGGAACTCCTTCCTATAAATAGTCCATTAAAATTTAAAATTTAGGAAAAGCGGCCTCTGGTAATCACTGCAGAACGATGCATTCTGCTCATTTTAGCTGGCGAAAGCAAGACCGACGCACCGAACAGGGCGTCTACCATTCACTTCGACAATGCCCTCAATGACGACACTGTTTTTCTTGTATTGGGGGCGAAGACTAAGTAAGCGTCGATAAGCAGGCACAAAGCAAACTGTCTAAATTGACAGTTGATAACGGCTAGAGAAACAGTGTCGTCATTGAGGGTGCTGTCAAAATGAACGGTAGATGTGCTGTCTGGTGCGTTGGTTTTCGTTTCTACAGCTAAATTTGGCAGATTGAATCACTTCACGGTGACTATCAGTGGCTGCTTTTCCAAAATTTCAACGTGGCTGTAGACTTTTCGTAGAAAAGACCTGAATTTGCCCATTTCATTCGACCAGCTACTACCACTGGTAAAAAAGGTAATTGTCCTAAATGCTATCATTACTGCCACAAATAATGTTTGTGCCTATCTGAAGATTCTTTTTGTCACAGGAAAGGCAATGCCGCAACTAGCGCGCAAGCGCCTCCTTTAACAAATTTTTTTAAAAATATTGTACACAGTTCTTCAAACCCCCTTTATTTCGTACACATGCAGACAAGGCGAAGTAAAAACAAACGATGAAGAATGAAAAAGAATAAATAACGAGCTCCTAAAGAGACAGCCCCCTAGTCAGGAATGTTTTTCGGGGGGGGGGGCGGGGGGGACAAGTTAATGGCCACGAAAAATGACTTTTTTTATTACTTATGCTTACTAGAACAACCCATTCATGCAAATTTGGGGGGGGGGGGGAGGACAAACTCCTGGGGCACCTCTCTGGCTACAGGCAACCACTGAGCACACTTCCTTGGAATACAGCAGATGTCACATAGGCAGAAAAAATGTCACTAATAACAAATGTAAACGACGCTCTGCACAAAAGAATGTCTTTCACCTAAGTGAGCACATCCAGAGGAATTTTTCGCTGTGTTAGTAGAATATGTAGCCAGAAACCCTATCAAGATCTGTAGAAAAATATTGAAACAATGCATCAACCTGAGAGCCCATGTGAAGTAACAAATGCATACAGTCAAAAAGGCCAGCAAGTGTAGAGTCCCATGAAAAGACTTACGAAAGCCGCACTTGTATTTGAAATTGATGTTACGAACTTACAGCTAGAGGTCTTGCCTTGAAACAGGGAAGCTGCTATTCATCACAGATTAAACTTCTTTATTGTTATACAAGTTGGCAAAGATGCGTTTGATTTCACTAGTCAAAAAGTGGCCCAAGCATGCGCTCTCAAACTCAAGGTACAGTTGCTAATGTTTACAAAACTACTTTATGGCACCGCCACTCATCCCACTGAAGTATTGTAAAACTATGAACGAAAACTTTGATGTCCTAGTAGGTGCTGTTTAGACTTTTTGTGCTCCAGCTGACTAATTTGGTATGCTGTCAAACACAGTAACAATGTGCCAACGATGTTTACAACACTCTTGCTAGGTTGCCAGCACTGAACGTTTGCACTCACTATGGCTCGAGGTTGCCAGTGTAAAATTCAACGCAGAAATTTCAACTGCAGGTTTGAAGATCACCTTTCGAAGGCTATGTTTTGAATGTGCGATGTCGAAAGCAAATTTCAAACTGAATAATGACAACAATGTAAACATCGTCTACACGGTACAGATTTGTTTCACACTGACTAAGCTGGAAGAACATTAACAATGAGTATGAAATCTTGGTTGTAGTGCTATAGCCTCATGCAACAAAGATATGGGTGTGCTTATTAGCTGCTTGATCACCTGTCACTGTTCCACGCTGCTGGACTGAACGATGAAACGTCCAGAATAGGCAGTGGAGGCTGCAGCGGAAACGGCGGCACTTGATAATTTGCTGGTGATGCGGTGACACAAATTTCTGCAACATCAGGTCACCAAGGTGCTTGTGGCATGAACAGTCATAGTGGTGCTGGCACGAGCGGCGACAGCTAGCCCAAGAACAGTAGAAGCAGCACCTGGAAGAAAATAAATAGTGAGTGTGACATTTAGCTGCTGCGTCATGACCCCGTGACATAAATAATGTGACATGCTTGTCTAACATCACGTCAAAACTTTTTCATCAGTCACGTGTGTGCATACCTGCACACTACTGTCTGTGGGATGTAAATGTGATCCACATGTGATTCACTGCTTATGTTAACTCAGGAACAGCAAGAATACACTTTAGAAATCTTTGAGCAAGCATTAAGGAGACAGTACAACAGTACATGTGTTGCTAATAATAGCAGCTTCACAACGAGTGAAAAATTTCAATGAAAAGATACAGTAAATATCAGTTGCGGCTGCATATGAACCTTGGAATTCCAGGTGGTGTACATAGCCACACTAGTGGTTGTAAATGCTTCAGAAACTACTAATCAGGCATCGTATTAAAGTAATGTCAAATGTGTTTGCAATGTGGGCTATCTTTGTTTAAAACAATGTAAGAAACAATAAATATGTACTCGTATATGACTCAACAAGCTACAATGAAGCGCTATTTTATCTGCCAGAAATTATGATGTGCACATCATGGCACCCTGGCATGCACCTGATTTAGATAAACCTGAAATATGTGCTCTTAAAAGCTCAGATGTGAGTGCAGGCATAATATTGTACCATCACGTATTCCTGAGGCATCAGTGCGATTGACATATCTTGTAAGCCCTTGATATGCTGACAACTCCTAAGTTTGCACAAAAATATATCTATCAACTTAGTAACAATTGACTCAACGAGTAAAAAAATGCAGCCAAGATAGCTTGCCATTGAATCTTTTACATGAAGTCGATCTCCACATATTATGAGATTCACTGTATTGCATTTGGGTTTAGTTCATGAGAACGTTTAAAACCGCACTTTTTAAAGTTATTTTTCTACCCTCAACTCAACTGTGAATAATAATTATTTCCCAGGTATAACTCTAACAGAACTTGAAAAACAGTATGTTTATAACGAGTGTATTACATTAAATATATGCAACAGAATATAAAAGTAAGTGTATATAGGCTTCAAAAACATCTTGGCACTAATCACCTTAGCCAGTTATTTGCCTTGTAATAGTTCAGTTCTCTCTGAAAAAAATAACAGCTTTCGATTTTAGTATACAAAAGTTGGCATTATCAACCTATCATGTAAACCATTTTACTATTTATAAGGTAGTAATGACCAAAGCACATAGGCTTGAGAGTGTGCAAAAAAGGCATACCTTTTGTGAATGTAAAAGCTTGTGCTAAAATAAATTGTAACGTTTGCTTTCAAATGAAAAAAACATTTGTTCTATTTCGGTCACATTATTAAGGTATCAACTCTGTTTTTTGAAGTGAAAAATAAGTTGATTTTATTTCATTAAGAACATTAGGTATCAACTCTATTCTTTTTAAGGTGGAAGTGACATCAAAGATAACAGGTAGCTTTCCCCCTGCAAACTTCTATCAAAACTGAAGAGAAATAACACGACTAATAATAAAGCTTCACCATAAAAGAATCAACTACCTTCATGACGGGTGCCCCATTATGGTTTATTTGTTTTTCCCATTTTCCAATCTTTGACCAGCAGTTTATAACTGGAGTTAACACCAGCCTTATAATCTGCAGAGGCTTTAATAAACGCCAGTAGTTGGCAGTGTTTTCATATTACTTTTTCTTTCATCTGTGTTTCTAAAATTTCTGCAAATATTCAACGACAGGTAGCACCGCATTGTTACTTTAATACGGCTGTATTGGTTCATGAAGAAACATAGCCTTTTTCTCTGATTTTAATAGATCCTTTTCTTTATTGTGGTGTTCTTCCAACTTCCAGATTTTATCACTCAGGTAATAAGTTCTTGCATGTACCGGTGTCACTTACCAGTGTTGCATAAGCACGCTATTAGAACTGTCCGAAGATAGCTGCATATGGTTAAATGTGTCATAGTACGGTTTGAATCTCTCGTTTACTCATGCAGGCTAGTACTAGATAGCAAACTATAAAGTAAGCACGAACCAATTGGATATGCTGTCTAAATGTTCCACATGCCTGTGCAGCTAGTACTCACAACTAGAATGCATTGCTTCAACGTATAAACACGGCAAAGCAGAGCGTCCAGCAGCCACATCAAAAAAGTTTTTCCTTCTTAAAATAAAAAGCGATTTGACTACTTTCTCTGACAGTGACAAATGAATAATATTACTAAATGTGTTATTTTACATAATTCGTTACTAGGACCACCTCAATGCTAAATTTACAATGAAACATCTACAAAAACTCACAACTTTTTAACTTTTTCACCAGCTATATAAATTGTTTCGCACTGTACACATATTGAATTACTCTTTGCCTACAGAAAGAAAACTGATAATCATGCTACTATGAACTATCATATTTCACTAAATGTTATCTCTCTATGAAAAACATCCCCAACATGGACCATATTCTTCATGTACTTAAAATTCTACGATTGATCTACACAGCAAATTTTGTACTCACCAAATTGAGGTTTTACGTCCCAAAATCACGAAATCATTATGAAGGACGCCGTGGTGGAGGGGTCCGGGAAATTTTTACCATGTGGTCATCTATTTACTGCACTGACATTGCACAGTACACAGGCCTCTACGACTACCCGTTCATCACAGCACGACTACCACGGCCGGCATCGAACACGTGGCCTTCGGGTCAGCAGCCGACCACCCTAACTACTACACCACCATGGCAGACGAAGCACAGATTCTTTTTATTATTTATTTAAAACGCGTTTTACGAGTCGTGGTTTCTGGTTTTGGGAAGAGTTCACATCTGTTTTAGATTTCTTGAGTTAAAAGTTCTCTCTGGCTGTTCACACCACAGTGCTACCTGCCGCCAGCCACTTTTTATCAGAAAACGCAGAGGAGATGAACTTCGGCCCGACGGGGAGAACACGCCGGTAAGGTGCCGCGCGCCAAGATTTCGCGTTAGATATCGTCTTGTCTTACGGCGCAGCGGCGTACTGGCACCGTAAAGAGACGCTCACGTAACGCCGCCAGCATAAAGGGAGGCACACACATTAACAACTGCACTACGGTGCTTACAAGCCTCAACACTGTCGGCATACAGCATAGAGTTTCCTACAATACTTACTAAAGGGAACTCTGGCGCTAGTATCAATGGGAACTGCAACGCACGGCGCTTCAACGAGCATGGGAATGATGGGTAGTACACACATTTATATAATCTTCGTACTTCTGGCCTGCCTTTGGCTCCGTGTGTGTTCATGTGGCTTAAAGCTTTTTTCTCACAAAACAAAAAGCAGCAAATGTTCAGCGATGCTCTTCACAACTCTATTTTTTTCGACTTACCTTTAGAAATCAGGTCGCGAAGCTCAAAAAGGTTTGTTCTTTTCTTTAAAACGAAACCGTAACCAGCAATAAACGAAGCCGCAAGTACAATTCGCCGCCCGCAAGTACGAAGACTAGGCAAATGTGTGTACTACCCATCATTCCCATGGTCACTGAACTATCGCAGTGCCAGAGTGCCCTCTAGTTAGTTTCGAGAAACTCTATGGCATGCAGTAATGCAACTGCTGTTGACAAGTAATCAAAGCGAAATAAAATGTCCCGCTCGAAATGTAAGCACGGCCAACACAATCAATCCGCGATTTTCGTAAATTCTGTATTTTCTGCCCTTAGAACGCGCTCCGTCTCAGAAGAAGCATGCACGATACAAGCCGCGCGAAAACGACATCGACAAAGGAGCACTGCGTTTATGGCCTCGACTTTACTCGAAGTGGCGCAGTGACGTAGTCTAGGATCTTGCGTATTTACTACATGGCATAGATCATTTGTCTCACGAGCTGTAACCCAAACGGCGAGTAAATGAAAAGTTAGGCACTCACCTTCAAGATGCAGACCAGATAAAAAAGCAGCGCCAGCTGTGTCCCGTTTCATGTGTGAGTCCTGGCCTTTGAGGAGGGGAGTCGGGCTAGCCACTAGAGTAGTGACTGCCGACGGATGAGTGACGATGGCGGTGCGCTCACCACGGTCGAATGGTTCCTCTTTCCGCGATGCCCGCCTAAACCGCCGTTTGGGAACAAGTACAGTTTCGTACCATACAAGCGGTGCAGAACACGTCGCGACGATGAATGCAATGATGGTATGCGACGGCCGTACTAGTATAAATTTCTGGAGGTCACTCATATTGCAAATGACTAATTTCGTCTAACTTTTTGTTGACAGAGGAGACACTTGTTTTTGCACTATTCAGTGCTACAACATTGGTAAATGTGTGCTGTATTCATATTATTTGTGAAGTCGTGAAGTGTGTGATTATTTAACATCTGTATCTTTAATGTTGGCGAAGGGGTGAAGTGTGTTCTTTACCAGGACACTATAGCCCTATTGAAACGATCCGTATGCGATGTTCAATAATTCCGTATGTTTTTGTAAGAATCTTACGAAAATAAATAGAAGATATATAGGAAACATTTGTATTCTTACAGAAACATACGGAGTTATTGAACATCGCTTATGTTCGTTTTCTGTCCGTAAATACGTGCAATTTTTTGCAGTTCAGGACAGTCTGAGGATGATGGGTTTGAGAATACATGATCATTGAGCATACTGTTGCTATCAATGCCTACTCTGGTTGGACAGTCAATGAGGGTTTTGAAACCGCTTCCAGTGAAGCAGTTGGTGTAAGCTGTGAACAAAGTAGCCTTGTAATTTAATACAGATATCACCGATAATAAGGAAATCCTTGTTTTCTAAAGATTATTTTACAGTGGGTAATGGATGAAAAGCAGTAAATCGTTAAGTGAAGGTGATGGTTAACGACTGCTTCACTCTTCTCGCAACATGAACTAGCCTTGACGGTGAAAAATCTCAATGTTGGTAACGTTACAAGTAACGTTACCAACCTTGAGATTTTTCACCGTCAAGGCTGGTTCCTATTAGATGTGCACATGGTATGATAAACGCATTGTCGAGTCATGCAGTGCCTGACGACATTTCAATTCACTAGTTTCAAATGAGAAGAAGAAAATGGCAGCACAGGTTTGTTTCTCTTCGACTAGTTTTACTAGCATGGTGTTCATTTCAGGGATAATAAATTGTACGCCTAAGAATGTAAATGAACAATCCTTACACTGAATCTCATGAAACGGGCACCAAAGTATCTAGGCAGTCACTGGCAAGTACATGCAAGAAGCGTATTCATCAAAACATTTTTCACAAGTTATAAAAGCAAGTTTACCTCATTCTATCTAAAACTTCTAAATACACTTTTTTCAGTTAGCCGGGTCAGGAGAGTTCTTCTTACCAGCTTCAACGAATCAGTTTTCCATTCCGTTGTATGTTGTCACGTGCTTGATCAAGAAAGACGGTGACATTCATGCATGTCCCATGAAGGACTAGGAAATGGATGAAAAAGAACTCGCTTGCGCGTTCAATTAAAGAGACCTACCTGCTTGAGCTGTCTCAATCTCTGCGGCAAGATTCTTTCTTTGACGTCGTGACACTGGTGGATGTGCTGGAGCCTACAAACTGATGCAGGACAGTCTTGCTCGGACCCTTTCACCTAGTAGAGAGACTCAGTCCCTCGTCACGACTCCGGTGCACCAATTCAGTCGGCGCCTACTAGGCCTAAGTCTAGAGTCCGCACGTGTTCCGCCTCTTTCCAGCATCGCAGCTCCTACTACATCCACGGTTATCCTGCCATCGCAGACCACGCTTCCCTCGCAAGTGATTCTTGAACATCCTGGCGTTCCTGATATTTTCCGTGGGGAAGAGTACGAGGATGACGAGGAATGGCTCGAACAATTCGAACGGGTCACTGTTTCTAACCACTGGAGTGAACAGCGCAAACTTGGTCGTGCTTATTTTGCACTGGAAGACAGCGCTCGCACATGGTACGAGAACCACAAAGCTACACACCAATCTTGGGAAGATTTCCGTCGAAAGCTCCTCGCTACATTTTCGAACTCCGATCGACGGGATCGCGCACAGCAACTGATTGAAGCCCGCGTGCCAAACCCCAATGAAACAGCCGCCGTGTACGCAAACGGCATGATCCGTCTGTTTCGACGAGCTGACCCTGATATGTCCGAGGCGAAAAAGGTGCGTCACCTAATGCAGGGCGTTAAGAAACCAGTGTTTGCAGGCCTCATACGAAATCCACCTACAACAGTAGATGAATTCATAAGAGAGGCGACTGTCATTGAGCGTGCACTGCAACAACGACGCCGACACTTTGACCGCCTGCTGAACCACACGGCAGTAAGTGCTGCAGCTCAAAACACTGCCGCATGCGAAAGTTTCCTGCGACAAATCATTGGGGAAATACTGCGTGAGGAACTTCGGGCCTTCTGCGTTCCCCCTACCCAACCACATGTCACATCTGTTGCTAAAATCGCCCGCCAGAAGTTGAGGCAAGCCGTTAGAGCACCCACGCCAAGTCCTGAGCCACATTCAGTGAGCTACGCTGATGCGGTCCGTCGTCCTCCACCGTCAATTTTGGCGACGCCCTTCCAGCCACGACGCACTGCCGTACCTTGGTGGCAATGAGACGACCACCAGTTCGCCGAACTGATTTATGGTGCATGGCCGACCATCAACTTATTTGCTTTCGTTGCGGAGAACCCGGTCACATTGCCTGTTATTGCCGTCATGGCGATTCCGGGTTCGGGAACTTTTCTTGTCCGGCTTCTTTCCGTTCAGAAGACTGTCGTGCCCACGATGCCGATCAACTGTCGCCTGGCCAAGCAACTCCACCGCGCCACTGGCGATCTACATCACCTGCGCGTCACCGTGAATTCCCTCGAAGCTACGCGGACGTCACTAGAGGCCGTTTGCTTAGCCCGCGCCGGGGAAACTAACTGCTGCGACCGCGTGGGGCAAGGTTGCCAATCGTCGAGACACTGAAACGTCCTCCTTATCAACGCAAGAAGGTATGACGAGACAACGATGACGAATACGACGATGAATACTAATGCCAATGAAGTTGTTACTGCCGATCTTAGCGTTCCCATTGACGGACATCACGTTACAGCACTGGTCGACACTGGCGCCGACTTCTCAATTATGCGACAAGAGCTCGCCGACCACGTTAGAAAGGTCAAAACACCATGGACAGGGCGGCACATAAGAAGTACTGGTGGTCAGCTGATGACTCCCACGGGTGAATGCACAACTCGCCTTCGCATCTGAGATTCTAGCTTCTTGGCCACTTTTGTCCTGTTGCCAGACTGCTGTAAAGAGCTAATTTTGGGCATTGATTTTTTTAAGATCATGACGCTGTTATCAACATCCCTCAACGTATTCTGACGTCTTGCGAACATCCGTATGCCGACAACAGCAGCGACGAACCACGCGGGCGTTTGCGAATAGCCGATGATGAGACGCTCCCGCCGAGATCCTGCTGCCTTGTGTCAGTGTCCACTGGTTGACCTTGCTACAAAGAGGTGATAGCGGAGCACATAGTCTCTCTTTTGTTCACGCAACGCATTTCCATCGCGAGGGGCGTCCTGGCGCTCACTGGTGGACAGGCAGAAGTGCTCCTCTCAAACTTAAGCAATGAGCTTCGTATAATCCAGAAGGGTACCGCAATTGCCTACTACAGCGATGTAGACCAAGCCGGGGATCGTTTTGGTTTGCAACCAGATGACGCGACTGT
This sequence comes from Rhipicephalus microplus, assembly GCF_013339725.1. Lineage (NCBI taxonomy): Eukaryota > Metazoa > Arthropoda > Arachnida > Ixodida > Ixodidae > Rhipicephalus > Rhipicephalus microplus. The sequence goes on from NC_051168.1 coordinate 125,340,183, forward strand.
CCCCGCCTCGGCAACTTCATCGGTGGACATCTGCTCCACGCTACCGCTCTCTGATAAAAAGCGCCTGCTTGAAATTATACACCACTTCGAAAACTGCTTTTCGCGTGCGTCACAGGTCCCGCAAACACCATTGACCAAGCACCGTATAATTACTGAAGACAACACGCGACCCATTCGGCATAACCCCTACCTTGTGGCTCCGGAAGAACGCGAGGAGATTCAGAAGCAAATACAGAAGATGCTCGTGGATGACGTCATACAACCTTCAAAAAGTCCTCGGGCATCCTCCGTGGTTTTGATCAAGAAAAACGACGGCAGCTCGCGCTTCTGTATCGATAATTGCAAGTTAAACCAAGTCACGAAGAACGACGTCTATTCACTGCCTCGCATAGACGATTCACTCGATCGGCTGCGTCATGCGCGCTATTTCTCTTTAATGGACCTCCGAAGCGGCTACTGGCAAATAGAAGTCGACGAGAGAGATCGGGCAAAAAACAGCCTTTGTGACGCCCGATGGCCTTTACGAGTTTAAGGTGCTTCCTTTTGGGTTGTGCTCGGCGCCGGCCACTTTTCAGCGTCTCATGGGCACCGTACTATCAGGCCTGAAGTGGCAAATATGCTTGGTCTATCCAGACGACGTTATTGTAGTCTCAGCAACATTCGAAGAACATCTCAGTCATTTATTCACCGTCCTCCAAGCCGTACGTTCAGCCGGCCTTAATTTAAAACCAGAAAATGTCATTTTGGTTTCAATGAACTCAGCTTTCTAGGCCATGTCGTCAGTCACGAGGGTGTTCGACCTGACCCGGCCAAAATAGACGCTGTAGCGCAATTTCCTGCACCACGTGATAAGAAGACCGTCAGACGCTTTTTGGGGTTGTGCGCCTATTTTCGGTGATTTATCGATAACTTTTCGTCTATTGCGCCACCATTGACATGACTTACACGTGAGGACGGCCCCTTCTTTAAAGATGAACAAGAGCAAATGGCAATCAATGAACTACGACAACACCTGCAAACACCTCCAGTCGTTGCGCACTTCGACCAGGACGCCCCTACAGTACTTCACACTGACGCCAGCAATGTAGGTCTTGGTGCCATTCTGGTAAAGTGGCAAGACGGCTGTGAAAGAGTAATGGCCTACGCCAGCAGAACTCTCTCTCTCCCACAGAGGAGAACTACTCGACTACCGAGGAGTGTCTCGCCGTGATGTGAGTGGTCATTAAATTACGTTCATATTTGTACGGCCACTCCTTCAAGGTTGTTAGCGACCATCACTCATCGTGCTGGCTCACCAACCTTAAAGATCCATCTGTCCGTTTGGCGCGCTGGAGCCTAAAGCTTCAAGAGTTCGATATGACCATCATCTCTAAATCTGGGAAGAGGCACACCAACGCCGACTGTCTCTCACGGTCACGAGTGGAGGCTGCCGGTCCTGATGACTAAAACATCGATGCGGCTTTCTTGGGAGTTATCGACACGGCCACTATTGCACGAGAGCAGTGCAGTGAGCCCGAGCTGTTACCACTCATTGTATATTTAGAAGGACGACGTAAAGACTTGCCGCCGTTATTTGCCAGAGGACTGCCATCTTTTTGCTTGCGAAACGATGTTCTCTATAAGAAAAACTTCTCACCAACCGGCAACCCACACTTGTTCGTCGTGCCTGCCTCTCTTCGAAAAGAAATTATGGAAGCGTGCCATGATGAAGCAACTTCTGGTCATCTAGGCTACACCCGATTATTGTGCCGACTACGTTGCAAGTACTGCTGGCCAAAGTTGCCTGCTGCTGTTAACCATCACGTGCGAACTCGCACCGACTGCCAAAGACGCAAAACACTGCCCAGCAAGCCAGCCGGTCTTTTACATCCAGTCGAAGCACCAGCAAAGCCATTCATCCTTATTGGTATGGTTTTCCTCAGTCCCTTTCCAAGTTCTACAACAGGGAACAGATGGATATTTTTCGCCACCAATTACATCTCCCGTTATGCAGAGACTAAAGCTATGCAACGCGGCTTAGCAGGAGAAGCCGCTCAGTTCTTCGTCAAAAACATCGTCCTTCGCCATGGCGCTCCAACAGCAGTGATAACAGACAGAGGACCTGCCTTCATTGCAGAGCTTTTGAAGTCCGTTCTCAGACTCAGCGGTACAGGTGACCGCAGAACAACTGCATACTATACGCAGACAAACGGACTGACAGAGCGCCTCAATGGGACCCTCACAGACATGATCAGCATGTACGTTGACACGGAACATGAAAACTGAGATCAGATATTACGCTACTTGACCTTTGCGAATAATACCGCTCGACAAGAAACCACTGGAATGCCACCGTTCAGTCTTATCTATGGTCGCGTAGTCCCGACAACGTTGCACGCCATGTTGCCGCATGAGTGTGAGGACACCCATGTAGACGCTGAAGAATTCACTCAGCGCGCTGAGGAAGCCAGACAGCTCGCACGCGTGCGCATCTGTCATCAACAGCATCAACATGCACAATGGCACGACCCCCGACACAAGTTTATTAGATACACACCAGCCGACAAGGTCTGGGCTGGATTCCGATACGTCGAGGTGGACTTTCTGAAAAACTGCTAAGACGGTACTTTGGCCCATACAGCGTCACGCGACGCTTGAACGACGTGAACTACGAAGTTGTTCCCGACACTGACTGTAGTTCTAAGCGCCAAAAGCATTCACCCGAAGTCGTGAACGTCGTGCGTATGAAACCGTATTTATCGAGTTAATTAGCTCCCGTTTACCGTGTTGGCGCGACCACTTCACACGCCTGGTAGGGTGCCTAAGTTGCGCATCAGGACGATGTCTCTTTCGGAGGGAGGCAAATTTCACGTTCTTGATCAAGAAAAACGATGGAATTCATGCATGTGTCATGAAGGACTATGAAATGAATGAGAAAGAAGAACTGGCTTGCGCGTTCGACTAAAGAGACCGACCTGCTTCTGCTGTCTCAATCTCTGCGGCAAGACCTCTGCTTTGACGTCATGACAATATAAGTAGAATCTAGTAACATTGATGAATGTCTAACAGATTTCTGAGCGAATTGCCCGAACATCCTCAAATATATCCAGCCAAACTAAACTACAGTACTCCTAATAGTTTCGAGCAGCGCATTGCGAAAAGACGAATAGATGTCCTTGATATCTATTGGTACGGCGCAATATTCTTCAATGGGTAGCGAAACGGCAACGTCCACGACCTCTTGTAATTTTTACACACAGACGGTTAACTAGTTCCAAGGTCTGTGTTAAAAAATTGGGTGAAGAGAGTACTTGGTAATCTACTATGAAAGACCTGAAAGCCATCCCGTAAAACCAGATCACTGACTTCCAAACTATATAGCTTTTTTGCGGGAGCCTAGCCGAATTGTGCCATCAGTGCCAAGTTGAGCCATCTGCAGCTGATACACAATTTCGAATTATTTAACTATAATTTTATTTCATCGCAAAGCTATTGGTTAGATTCCGCCGTTGGCGTCGGCGTCGATGTCATGCACCATATATGTATACGTATTTATATATATACGAAAACTCAAGAAAGAAAAATTCAAAAGCCACCCTGACACGTGAAATCGAACGTTATACCTATGCGACCTGAATGCGAGGTGTTAACCACTGTTACGACCATAATCTCTATTGAAGTCTTTCGGCGTTTGTGAACTGAACGAAAGTACTTTGATGCATTTCAAGCAAGAATATTCCGTAAAGACGGGTTGGTTTCCTGTCAGCAAAACGAGAAAAAGGGGTCCCGAACCGGTCTGCGCAAAGAAAGTGCACGAGCCAAGAAAGGCCATTGTGAGCTCGACTCTATGCAAGGCTTTCCAGGCAAACCAGGAAGCAGCTGGGCCATTTTCGAGGTCACTGAGCATCTGAAAAGATCCGAACCAGCATGGTATTTGGAGTTCAGGCTGAAAGCTAAGGCCAAATTGGTGGTGGCTGCATCTTGCGAGGAGAAGTGGAGCCCCGGATATTCGCAGCTAAGCCGCAGCTTCTAGCAAAGAACGAGGAATGAAACGTGGGGTGAAAGGAAAAGAAAAGGCACTATCTGCTGCAGCCCTTGCGGGCGCCCGCCTCGACGACGAGGGATTAGTATACTACTCCTCCTTCCCCCATTCGCCATGGGATCGGCTTAATGGGGTGGAATATTTTGACAATAGGCTGGCACACCACTACATTGTCCTACCCAAACACAGTCAGGCAAGTTTGACACGTGTACTGGAAACCGGTTTTTCGAACCTCGCCCAACTGCCAGAAGAGTCTTGAAAACGAAGGTCAGCTAAGATCATCGAACGTGCAAAAAATCTTGGTGACGTGTGCTAAACGTCGGTGCAAAGCGCTTGTGACCTTATTTAAGCATCGTGTAGGCTGTGCCCTCTCCACATGCATTGTGTGGTGTCTTTTCCCTTCTTCATGGGTGGAGCACGTAGACCATGGAGCGCCCTATCGGTGGAAGCCGCGGACAATGCGCCCAGGTTTGGCAACAAGGCGCTATATAAGAGGCAGGCTTTTGTATAATTGATGTTCCACAGTTGAACAGTTCTCCTGTACAGTATTTGACTTCTTGTTCTGCTTTCGAATTCTCAATTACTAACCATGTAAATTAATTGTTGTCGTTTTACCAAGCGCCTCATCTGACTGGTTCGATGATGGGCCTTTGGACGGGGGCCCGCTACCAAACTGAGACCCACGGGACCCGGAGTCGCAACAACTGAATGGCAGTGGTGGGATAGTGTCAGCCCAGGTCACAACCACTGGATGGCAGCGAAGAGATGGCGTCAACCCATGTAGCAATCACTCGACGACAGCAGTCAGATGCTACGACCCCATCGACTTCGAGAGGCGATTGGACGACAACGGTCAAATGGTCCGAGCTCATCTACTTGAGAGGCAGCCAAACGGCACTGCTGGGATGACAACAGGTCATCGAATGTGAGAGTCAACCGGAAGGCGCTGATGAGATGCGTGACGCTGGAGGCATGACTGCAAGCCGAGTGAGTGCCGACTTTCTCTGTTAAACTTTACCAGGCATTTACTAATGTGTCAGTAAAAGCTGGTAGGGAGAATAGCTTTTTTTGTTCATTGTGTAACTGGCGTCAGGCAGATTGTGAGATAGCTTGATTAAGCTATAGTCTGTGGGGGACGGCAAGGTTGCAGTGACAGAGCTGTTTAGTCACTGGGGTAACAAATAACTTGTGTCAGGCAGCCAATTGTAAGAAAGCTCGTTTAAGCTATAGTCTTTGGGTGACAGGAAGGTTAACGGTGACAGAGCTGTTTTAGTCTTTGGGTTAACAGATAATTCGCGTCGGGCAGATAGTTGAGAGATAGCTTGTTTAGCTATAGTCTGGGGGGTGACGGCAAGGTTAACAGTGACAGAACAGGATTCCGTGTAAGAGCTTAAGGAAGCTTTTGCAGACTAAGTTAACAGGTAACTTGAGGCAAGGCAGAAAACTAGGGCTGTCGTTGCTGTCAGGATTAATTAGTTGCGAGACAGGAATCATTCGTGGAACAGGGAACGGTACTGGAAGCTGTCATGAATCTGATGACCCTGCAAAAATCAATGTTGCTAGCGATCGCATTGAAGATAAAACTGGATGTGTCGGACTCCCCAACAAGAACAGGACTGATTGAGCGGATTGTCGGGACAGGTTTGGACGATGAGGAATTCTAAGGCTATGCCATGGACGTTGAGGAAGGAAAGGCAGAAGCCCTGAGAAAAGAGGCTGAGGTGGACGCCCAGAGAAAAGAGGCCGATAGGGAACCCGAAAGGATACGTATTCACGAGGCTAGGATGCAGGCCTGGTCTGAGAGGATAGAAAGGGTGAATAATCGCATTCGGTAACTGCATCAGGATCGTCGTCAGTCGTGTATATGTGAAGTATGTGTAAAGCCCAAAAGGTGCGGTGTAGTGGCGAGTATGGTGCAGAGAGAAGCCACCGAGAAAGCCGCTGTTTGCGAGGTACCGCCCGATAAAGGTACGCGTATTTATCAGTGCGACATGCAAAGTTATCATTCGGCGGAGAGAAAAAAGCAACAGGTCGTTGTTAGGGAAAATGCACCCAGGGAAGGTACGCGACTCTCCGATATTTCGAAGGTAGTACATATAGAGAGCGGGACGGGGGCTGGTATGCAAACTGTAGCAAGCTTAAAAGGTTTTCCATGTGAGACCGAGGCTGGTTCCAGTCGCCCTGGTGGGGTCATCGAACAGAAGGGTGAGCTGGAGGCCACGCTCAAGCTTCAGCAAAGGAATGACCTTTCGGACGTTGAAAGAAAGGACGACGAAGGTAGTCCTAGATGTAGCGAAGACATAATTACTGAAACCCGACAGCACTGCCAGTGACGGCGAGCTACTGTTGAAAATATCTCCTGCAGATAGCGTGGGAAATGTCTCAGAAGGTGAAAAGGTACATTTCGAGGTGGTCGTAGGTGTACACACAGGCACAAGTTCAGTGGAGTATTGTTTCGAAGAAAAGTCTAATTCCAGCAGCATGAACAGAGATTGTGTGTTGTTAGAAACATTCCTCGTGCAGCGGCACGTAAACGATCGGCCGGACGGTAAAAACTACCCGGAAATCGAACAAGATGCTGATTTCCAAGAGTTCAGATTTGTGGAGGGCCCAGAGTCTGGTTTTGGGAGGGGTAGCGCAGATAAATTAGTTCGACAAAGCAATGGAGCGGGGAAATTGGAGGGCAAAGGCTGCAGAAATAGTGGTGCACAGGCACACCTGAACTGCAGGATTGCCGATGAAGCAACCAGGGAAGTTTGTAATAACCAAAAGAAAGGTTGTACGTAAGCGCCACCGCAAAAGAAGGAAGCGGGGACGTGCGGCATGACAAAAGGTGAAGGCAGAAACCACGCCGCAGCAAAAACGGAAAGGTTGGCCACCGGGCAATTCAATGATGATGCTATGTGGGGTTTAACGTCCCAAAACCACTATATGGTTATGAGAGACGCCGTAGTGGGGGGCTCCGGAAATTTAGACCACCTGGGGTTCTTTAACGTGCACCCAAATCTGAGTACACGGGCCTACAACATTTCCGCCTCCATCAGAAATGCAGCCGCCGCAGCCGGGATTTGAACCCGCGCCCTGCGGGTCAGCAGCCGAGTACCTTAGCCACTAGATCACCACGGCGGGGCCCGGGCAATTCAATAAAAGGGCCTTCGACCCGTAGGGTCAGGCGAAATAGGCGAGAGAGCAGTAGCGGAAAGGGACACGCGTCCCCCAGAAGGAAGGCGTGGTTGAAAGGAACGGGTTTGCATAGACAACGATGTCGACAGGTTCTTAAAAGAAAGGCTTCAGGTCCTAAATTCAGGGTGAAACCAATTGCTAATAGACAATGGCGAGTCTTTCACCCGCACTTCGGAAATCTTTCGTGTTACAAAGAAAGCCGCTAAAAATCACGAATGAGGCGAGATACCAAGGTTGGGCTAGGAGCTCGCGCTCATTGTGGCCTGTGGTGATCGCTAAAGAGGCTGCGAACATGACCGCTACGTGCAAGACAGAAAGCGTGATGAAATTCAGCTGCAAGCTTTTCACAGAATGCGATCTGCAGAGTTCTGAAAGGTAATTATTTGAATATTCTCCCACTTTTGATCCTTTGAAGCAAAGGTTCCTTTTGTCACTAAAGTTAAAAGAAACTGGTTTCAAAGGGTTTGTGCTGAACGCGGTACTATTATTATTAATATTATTTATTTATACTGCCAACCCTCACTTGAGGGTCATTACAGAGAGGGAAGCATAGGATATGGAAAGTAAATAGAGACATTGATATTTTCAGCAACTTTGAACAATAACACATTAGCATATTCATTGCTCGGCAAATTAAACATCAAGAGCACATTCAAATTTTTTAGCGTCAGAATTTTCAACAATATGTCGCGGCAATTTGTTCCACGCTTCTATGACATCAGGAAAAAAAAATTTGCGAAAGACGTCCTTGCGAGCACTGAAGGGGCGAACTGCCTCGTCATGATTGATCCGGCTGCTGAGCTTATGCGGGGGGTGTACGTAAATTGTTCTATCTATTTTTATTCGACCATGCAATATCTGAAAAAATACTTTTAGGCGCTGCTTTTGTCGTCTAATTTCTAGAGATTCCAAACCACCTAATTTTAACATCTCGGTAACCGAATCAGTCTTTTTATACTTCGGACATATAAATCGCGCGGAAAGTCTCTGAATTCGTTCTAGTTTACCTATTAAATCCTTTTGGTGGGGGCTCCAGGCAGCACAAGCATATTCTAAAACAGGGCGCACAAATGTTTTATATGCAAGCAGCCTGACGTCTTTCGTAGCATTCGGCAATTTAGCACGCAAGAAACGCAGTTTTCTCTAAGAGGCACAGCATACATTCTCGACATGTTGTTGTTTTTGTAAACATTTACAAAGAAACGCGCATATAGAAGAGTTTCAGGTGGTACCGCAGCGTACGTTTGGTCGCGAGATGTTACAGCGCTCTATAGGTGCCAATAGAGCTAAATGACCTGACAGAACCCAGCGCGTTCTTTATCCAAGTTGCTAGCATGAAAATGTAAAAATAACCAAACAATACTATTAGGCAAGGTTTAGTTCCGACCCTTGGGTTTTGATAGAATGCTTAGGTATTGTGTGATTGTTTAAGCGGAGCGTTACGCGTTACAGGAAGTCGAGGTATAGATCGACATTTCTGACAATTGTAAGGGGCAGCTGAATCTAGCGTGAAAGACGTGAGTTTGTCAAGGTGTGTCCTACTATAAACGTGAAAAATATACGGTAACGTTCGAGCTTGGGTTATAGCGCGCGCAGAGAGCTGGCTTGAAGACTCAAGTATTTCTTTGGGCGTAAACGGAACTGATGCGAGAATTCTTAGTTTTGAGCTTTTCGTTGTTTTGCAAGTGTCCTTTCTAGGTGGTAGAAAAGTCTACTGAAAACAGCTCGGAAAACTAGCTTTCTAGAATACCGAGTGAGTTTTATCAATGTGGAGCATTGTTTATTCTCTGATCTACTGCCTTTGTCCTCTAAGAATGGCCGCTTGCTGCGTTGAAGCCTCGTTTAGCAGCAGTGTACATTTGACATAGATTTCAAAAGGAATACTCTATGGCAAGTTGCAGGTTCCGAGTCACTACTCTGTCGCGAGTGGCATTCGCGAAAGTTCTGCAATATTTTTTTTCCTGACCTAGACGAGGACCATTGATGAGGTTTTCTTGTTGTTTTGTTGCGTTTTAGATTTCGTTAAACTCATGGTGAGTACATTGAAGACACCACTATCCGAAATTTCAGGTTAGTTGTGCTTTCAGTGTTGTTATTCTGTTTCACTCAAACGTAGGACAGACCATTAGAATAACTAGTGTACTTCTTTTAATTAGTTGTAAAAGGGTGTATATGCCTGGTGGGGTTTCACGGAATGGTCTGGCGCTCACTAGGTGAGCGGTTGTGTTTTTATGCGCGTATGTAATGTCTGTTCAGCCAAAATGAAGCTGGTGGTCACTACTTCATCAGAGACAGTCTTCAACAGAGTGGACGTCAGTGCTGATCTCTCCGGACTGTGGCTGCAAACCACAGCCCATTGAGATCTTAACTCCCCTGCACAAGTGACTGTTATGACCGTAATCCCTATTAAAGTCTTTCGGCGTTTGTGAACTAAACGAAAGTATTTCGATGCATTCCAAGCAAGGATATACCGTCAAGAGGGGTTGGTTTCCTGTCAGCAAAGCGTAAAAAAGGGGTCCCGGACCGGTCTGTTCAAAGAAAGCGCTCAAACCAAGAAAGGCTATTGTGAGCTCGACTCTATGCAAGGCTTTCCAGGCAAACCAGGAAGCAGCTGGGCCATTTTCAAGGTCACCGAGGATCTGGAAAGATCCGAACCAACGTGGTATTTGGAGTTCAGGCTGAAAGCTATGGCCAAATTGGTTGTGGCTGCATCTTGCGAGGAGAAGTGCAGCCCCAGATATTCGCAGCTAAGCCACAGTTTCTAGCAAACAACAAGGAATGGAATGTGAGGTGGAAGGAAAGGAAAAGGCACTATCTGCTTCAGCCCTTGCGGGAGCCCGCCTCGATGACGAGGGATTAGTTGACTACTCCTTCTTCCCCCTTTCTCCATAGTATCGGCTGATTGCATATTTTACAATATGCTGGCACAAAACTACATTGTCCTACCCAAACACAGTCAGACAAGTTTGACACGTGTACAGGCAGCGGTTTTTCAAACCTCACCCAACTTCCAGAAGAGTCTTGAAAACCAAGGTCAGCTAAGATCATCGATTGTGCACGAAATCTTGGTGACCTGTGCGAAACGTCGGTGCAGTGCGCTTGTGATCTTATTTAGGCATCGTGTAGACTGTGCCCTCTCCACATGCATTGTGTGGTGTCTTTCTCCTCCTTCGTGGGTGGAGCACCTAGACCATGGAGCGCCCTATTGGCGGAAGCCGCGGACAAAGCGCTCAGGGTCGCAACGAGGCACTATATAAGCGGAAGACTTTTGTATATTTGATGTTCCACAGTTCAACAGTTTTCCTGTACAGTATTTAACTTCTCATTCTCCTTTTCATTTCTCAATTACTAACCATGTAAGTAAATTGGTGACGTTTTTACGAGCGCTTATCTGACTTGTTCGACGATGGGTCCTTGGACGGGGGCCCGCTACAAACTTAGACCCGCAGGACCCCGAGTCGCAACACCACTGAGCCACCAAGCCACCAAGGGGTCCCTCCTTCACCATTCAAACGGCAAGGTATTTATTTCTACCACTAACCGCTGTTGGTGGGCATTTCAGGGGGGGGGGGTATCATGTTCAGCAAGATGGCGCAAGCAGCGCGTGGCGGCTCTAATCTCTCACGCGTACTTTGAGCCGCGGAGAGGAGGGGGAGCGGAGTGGACAATCTCTCGCGCGCCCTTATCTCCCAGTGGAAAGGGTCATACGTCTTGGCCGGCCCTCTCCACATGCTTGACTAGAACAATTTGGGCTTGACTAGAACAATTCTATTGTGGTTATGGGGCGCAAAAGGTCACCGCAATCGTTGCACAGCCTTCATTTGCGAATTCAGGTGCGCTTTCAGACACAGAGAAGTAAAACTGAGACGCTTATTAGCGTTCACCTGTGTACCTATGAGTACGTTTCGTGCCTCATTTTTGCGTGAGAAACACGGGGCATGTTTCGATATGCTCGGCATTCTGCATGTGACCTTCTAATTTGTTGATATCGCGTCCATTGCTTCGCTTCAAAGGCAAAGCTGTAAATTTCTAAATTACCAGTCATGAATGTCACTTTCCCTAATTAAGATCGGCTATTTCAGCTCTCAGTAAACATTTGACGGATATTTTTTTATAAATTCACTATTTACGGACACGTAATTTAGATTTGTTACCCTATATAGGCAAAATACATGACGGCTGGGCATGTTCGTTCACGATCCATAGTTTTAAACAGCGCGAACATGACAGGCACTATGAAAACGCCAGGCCTGCGTGGAAGGCGCAGCACAGTCACAGCGAAAGCTAGACGAGTGACCTTTCAGAAGCTTTTCTAAACACTCATTGGGTAGCTGTAGCAAGAACGCTTGAGTGATGCCCACTACCACAAAAAAATAAAGTGTTAGGGTAGTAAGCCAGCATTTTCTATGTTGTTTTTGTTCGATCTTGTGAGAAGCGTAGTATCGGCTAAACTATAGCTACGAATTTTTAGCCAATTGTTCATGCAGTGGTTAACGACGATGGGGAATAATGCCTGAAGTTGGTATGCGCCACAGTTATTAGCTGAACAAAAACCAGCTTTTTTAGTGGGTCTGTGTATTAGACGTCCCACTCGTTACGATATTTGCAATGTGTTACGCCAGGTTGTTTATTTGCTCTTCTAAAACACTTTGGAGCTCATAATATTGCAATTGCTTTCCGGACTCAAGCCTGCCTGGGGCAAGTTTGCCATCCAGTCCCAAGCACTGGCATGGCTTGGCCGTGTTGTACTTCCTCGCCTTCCCACCGGTAAGCTTGTTGTGGACTCTGTTTTTCTACATGCGGACTTAGCTGGTCGCCCCTACCGGGTTCAAGATTTTAGAGATGCTCTTCGGGGCATCATTGACTTGAAGGAAATAAGCTCCATAGGTCAATTTCAAATGTCTCATGTTTGGATGGTCACATACAAGTCAACGCTGACGAAAACAAAGTTGGTCACAAGAGGCGAATTTTTCGTCAAAAGTCGTCGATGCCTCGTTATAGACCCGGAGCCCACGGAAGTGAAGCTGAAGCTTATGTGGCTTCCTGAGCGCTTGGAGGACACCTAGGTGTGCGAGGCACTGCAAGCTTTTGGGAAGGTCAAGACAATATCACAAGAAAGCTGGAAAGTAGCGGACATGGAACAAATGCGGACGCTAAATAGGGATGTTGTTTTGTCCCTTGCTGATGGAGTTCGGATTGCGGATATTCCTCATATTCTTGTTGTCTGCGGAGTGCAAAGCCTCGTCCTGATACCTGGCCGCCCACCACTTTGCCTTCGGTGCAGTAAGGTTGGACACATCCGTCGAAACTGCAGGACCCCTCGCTGTGACAACTGTCGACGCTTCGGTCATTCGGCCGAAGATTGTGTTATGACATACGCCAACAAGCTGCGACAGCACACCAAACAGCCATATGATAACCTACAAGAGCATAATATGGATGCCACCGAGGTTCTGGACGCAACGGGAGACACTCCGTCAATGTCATATGCTGCAGGCTCTACCACAAGGATTCCGGAAGAGGAAAGAAAGTCACTCGCTGTTGACACAGTTGAAACTTCTGCGTGCAAAGAGCCAAGTGAATCATGTAAGCAGCATACCCAAAACGACTCCGCACAACCCATAGCACAAGTGGAAGTTCCTATGAAGAGTGCTGTTGCGCTGACCCATAAAGATGCCGAAGGACCACCAGTACAAGATAGAGACTCTGGGCTGCATGCCGCAGAAAGTTCAACACCTGCTTGCGCTGCAGCTCCGCAGCAGCTTTTTCATCATGGTGCAGTGTCGGAAGATGATATGCAGATCTCTACGGATACAGCAATACTGAAACGTCGCGCATCCTCCAGCTCGGATTCAAGCAAAGGGAGTGACCCAGCGTCAGTGACTAGGGAGTCACGCCGTCGCCGAAAGTCCATGCCAAAGGAGAAGTGTCGTCGATCCCGATCTAGGAAGCCTGCTGGGGGCTCACAGGAAGCCTCAGCGCCAACTCTTGGGACTGATCAAGAGGGACAATAAGCGAATTAGAAGGTAGTCACCATGGCGCAGTCTGAGCGACTCATATTTGCCACCTTGAACGTACGCGGCCTTAGGTCTTCGCAAATAACAAGCACAGCTCCGTAGACTTCTCAATCGGAAGCGTCTCGACTTTGTCGTCATCCAAGAGACAAATATCGAGAGCGAGGAAGAGACCGAGAAGGCCCTGCGACCTTTTCTGTCTCAGTTTAATGTGTGTGTCTCACATGCTAAAGGTTTATCTGCGGGCTGTTGGTTGTTTCTGAGAAAAAGCCTACCCTGTTCAGCATTCTGCACTAGTGTTGATGAATAGGGCAGGTATATATGCTGTGATTTTTTGTTGCAAGGAGTGCCATGGAGAATTGTCAATCTATATGCGTTTAATGATGTTCCGAAACGACTTGAGCTATTTGAAAAAGTGCGTAATTTAATTGACGTCGACAGGTGCACGGTACTTATGGGAGATTTCAACTGTGTATGTGAAGCTATTGATCGTTTTAATTCGTCTGGAAAAAGAGACAGGAGTGGTGAGCTTTTATCCGGTATTGTAGATAATGCAGGACTAATTGACATTGGGGTCTCGAATCGGGCAACAGCATATACAAGAGTACAAGATAGCTCTCATGCTCGCCTTGACCGAATTTACGTGTCCTCATCACTCCTATCTCGTAAAATTTCCTGCAGCACCGAAGCTGTATCATTCTCAGACCATTGTATTGTCATAGCGCAAATTGGTGAAAATCGTCACAAACAATTTCGTCCCCAGTGGGCCCTTTGGAAAATGAATGCGAAGCTCCTCTGTGATCAGGAATTCATTAATCGCGTCCAGATAGCATTGAGGCAATCTTTTTCGGTTGGTTTTCATATCTTCGCTGCTTCGGAGCTCTTTAAACAAGAAGTTCGTGCTATAGCTTTAGAAATTGCGGCTGTTAAGTCTTTCTATAGAAAGAATGATGAAAAGATACTTTTTAAAAGTCTTTTCAATCTTTATGAGATGGAATGCAAAATGCCGGGAAAGTACATCAAAGATATTGAGAATATTAAGTGCCAACTACAGAGATATGATGCTGCTCGCTACCAAGGGGCACGTATTAGATCTCGGAACCAGCGCACTTTAAATTCTGAGCAACCGATGCGCCAAGCTTTACTTGATGAGCAACGCCATGCGATTTCTAAAGTTATTCCAGACTTGTACTTTAACGATGTGCTCATAATGGATAACGGAGACATTACTTTGGCGTTTGAAACGTACTATAACAGCTTATTTAGCTCTTCCTCTGATCGTCTTGACGCTCCACTCAAGGCTAGTTTTGTTTCTCTTGTGAACCCCTTGAAGGACGATGATTGTGCAGTCGTTAATGGGCCCATTACTATACAGGAAATCGAGCAAGCAATCGACAACTTGCCTTTATTGAAAACACCGGGGCCTGATGGCATCTCAGGTGAATTTTACAAAGCTTTCAAGAAAACGCTTGCTCCTATATTGCTGAATATTTTTCAGATGAGTTATGACATGGATACACTTCCACAATCTTTTTGCAAAAGTCACACTGTGTTAATACCGAAAACAACTGACAAGGAAAAGCTTCGCTTCGTCGAGGGCTACAGGCCAATATCGCTGTCAAATGTGGACTACAAAATTTTCGCAAAAGTATTAGCAAATAGGTTGCAATTTGCTATGTCGATCCTCATTGGGTCTCATCAGACATGTGGGATTAGAGGTCGATCCATACAAACCAATATACATGTCGCTCGAACAGTGCTTCAATACTGTCATGGTTCTCAAAAACATCTTGCAATGCTACAGGTAGACCTTGCAAAAGCTTTTGATCGTGTTCGTCATTCCTTCCTTTTTTCTCTTCTCGAACAAGCTAATGTTGGCAAAGTTGTTCTTAAAGGCGTTAAATTATGCTATAATGAATGCTCAACTCGTCTGATAGTTAATGGTCAACTCTTTAAGCCTTTTTTTCTATTTCTATTCGCTCTTCTGTAAAACAGGGATGCCAGATGTCACCTCTTTTATTTGCACTTTATCTAGAACCACTGTGCTTAAGCATAATACAGTCGAGTTGCATTAGTGGCTTTAGAATATTAGGCAGTGAGGTTAAAGTATTGGCTTATGCAGACGATGTCGCATTCTTTTGCACAGATAAACCAAGTGTCGAAAATGTGGTATATACTATTGAAAAGTTCGGCGTAGAATCAGGAGCTCGTTTAAATGCCTCTAAAAGTTTAGGACTGTGGTTTGGCTTGTGAGGTAGCACACCGAACCACTTCGCAGGGATTATTTGGACAAGAACTCCTCCAACATACCTCGCTGTACCATTGCATGCATATAGATTCAGTGCGCATTACTGGAAGGAACGCGTCCCTAAGCTTGAACGACAGGCCCAGACATTTGTGCCCTATCGACTTTCGATATTTGGGAGAGCTGAAGCTTGCAATACTTTCTTAGCAACAAAACTTTACTATGTATTGCAACTTATTCATTGCGCAAGATTCTATATACAACGCTTTCATCAAATTTTCGCTACTTTCATATGGTCTTCGACTTTTGAGCCCATGCGTCGTGATAATATATTCAAGCCAGTTAGTGAGGGTGGGTTAGGACTAAAACACCTTTATCTATGGCAAATAGTGTCCCGATTCCTCTTTTTTCGAGACAATTTCCATCCTGTAATCCGTTCCTTCTTGCAGGTTACACTCGTGGATTGCTTACCAGATTTAATTGTTTCATCCAACTTTTCCGAACGCCCCATGCTTGTGGAGATTCATGCAGAAGGTTTACCTCGCTGTTCAGTTCCTTAAAGCTCGCTTCTCTGTAGAATACCTGTGCACAGTATCGCGCAAGGCGCTGTATAAGCACCTACTGAGTACACTCTTCCCACCTCCATTGTACCGTTCACTCTACGCCAATCTTCCAGGTCACGATGTGTTGAAGCGAGTGCGCAAAATGTACATTCCACCGAATTCAAAAACATTCTTCTATAAACTCCACTCTGAAACATTGGCGGTAAACACATGGTTAGAAAGAAAAGGTATTTTCATTCCGTCTGTTGACTGCCGTCTATGTGATGTGCCGGAAACGATTGAACATTGCTTTGTTGGCTGCAAAGATGCCATACTGTTTTGGGATGTCCTTCAGCGAGCCCTGAAACAACGTTTTGTCATTAATTCTCACACAATACGTTATCTTCTGCCAGCAGCGCTTGATGAAGTACCATATGATATGTTTTTCCTCATGGGTATGCACAGCTTGTGGAAGACACGAATGCAAGACCGCAATGTAGAGCCCACCACCTCTTCAAGCGCACACTTCATTCAAATGGCTATCCACCTGAAAAACATTTACGACGAGCTAGACTTTAGACCGGACTGGTACTCCGTCTTAGAGAACTGTTTGACCTCACCTCTTTTTGTTTGTGTAACACAATGTGAAGAACTCTCCATGTGAAGAACTCGCGCTGTGTTAGGCATTTAGTGTTTATGAGTAACACTTGAATGCTTACTTTCGCGATTTGATTGTACTTTTGTTCGCTTGATTTTGTCATGATTGCCCAAGTACTGTAATAAATACCATGAAAAAAAAGCACTGGCATGGCTCAGTGGTAGAGTAGCAGACCTGAGTTCGACCCCCACTGCGTCGTTGGTACTAGGTTTTTTGCTAATTTCGTGCGATGTGGTTACAGGCACCGGCGGCGGTGGCGGACAACTACCGCGCTGCGAGAGACTCGAGTTATGATCCCATAACAGCTTTCTCTATAAAAAAGACGACATCCCACAGTGCTCCAAATGGATGCAGCGTAGTAGTGTAGTATAAGTAGCAGTTATATAAGCTGTGTGATGCTTTCACATCGCTTTCGCTGCTGTACTTCGCACGCGCGTAAGTCAAGTGAGTGAACACTTTTTTTTCATGGTAATACATTGCCAACGCAACCACATGCAAGCTTTTCCGCAACGTGTGTGGCGCCTGGGGTTCGTCTTCTGTATCTCCTTTTTTTTTCATTGGCTTGCTTTTACGCTTTCGCCATGGGCGAAATAAGAGTTCTTTTTCCTTATAGTGCCAAGTCTCTAAAGACGAAGTGATCGCAATCCTGGTGTAACACATGTACCAGGCATTGAACTTCATGTGAATGTCTTAATCTCCCATATTTTTTGTGAAGGCGTGAGCGAACTATTCCTGTTTTATGTATTTTTAGTCACATGCACACAGCAAACAGCAAATTTCCCAGAAGCTTTTTTTGCATTCGAACAAAACGAAAATGATTCATTTTCGCAGTTATTCTGCAGTCGGCGTCAGTGTTCGTGTCACTGTCTTTGGTTGTGAGCGAAAAATGAGCGAAGTCTTTAACGAAAAAGTTGAAGAATTGCAAATAAAATAAATATGAAACATTTGCGGTTCCAGTGAAAATGAAACATAGGCATTCTCCCCAGCAATCAGATCTTTTAATAAAAGCTACACCACTGCTTGAAAATACTGCGGAATAAACTCTGCATAAATGCCATGTAGAGGGAGGAGCCTGCTTAACACGTGTAATGTTGCGTGACAAAAAAGTGGGTTGTGCCGGGCTTCAACAACTAGGTTGTTTTGAAGGCCCACCCAATGAAAGCGCTCAGACATAATTAGAGATCAGCTTTAAAAGCATGAGCAAAATGAGCTCTTGTGTAGCCTCGCAAACAGCCTTAAAGAAGCGTAGTGCATCCAAAAATGATGAATTCTGTTGTATAGCGAATTCTGAAGCTTTATCAATTGGGAAGGCCGAAGACATTTTTAACAATTGTAAGCTGCAAAATCGTCAGCAAACGGAGCAGCTGTGTACATTCATTAAATTTCACTTAGCAATCACAGGCACGAGTGCCTTAATTATTACACGTTTCAACGACGCAGCTATTTAGGCTCGCCGCATTTGATATCTTGGAAACAAACAATTTCATAATCATGACCCGGCCCAAGCTGTTGGCTTCCTCATCTTCACTTTCCTCGTCGTCTACTTTGCTCCCAGAACAAGTCCGACAGTTTTGTCCAGCATGCCCTGCAATAGTACGGGTAAGTGAAAGAACGAGCACAGATAGAGAGAGGGAAAGAAAAAAGGAGAAGTAAAATAAAAGAGAGATCTTCTTAGCGCACTGAATTCGTCACAAGGTGGGGTTCCAACCCACGTACTAGATTTCGAAGGTGAACGTACTAACTACTTCATTATCAAGGCACGCTAGGAGAGCATAGAAAAGTCATGTGTAGTACAGTGTGGCAATAGAGAGAAAGAGAGAAATACCCATAAGAAGGAGAATTGCACTGATGAGCAGGATATAAAGCAGGAGAAAGAGAGTTCTTTTGCATAAAAATATTGAGCGAGAAACTTATTCATGAAAGCATAGAAATAAAATCACACAGAGAAAAAGACAGTGAGATAAATGCAGATAAATAAATAGTGTTACACAAGGCAAGTTAAAATAATGGGGGTTTTTAATGGGCCCTGAGTCCGCGATCACCGTCTAGTGATGATGATCTCCACCGCCATGGCTCGTACCCACTCAGAGGGATCGCAGTGGAGCCAACGTTGTCTTCATTCTCTACCCGCGCTTCGCATGTTTTTCCTGGTAGTGATACTTCTTATCATTCCTCCGGTCTCAGACGAAGCCGTCTGGGCGAGTCATTCTTGCATCCTTCGTGTAAACGGCTTCAGGCGGGCAACATGCGTCACCTCAGTCTTGCATGAACGTCGGCCACTAGAGGTGACACGTGCAATTTCATAGTTGACCTCGCTGAGACGATGAAGTATCACGAAAGGACCGGCGTAGTGTGCCAGTAGCTTTTGGCTCAAGCCTCGTCTGCTTATTGGGGTCCACACCCACACTAGATCACCGGGGGCATAGGTCACAAGCCTGTGTTGACTGTCGTAGCGAGTTTTGTAGGACTCTTGCGCTGCCAGTGTACGTAGGCAGGCAAGTCGACGTGTCTCTTCCGCACGACACAAAGTTTCCGCAATTGTTAAATCGTCATGGACGACAAAAGGAAAGATAGTGTCCAGCGTATGTCGAGGTGAGTGAGCGTAGAGCAGATAGAAAGGGTTGTAGTCTGTCGTTTCGTGTTTCGACGTGTTGAAGGCGTACGTGACGAATGGTAAAACTTCATCCCAGTTTTTGTGGTCGGAGGCGATGTACATTGACAACATGTTGATCGACGTTCGGTTTTTGCGCTCGGTGAGGCCGTTAGTTTGTGGATGATACGCAGTTGAGTGTCGGAACTTGGAAGCACACAAATGAAGTAATGTTTCGACAATATCAGCGGTAAATTGTCGTCCACGGTCACTTATTATCACGCGAGGAGGTCCGTGTCGGAGGATGACTAAATTCAACAGGACCTCCGAAACCTGGACAGCCATGGCGGAGCATACGGCAGCCGTCTTGCAGTACCGCGTCAGGAAGTCGGCACATACAATTATCCACCGGTTACCTTTTGAGTAGCGTGGAAATGGTCCCATCAGATCAATGCCGATCTTTTCAAAAGGAGAACCGGGAGGCTTTACAGGTTGCAGGTGACCAACTGGACCCGAGGAGGGCCGCTTGTGGCTCTGGCACTGCGTACAGCTAGCCACGCAGTTCTTAATTGTTTTGCTCATTTTCGGCCAATAGAACCGCTCTTTCTTGCGACTAAGTGTTCGTGTGGTGCCTAGATGGCCAGAGGTGGGGTCATCATGCGTGACACACAAAACAGACGTTTGGAGAGACGCAGGAACAACAAGCAGAAAGCGGGCGCCCGTCGTGGACAAGTTTCTCTGGTAAGGAAGACCATTTCTGACGGAGAATCGCCGTTCGCCTAATGAATTTCTCGCTCCAGGGAAGAGAGCTTTCAAGCTTGGGTCATTACGCTGCTCAGCAGCGAAAGTCACGGCATCGAGAAAGCCAGACGACAGAGAAGCGATAAGGTGGTCAAAGTTATCGCCTTCACTATCTGTCGATGGTAGCGGCATTCTGGAGAGGCAATCCGCATCAGCGTGTAGACGGCCAGTCTTGTATGAAATGGTGAAGACATGTTCTTGCAAACGAATGGCCCATCGTGCGCGGCGGCCGGATGGGTCACGAAGGTTGACCAGCCAACACAGGGAATGGTGATCTGTGACGATAGTGAACAGGCGACCGTAGATGTATGAGCGAAACCGTTGCACGGCAAAGACTACCGCTAGGCATTCCTGTTCGGTCACTGTGTAGTTGCGTTCAGGCTTGCTTAAAGAACGACTTGCGTACGCCACAACGTGTCTTCTTGCCAGAACGCTGAACGAGAACGGCACCGATACCGATGCCACTTGCGTCTGTGTGAATTTCCGTGGGCGACGAAGGATTGAAGTGCCGAAGTATTGGCTGCAAAGTTAACAAACACTTCAGCTTGTGAAAAGCGGCATCGCACTCGGAGGTCCATTGAAACGGGCTGTTCTTGCGTAGAAGACTCGTCAGGGGGTGAACGACATCCGCAAACGTAGGTACGAACCGGCGGAAATACGAGCGGAGCCCGATGAAGCTACGCAGTTGTTTCACAGATTTAGGACGCTCGAACGATTCAATGGCCGCTGTCTTTTGTGGGTCAGGTCTAATGCCATCTTTGTCGACGAGATGTCCTAACACCAATGTCTGTCGCTCGCCAAAGTGGCACTTTTTTAAATTCAATACAAGGCCAGCTTTTTCAATGCAGCTGAGCAAGAGGTCTAGGCGAGTGTTGTGCTCCTCAAACGTACGCCAAAAAATTACGACATCAAGGCAACACATGCATATATGCCATTTTAAACCACGCATTATAGAGTCCATAAATCTTTCGAATGTCGCAGGAGCATTACATAATCCGAATGGCATAACGTTGAACTCGTAAAGTTCGTCGGTCGTAACAAATGCGGTCTTTTTTTTGTCAGCTGCGTGCATCGGAATTTGCCAGTAACCTGATCTCAGGTCGACAGATGAAAAGTAGGACGCGGAATGCAGGCAGTCTAGAGCGTCATCGATGCGCGGCAGAGGATAGACGTCTTTCTTGGTAACAGAATTCAGTCGGCGGTAGTCAACGCAAAATCTCCGCGTATCATCCTTCTTCCTCACTAGAATGACGGGAGCAGCACACGGACTTGCCGATTCCTGTATTATTCCCTTTTCCAGCATATCTTGGACTTGCTCGTTGATGATCTTGCGCTCCGATGGTGCCACTCGGTAAGGTTTCTGCCTAATGGAATGCGCCGACTTGGTGTGCATCTGATGACGTATCCGGGACGCTGGGATTAAGGGCCTTTCGCTGTATTTAGAAAAATCGAGCACTTTCGAGTGCTTAGACAGAACGTCAAGCAGTGTATGACGTTCGCTTTGGTCAAGTGACTTGCTGAACATTTGTAGCGATTGGGCATCTTCTGAACCTTCTAAGCCTAGATGTTCAATTTGGCTTGCAGCATCAAGAAACGCAACCAGCGTCGTACATGAGTGGGGTCTAAATACTGCAATTTTCATGCCGCCTGGCAGAATTGCAGGCTCCATGGAACTGTTCATTGTCCACTTGCCCGTCCATCAATGACTGACATTATACAATTGGGAATGAGAACGTTCTTTTTCAGGCATGCCGAGGGAATCGGTTCGATCGTGGCGTCAAACGTGCCACAGTTCTTACTAGAACATGTCACGGGAACACACACAGCAGAAAATGCAGGAATGGCTGTATCCACGGAGACGAAAAAGATGCATTCCTCCGGACAGGAATTTTCCAAGAACGCCGTTCGGAAAGTACCGCGAATTGAAAGATGCCCACTTCTGCAGTCTACAGTTGCCCCACACTCACATAAAAAGTCAATACCCAAGATAACGTCATGTGTAGACCGTGGAATAACCGCAAACTCTGTGCAAAACACCTTGCCACACAGCGAGACGTCCACAGTACGATATCCCACCGGACACAACACGTCACCACTTACACCACGAAACGTCACCCCACGGTTCAGGCAAAACATCACTTTTGGTCCTAGCCAGTTCTTAAAATTTACACTCATCACCGAGACTGTCGCACCTGTATCCACAAGTGCCACAGTAGCCACTCCACCGACAACTACACGAACTTTGTTCTTCAACATAAACGCTGACGGGAGTATATCTGTAGATAGCACCTGTGATCTTGCGGCTTCACCCCCACTGTCCGCACCGACTAGTTTTCCGGCGGCGGTGTGCGTGCGCGTCGCCGTGGCGACGGCGATCGTGGAGCACGGGGAGCTGGTGGTGGCGTCAAACTTCGATCAGAGGCCGGCGAGGGGTAGCGTGACCCGGTAGGTGCGCGTGGTTTCCGTGGCGTGGAGTGCGGATGGTCGAAATGTTGGTGATACATGTGCCAAAACTGTCGCTAATATGGGCGGTGGTCACAAAAACGTGCAATATGACCCGGGATGCCACAGTTGTAGCATACCGGAAGTGGTCGAGGGGCACGTGGCTGCTCAGAGTAACGACTCCTCTCGGAAGGAATGGGATAGCTGTGCCGCCCTTCAGGGGCACTGTAGGCGGGCGATGTTGGGTAAACAGGCGGGCAAAAACTTCGTTCGTAGTTGGGAGGTGGTTGACGGGGGAATTCAGCCTGCCGTGTGCCTTGATATTCATAAGCGTCTGCTGCGTTGATCGATGGTTGCCATGGTGGAAGAGAAACAGGAGTCCACACACGTTCTGGTTTGTTTACGTACACATCATGAAAATCACTGGGGCGATGTTAGTTCTGCTGACATCGAAGCAGCTTTGGTCAAAGCAAGGTCGTTAGGCGGCACTGTTTCAACACTAGCCACTGTGGGGACGTTGTACAGGCGGCCGAATTTCAGAAAAATTCGTCACATCTTGAGGGATTCAAAGGTACGACAGTGCTTCATCACGTCGGACACGGAGTTCAAGCAGTCTTTCCCAATTAAGAAATTGTACACGTCTTCGGCTATACCCTTGAGAACGTGTCCAACCTTGTCTTTTTCAGCCATCCTCCCATTCACGATCTTGCACAGCTTCAATATTTCTTCAATATATGTCGTACATGTTTCTCCTGGAAGCTGTGCCCTCTGAGACAATGTCTGTTCCGCGCGTTTCTTCTTTGCATCCGAATCACCGAAACACTTCTGCACTTCTTCAACAAAACGTTCCCAAGTAGTGAACATGTCCTCGTGGTTCTCGTACCACATGAGGGCGGTGTCAGTTAACGAGAATACGACATGATCGAGCTGTTCGTTCGAGTCCCAGTCATTGCTCCTGCTCACCCGCTTGTCTTGTCTTGTCTGGTCTCCTAGGAGATCTTGGCTCATACCCACATGGGGGATTGGCCACACTGTACCTCATAAGAGATCATTTTTTACAATGCTTGCTTAAAAATACAGAAAAATTAGATAGGAACAATAATAATGTTCCTTTGAAAAACTGTGAAAATTGCAGAAGAATGTGATAAACCAGAATATATAAAACAAATTAACAAGAATGAGGAAGGGGGAGAAAGAATTGGATATATCTGGCAGTACCACTAGCAACGTATCCTTCCGGTTGCCCGAATGAATTGATGTAGCGCTGAGAGAATAGCACTGCGGCCCACACCCAACTGACTGGCTCCAAACGATAATAGTGTGGATGTATTGACTGGCAATCCGAGCATACTAATCAGTCTTTCAAGAATTATTCGGCGCAGTGAGGCGAAGCGGCGGCATGTGAGAAGAAAGTGACCTATTGTTTGAGGTTCATTGCAAACTACACATCGGTTAGTTAATGAAAATCCTGATTTGTTGAGATAAAAATTTAACAAAGGTACTCTCTAGCGAAAGCTTGTGAGGGTAACCTCACATTGACGGGAAAGGCATTTAGCGGTGTTCCATGTGAATTGCAAGTGCCGAAATTCTTCAGATTGTAGAAGCAACGTTTCGTTGATTTTTAAGATTAGCAGGCGTTTCAATCGTTCGGCGGTAATAAAAGGTAACTTTGGAGCTACTAGCACCACCGGGAAATTCAAAGATGCCGAAGCGAGCGAATCAGCAATTTCATCTAGTTCAATTTCAGCATGCCCGGGGACCCAAAGAAACTGAACTTCTGATAGACTATGCGGTACGAGAGACCAAAATATCCTGAGAAGAGGAGACTTGTTTGCGGACGTGAGGTGTGTACATACAGACAAAGCATCCGAAATAATAATAGCTTTTGATTGCTGATAATTTAGTTTTCGAAGAGCCAATGTAATAGCCAGGAATTCTGCGAATTCTGCGCTTGTAGTTCTTGAGCCACACGTCGACGTCTTCTCCTGAGGTTCCGCCGAAGTTTGACGGCACTCTGTAGTACGGCGCGGAACCCATCGGTGTTGGCCTCGAAGCGTTGGATGGCTGCTCTTGAGCCATTACGAACGGCGAAGGTGGAAGTCCGGTGAGGTGGCGGCTGCGACGAAGTCGTGGTAGTGAAGCTGCCGTCTTTGGGTTCGTCCTGCCCAGCAACTTCCACCAAATTGTTACACAAGGCAAGGTTAATAATGGGGTTTTTTAATGGGCCCTGAGTCCGCGATCACCGTCTAGTGAGGATGATCTCCACCGCCATGGCTCGTACCCACTCAGAGGGATCGCAGTGAAGGCAACGTTGTCTTCATTCTCTACCCACGCTTCCCATGTTTTTCCCGGTAGTGATACTTCTTATCAATAGTATTAAGGAAAAAGCAACACAGGCATAAAACGGAGGAGAGGATGAACGAAAGGAAGGAGCAAAAAAACAAAAAAAATGAAAAAAGGATGTAATGTAAAAAGAAGAAATACGGAACGAACAATAAAGACAAGAAAATCAATAGAGCAAGAAAAAACAAACCACGCGGAAATTAGGGCAATCTCGCTGCCATTGTGCGGGCTTTTTGGCCTATTTCTGCCGTTCTCAAGTCCTAATATGACTGTCTTATCCGTAGTCCATCGACGCTGAGGGAGCCTAGGAGTGAAGTTATCCTTTCTCACCCGGGTGTCGACTGTGGCGATGCACGCGAGTCTTTCGGAGCGCTTCGCACGCAGACGTCGGGAGTCTCCGAGTCATTCAGAGACCTCTTGGGACATCAAAGGGTGAAAACGTCTCTTCTTTCCCGTTCGTGGGCTCCATTTGTTTAGAGCTCACTCAGACTCGCGAACGGTGCGTTGCGCTCGCAGTGAACGCTTACCTTTCGTTGCCGCTTCATAATGCGAGGCCGAAAAGCGGTGTAGTGTGTTGCCGCTTGAGTACGCCGACCCGTACCTCCGGAAGCCAACGCGAGCCGAGTTTGCCCCAGCTCGAGCGATTGGGCCATGTTGTCCCTGATCGTGAGAGCGCACACCATAGTCGCGAGGGCCCGTTTCCCTGAGTGTTGTGTCACCATGAACACTTCTGCCCACGGAGACGTGCTCGTGGGACCCTGTGTTGTACGTTCGTTCATGGCATGAATCAGCCGCGTTTCTTTTCGCACCACCCTTTTGAAGCGAGCGCTGCATTACGTGTTTGCTGTTGCCGCCGGCAACAAACTGATGCAAGTTATTTGAAAGCAAAACCCCAAAACACCTACCAGTTTAGAGAACGGAACCTGTACCTTTGGGCCGTTGTATCAAAATAACATGCCATTAAGTAGCGATGGCGTATTGAACTGCAATACTGCGAGGCGAGATGGTGCTGGCAGTACAATCATCATCGTTAAACAGATGAATTTTTTGTTGCAAGTGTGGCGCTCGCTGCTAGTTAGTGCTGCTCGCTTCCTCTGGATTTTTTTTTCTCGTTGCTAAATCGTGTTTCTCGTGTGTAATTGTCACCAGTTGACCTATCTGGCCTCGACTGAAAAAAAGAACGTCAACGAAGTGAGGTTTGCATCGTTTATTGCGAGTGTCCAAGGCGGTACAACCAATGTATATTGTCACGGGGTCGTGACGTGGCCGAAGACAGGAGACTTCGTGTTGGGATTTAACTGTTTATTTGGGCGAACCTATGCCCAGTAAACGGAAATTCTGATTACAGCAGCAGTCTTGCACAGATAGCAGTCTCGGACTTATAGCGGCGAACGGAGCGTCGGCCTTCGTTCAGCAACTGACAAGCGGCGAAGCGCGTCGGCATTTATACACTTGCCGTCGAATGTTCTAGCGTTATCCCTGGCGGTGGCGTAGGTTCCAGAACAATCTGTACCGTTCGACAGTGGGCGTGATCTTATCGAAATGATCTACTACAGTCCGGAACCTTCTCGAAAACTGCAGGCGCGGTTTGCGCTGAGAATCGTGTGGTGTTTTGGGACGATAACAAAAACTTGGGAAATGGAACGTGGCATTGCCCCGCTCTGAAAAAAAGGCATCGTCCCGATGCTTTAACTAAAGATGAAGGTACAATAATAATGCAAGAAAGTACAATGAATAAATTACGATGAAACAATAATACAAAAAAACACTGTTTTAGTTTGTTAACGCGCATGAAACGGCTTGAGGCGTGCGACATGCACGACTTCAGGTCGCGATCGGCGTCGTTGAGAGTTCGTAATGCCGTCGGGGACAACCTCGTAATCATGTCGGCCGAGACGTCGAACCACCCTGTACGGTCCGAAGTAGCGTCGCAGAAGCTTTTCACTTAGTCCACGTCGGCGTATCGGCGTCCACACCCAAACACGTTCACCGGGCTGGCATTCCACGAAGCGTCGTCGAAGGTTGTAATGGTGGCTGTCTGTCGTCTGTTGATTCTTGATACGGAGACGCGCAAGTTGTCGGGCTTCTTCGGCACGTTGAAGGTACTCGCTCACATCGAGGCTTTCTTCGTCGGTGACGTTGGGTAACATGGCATCAAGCGTCGTTGCCGGGCTCCTTCCGTAGACCAATTTGTATGGAGATATCTGCGTCGTCTCCTGCACCGCCGTGTTGTATGCGAAGGTCACATACGGAAGAATGGCGTCCCACGTCTTGTGTTCGACATCGACGTACATTAACAGCATGTCGGCGATCGCCTTGTTAAGCCGCACGGTGAGGCCGTTGGTTTGTGGGTGGTACGCTGTCGTCCGGCATGGTTTGTTTGGCTGTATGCCAAGATCGCTTGAGTTAAGTCGGCAGTGAATGCCGTTCCTCTGTCGGTGATAAGGACCTCCGAACGCCTTGACGTAGGACAATATTTTTGACAAAGAACTTAGCTACCTCGGATGCACTGCCTTTTGGCAGGGCTTTTGTCTCGGCGTAGCGGGTGAGGTAGTCGGTAGCTACCACGATCCACTTGTTTCCGAAAGCCGCCGTCGGGAACGGCCCTAGTAGGTCCATACCAATCTGCTGGAAAGGTCGGCAAGGTGGATCAATTGGCTGCAGAAGTCCCGCTGGCCTTGTCGGCGGTGTCTTCCGTCACTGACAGTCCCGGCATGTCCTCACATAACGAGTGACGTCGGTGGTAAGACGAGGCCAGTAGTACCTTTCTTGTATCCTCGCGAGCGTGCGAGAAACGCCGAGGTGCCCTGCCGTCGGATCGTCGTGCAGGGCCTGCAGGAGTTCTGGTCGCAGAGCTGGAGGCACCACAAGGAGGTACTTAGCTCGAAGCGGAGAAAAGTTTTTCTTTTGTAAAAGACCGTTTCGTAGAAAGAACGACGCAAGTGCGCGCTTGAATACCTTCGGGACTTCGGCGGTCCTGCCTTCGAGGTATTCTATTAGGGCCTTAAGTTCCGGGTCGGCCCGCTGTCGTTCAGCGAAGTCGTCTGTAGTTATTGTTCCCAAGAAGTAGTGATCATCCGGGTCGTCTGGTAGCGGTTGGTCGAAAGGCGCACGAGAGAGACAGTCGGCGTCGGAGTGTTTTTTGCCGGACTTGTAAATGACAGTAATGTCATATTCTTGAAGTCTCAGGCTCCATCGTGCGAGGCAACCTGAAGGGTCCTTCAAGGTAGCTAGCCAACACAAGGCGTGGTGGTCGCTCACAACCTTGAAGGGCCTGCCGTAGAGGTAGGGGCAAAATTTCGACGTAGCGCAGATGATGGCGAGGTACTCCTTTTCTGTTGTGGAATAATTTGTTTCTGCTTTGGATAGCGATCGGCTGGCGTAAATAATAACCCTTTCAAGTCCGTCAGCCCTCTGCACAAGAACGGCGCCAAGACCTACACTGCTTGTGTCAGTATGTATTTCTGTCTCGGCGAGATCGTCAAAATGGGCAAGTAACGGAGGCGTCTGGAGGTGATGTTTAAGCTCCTGGAAAGCGTGTTCCTGTGGCGTTTCCCACTTGAATTCCACGTCGGCCTTGGTAAGGTTAGTGAGAGGATCGGCGATGCGGGCAAAGTTTTTCACGAACCGCCTATAATAGGCGCACAGGCCCAGAAATCGGCGCACAGCCTTCTTGTCTGTGAGCGGCGGGAAGTCGGCGATGGCGGCTGTTTTCCGCGGATCGGGACGAACTCCAGACTTGCTGATAACGTGCCCCAGAAACAAGAGCTCCTCATACGCAAATCTGCCCTTTTCTGGCTTCAGTGTGAGTCCGGACGTCTTGATGGCTTGAAGTACAGCTTCAAGGCGCCGAAGATGCTCGTCGAAACTCGAGGAAAACACGACGACGTCGTCCAAGTACACAAGGCAAGTCTGCCACTTCAATCCTGCCAGTACTGTATCCATAACGTGTTGAAAAGTTGCCGGCGCTGATCAAAGGCCGAGGGGCATCACCTTAAACTCAAAGAGGCCGTCCGGTGTTATAAACGCCTTCTTCTCCCGGTCTCTTTTGTCGACTTCGATTTGCCAATAGCCAGTCTTGAGGTCCATTGATTGATTGATTGATATGTGGGGTTTAACGTCCCAAAACCACTATATGATTATGAGAGACGCCGTAGTGGAGGGCTCCGGAAATTTAGACCACCTGGGGTTCTTTAACGTGCACCCAGATCTGAGCACACGGGCCTACAACATTCTTAAGTTCCATTGACGAAAAGTACTTGGCGTTATGGAGCCGATCAAGTGCGTCGTCTATTCGTGGGAGAGAATACACGTCTTTTCTTGTGATTTTGTTCAGGCGGCGATAATCGACGCAGAAACGTATGGTCCCGTCCTTTTTCTTCACTAACACCACGGGGGATCCCCATGGGCTCTTGGACGGCTGGATAATGTCATCCGGCAGCATTTCATCAACTTGTCTTTTCATGGCCTCATGTTCTCGCGTCGAAACCCTGTACGGACTCTGACGGAGTGGTCTGGCATTTTCTTCAGTTATGATGCGATGTTTCGTGATTAGGGTCTGCCGAATTTTCGATGACGACGAAAAGCAATCTTCGTATTGCAGGAGCAGGGCCTTGAGCTGTTCTTGCTTATCGTTCGGAAGTCTGGGATTGACGTCGAAAGCTATGGGAGGGGCTTGGTTCCTCTGAGCAGGTTCCGCAGAATCGGGGAGGGCGAAAGCACTGGTGGCTTCGACAATTTCTTCGATGTATGCAACCGTTGTTCCTTTGTTCACATGTTTGTACTCATTGCTGAAATTCGTGAGCATAACCGTTGCTTTGCCTCCCCGCAGCTCTGCAATACCTCTTGCGACGCAAATATTTCGGGTGACCAACAGATACTGACTGCCTTCAACGACGTTTTCTAAGTCAGGTGATTTAGGAGCGCCGACTGAAATAATTACGCTTGAGCGAGGCGGAATGGTGACTTGTTCTTCCAGCACATTCAAGGCATGGTGTCCTGACGGCGTGCGCGGCGGTAGTGCTTCTTCTGTGGATAACGTTATCGACTTTGTTTTTAGGTTGATGACAGCACCACGGAGGCACAAAAAGTCCATGCCAAGGATGACATCTCTCGAGCAACGCTGTAGGACTACGAAGTCTGTAGGATAAATACGGCCGTTAATGGTGACTCTCGCTGTGCAGATTCCTGCAGGCGTTACGAGATGACCTCCAGCTGTGCGGATTTCAGGGCCTTTCCAAGCTGTCCTAACTTTCTTTAACTTTGCGGCGAACGACCCACTGATGACAGAATAGCCAGCTCCAGTATCGACGAGAGTGGTCACACTGTGGCCGTCGATAAGAACGTCGAGGTCGCTAGGTCGCCGTCTCGCATTGCAGTTAGGGCGTGGCGCCGGGTCATGGCTGCGTCGGCTTGTTCCGCTGCTTCCATGTTGCGTCGTCAGGCCACCTTCGGTAAGTGAGCTTTCGCCGTCAAGGCTTTGCTTTGTTGGCGTTGTGTTCGAAAAGCTCCGTCGCGGCGTCGTCGTCATCGGAGGATCTTCGGTAGTTCGTCGCACAGCAACCGCACCTCCACCGGTTGCTGCCCTTAGTTTCCCGGATACGGGCTAGGAGACCGGCCCCGCGTTGGGCAGGAGTACTGCCGGGGGTGCGGTGACATGCGGCGGCTGGGCGACGGCGAACGGGAAGGACTTCGTGGTGTCCATTGAGTTCCTGTCAGGTAGTCGGCGATGTCACGTGGCCGTTCCCCGGACGTGGTGCATCGGCGGCGAATCCACGCAGTCCCATCTGTCGGTACTGGCAACGGCGGTAAGTGTGCCCGGCCTCGCCGCAGTGGTAGCACAGTGGGCGGTGGTCAGGGGTGCGCCAAACGTCGGTTTTCCTCGGCGCACTGCGCTGGCCCGCTGGCGAATGGTAGGTCGTCGGTGGGGGTGGTGGCGGCGGTGGTGTCTGGCGACGGAAGTGCGACGGAGCGACGTTTGGGCGTGGACGGGGAGGAGCGTTGTGGCGCACTGCAGCGGCGTAGCTCATAGTTTCTGGCTCGGGCAGCGGTGTTTGGGGAATTCGAAGCGATTGCCGAACTTCTTCTCGCACAATGTCGGCGATCGAATCCACTTGAGGTTGCGCCGAAGGCAACAGTTTGCGCAGCTCTTCCCGCACGATCGCTCGGATCGTTTCACGCAGGTTGTCGGAGTCACTGGCTTGAGCAGCAGCGCAATCTGGAGTCAGGCGACGATTATACTGTCTGGTGCGCATGTCCAGGGTTTTTCGATGGTGGTCGCCTGGGATACAAATTCTTGGACGGTGTACGGTGGATTCCTCATTAGTCCCGCGAAGAGCTCCTGTTTGACCCATCGTATGAGGAAACGAACTTTCTTCTGCTCAGGCACGTCTGGGTCAGCGTGACGAAATAGGCGGGTCATCTCCTCTGTAAAAATTCCAACCTTTTCAATTGGTAGCTGAACCCGGGTCTCTAGTAGAGCAGCGGCCCTCTCTTTGCGAGCGACGCTCGCGAACGTTTGCAGAAATGCGCCGCAGAAGACATCCCACGTTCGGAGCGTGGACATGAACGAAGCAGCACCTCCACCAGATGTCACGCGGTCGTGACGTGGCCGAAGACAGGAGACTTCGTGTTGGGATTTAACTGTTTATCTGGGTGAACCTATGCCCAGTAAACAGAAATTCCGATTACAGCAGCAGTCTTGCACAGATAGCAGTCTCCGACTTATAGCGGCGAACGGAGCGTCGGCCTTCGTTCAACAACTGACAAGCGGCGAAGCGCGTCGGCATTTATACCCTTGCCGTCGAATGTTCCAGCGTTATCGCTGGTGGTGGCGTAGGTTCCAGAACAATCTGTACCGTTCGCACAGTGGGCGTGATCTTATCGAAATTATCTACTACAGTCCGGAACCTTCTCAAAAACTGCAGGCGCGGTTTGCGCTGAGAATCGTGTGGTGTTTTGGGACGATAACGAAAACTTGGGAAATGGAACGTGGCATTATGGTCGGGTCCGAACAAAACAAATCGCTCATACATTTCGAAAGCCTTCAACCTATCTGTAAAGACTCTTGAAAGCTAATATGCATATAATTGAACATCGAGACTGCTGAATGAACTTCGCTCTCATTGTGTTGAAGCGTTAGAGGTTAATGGCGTGGGTTCAGGACAAGCGTCTGATTCTGCCGTCAGATATGGCGCTTTCCCTGTAGTGTTGATCTTGAAGGGAAGTGACTGCATGATGTGGAATCGGGAAGGAAACTTGCACATTGCCGATAGATAGCTCGCGCTGTGAAAGCAATGTATTTTTGCTAAATTTGTTTAATAAACAATCGCAGATAAGCGCAGTTCTGAATTTTTCTCGCTCTGCAGTGCTACATTGAGTACTTCACAATTGTCCAATGTCGCATCGTGTCGACAGGGTAAGCACTAGTTTCAATTCGCAGCCATGGGCCCATATCATAGGTAATATGTATTAAGGTGATGGGCCTATAAATATTTCAGGCATGGTACATTTTTTGTTCGGGTTATGTTACACAGTTACTACAGCTAGAATTTCTCGTCGCAGGTAATGACCGGTCTGCTGCGTATGCGGCGAACATGTATGCTGAAGGAACAGAGTTGTGTGTGCTTACAGATCGAAATGACCCAATTCTATGAAAATAAGCTTTAGGCATGCCTTGTACATTTTTGTTGTTTGTTCAGCTTTGTTCGTGTTCTTACAGTACATTATGTGCTCATCTCTGAGCAAAAACTCTTTTTTGCAAAGACATATCGAGAGAACTTGAACACTCTCTCGCAAGCAAGCACTCTTAAAATCAAATGGTGGTACACGACGTGAATCTGTCAAAATACTGAATCAATAAAGATCACATTTGTTGCACACTTGTTATTGTCTTTACTTTTTTAGTATACTTCTGCTTACAGTTTACAGTTTTACAGTATACAGCTTTGAGTGTAGTTCGTAAACTGTCACAAGGCACAAGTAAATGTCCGAAAGCCTGTTAATACCCCTCACTTTGGGGGTGATTCTTTTGTAATGCAAATAATCATTTCTGACAATTCACATGTCAACTATGAAGTGATCACGAGTCGTACAGTAGTGGGCAAATTTAGATTGATTCTGGCTACAAGGGGTTAAAACAAACGACATTGTAGCCTCGCAGGAGACAAGACTGTTTGTCGAAACATTTTCTCTGACACCTCGTGCTCACAGATTATTCATATTTAAAATCTTCTATCTTCAGAGTATCACTTTAGTTGACTTGCACCAACCGAAACTGGTTCACAGCTGTGCACGAGAAGTTCAAAACTTGCGCAGCACGAGTGTAGCAGTGCGGCATGACAAGTGAATGACAAGGTGCCAACAAGGTGGAACTATTATTTTTGTTTTCAATTAATTTAATGAGGTGCAAACATCTTGGCAAAACATGCCGTGCTTGCATAGGCGGGTACGGCACCTACGTTTAATGCTATGTTGTTTGTTAAGCTGTGCGTGCGGCTGCACCAAACCAGCGCCGTCAGCGTAGGAGGTAAAGGAAAATCATGAACTCGTTTTAGTGCTGTACCTCTCCTGCGCTTTTTGAATGAATGGCGTGATTTAGAGGATGCTGTTTCTGCAGCACTAAAAAATGGCTTGGTGCAGCATTTTGTAAAGTGGATCATGTGTTGCAAGCAAATCGAAGAAAGCCTTTAGCACGCAAGCGTCTTAGCATTGCACCCCCATCGAAATATTGCCACTGCGGCTGGGATCAAACCTGTGTTGTTGAGCTCAGCGGTGTCACACAATCTAACTAATAGCGTTAAAGTTTCAACGTCATTCAAGTGTGGAGTCCATGCAATGGTAGACAGTCAATTCTTGTGGCCAATCTAAAGCATCCTTCCACGATGTGCGTGGTAAAACATTCACAAATACAGCATTGCATGTGTGAGCTTCCAGATGACCTGTTGTAATGTACGTTCAGATGTTTCAACGTGCTCGCAGAGTGGACATTCGGGAGTAGTCATCCTGTCGTTGCATGGCAGTCTGGCAAAACAAGTAGCATCGCCAGATATCACTGCATGAAATTATTGCTTGAAATTTTCGAAACTCAACAAATAAACTTAGTTAACTAGTAAAAGCAGTATTTTATACATATAGGTAATGGTACCTCATAACACATGTATCAATCGGGGCTGCTCCTTCACAAAGCATGTCATGTAGGTCCCCTGCCCTTTGTACACAGCTGCTTCCATGTCAGGTAGGCCGGGAGGCTGTAGCAGAAAAAGAAGTGTTTCTGATTCATGCGGCGCTTTCTTTGTCACACTGTAGCAAAACCATACCCGTAATTATGTGATGTTTCTCACATGCGACTATAGTAAACCACGGCCGGTCTGCAGGCGCTTGCTTGCTTTCCTTATGGCCTAAGCAGCCTCGGGGAGTACAATCGAACTTTTTTTATACAGTCATGACGGCGCGCTCTGCGAGAGGGCGTCACGAGTCAACCCGCGAAAGTCCATTGCGCCGCATGCGCTTCGTATTGTAAATTAGCTGTGCCCAGCCAATTTCTCGTGCTAATTACTTCTTCCGATTGTAGGAACCGGTTAAGGACGTACATGTGCGTGTGGGGACTGTGTGGCTTTCTCCACACTCGGAAAAAGAAGGCGCACACGCAGCGCTACTAGCCCCAAAAATATTTATTTTTTAAGACCTGACCACTTTATTTTCGTAGGAGGCGAAAATGCTTGAGGCCCGTGTTCTTAGACTTAGGGGCACGTTAGAGAGGCCCATGTAATCGAAATTTCCGGAGAGCTCCACTACGGCGTTCTTCATAACCATATCGTGGTTTTGAGATGACCATGCTGATGCAGATATTACCGAGTGCGTCCTTGTGGTCGTTTCTACAATGAGACGGGTAATCTAATCCTTATGATGAGCCACTGAGATATATATAGGGTTACCTTTGTAAGCATGATCGGTGCGACTAGAAGTATAACATGGCGGTAAAATATGCGACCCCGCAAATCATGTGTTACTGCGATACAGGGTGTGGAAAAAAGATAATCTGGAGAAATTCCGGCGCACAGCAAGCGGTGGCATGTTCAGCGTTTTATGCGGGTGTACGAATGAAGACGTCACTGCCACAGCGGTGTATTTTTGGGGGCCACGCATATCACCCCACGCCCCCCCCCCCCCCCGGATCCACCACTGACTAGGTCGCGCCATTCGGGAAAGTAGTTTGCTGCCATACGCGTCCCACTTGAATACGCGTGTCGCAGGGAGTTTCCCCGACGTATTTTTTGTGCTCGTACCTGCCTGCTTTTGCGAAGACACTTTCGTGTGTGCTTAGTGTTCTGGTGGAGCGTTCGCACAGCGTGCACATGGTGTACTGTTGTGTGCCATTTCGCAAGTCGCGGTCTGGAAAGAGTGCCTGCGTGTCATTTCACCAATTACCTGCTGATGAGTAAATATGCGTGAAATGGCAGAGAAACTTTTCCCGGGAAAATGTCGTGATTAATAACAAGTCTCCGTCCACTGTCGTTTGCAGCAAGCATTTTCTTTTGAGTGACTATGTCAGTCAATGCAAAATTAAAAAAAAAACTTGCTTCTGACGCTGTGCCAACCGTATTTGAAGGATTCCCATCATACCTGGTGCCCCTGCAAAGAAACCAAGCAAAGAATCGAAAGCTCGAGACTCTGCTCCTTCAAGCAAACTGACGAAACGAAAGGCAGAGCCAGAATATAACGAGCATGCTGTTTTGAAGTCGTCGGAAGGAGAAACCGAACAGAAATTCAGTAAATGCACCCATATAAATAACGATGCATAGCGAGTCATTCGACACATTTCAATGATAGCGAGGCTTCGGTTGCAAGTAGTTTACCCTTGCTCCACTTGCCGGAAAACCAAACAGCAGCTAGAAGACACAATAAAAGTGGCCACATTTTACCGTAGCAATAAGCAGCAGTTCTCACTGACAAAGATTTCCACTGACGCCGAAGAAGGAGAGAAAAAAGCTGTCTTTCTGCTTCACCGAATAGAGAGCTACCGGAAGGTTCAATCTTACCCCGAAGAAATCGTCAGAGAGTGTGTAATATGGTGCGTTCATTCACCTAAAGGCTATGATCATGCACGGGCGGAGCTTCTGACACTACCACATAAGTGCACACTTCAGCGATACGTCGGTCACAGCTCATCGTCCTCGGGTATGAGTAGTGCAATGAAGGAAAGACTCATTCACGAGGCTTCTCTCCTCAGCCACAAGCAGCAGATGGCTTCAATAATAATTGATGAGGCTTCAATAAAGAGAAAGTGCATATACGATCACAATTCTGATGCAGTATTTGGCGTCCAGAGAAAGGCTAGAAAACATTGCTTCGCGCAGCACCAACGGAAGTCTTGCTAACAGAGTGCTTTGCTTTGTACTTCATGGAATAACAGCTTCGTACAAGATCCAATGTTCTTATTATTTTACGAAGCAGCTCAGCGAGAGAGACTTGTTTGCCTAGACGAAAGACGTCACTGCAGCAGTTGAGGACTGTGGGTTTGTGATCGTGCGCACCGTTACAGACAACTACTCTGCGAACACAACCGTGTTCAAACTCATGGAAAACGGCTCCCTGTGAACTGTAGTCAAACACCCCCACGATAATAAACGGGTAATTTTTTTTAGGTTTCGATCCTTGCCATGTTCTCAAAAATGTGCGCAGTCAATTTTTGTAGCACGAATTTTCATTTAATGGCACATTCGTGCAAAAGCTATATGAGCACCAAAAGGGAATGTCTGTGAAACTGGCGGGAAACCTCACTAGAAAGCACGTATACCCATCTAACCTGGAAAAGATGAATGTAATGCGTGCAGTACAAGTATTCTCGCTCCAAGTCATTGGCGCACTGGAACATCTACGAAACTTGCGGGACAACTCAAGGATGCAACATCCACAATCAACTTCATGAAAGCCATGAAGAGATGGTTCGACATCCACAACACTACGTACAGTGGAAATGACTGCAAACGTCCCATCTCGAAGCAGGATGACCGCCAATTGCTGTGGCACATCCAGGATTCTTCTGTCGCTGCTGGTGTTGGAAACTTTACAGACAAGACGTACACTGCCCTGTTTTTCCCCTCAAAGTTCACAGTGGAGACAGTACTATTTGTTCTGAGAAACAAAAGTAAACTGTGTGCTCATGAAGAAATTTAACAGTGATCCTATAGAGGCTTTATTTGGAAAACTGAGGACAATGTGCGGGGGCAATGACGCGCTAGACGCAAAAGCCGTCACAGCGGCTTTGACCCACATTGTCAAGGAAAAGGCGGCACCTTCAAAACACGCGGGCATTCGCGACGAAATCATTGAAGAAGCGGCCGTGTCTATTGAGGAATATGTTATTTAGGAACATTAAGGTCTGCGAGAACCTCCTCGCAGACCGCCGACATCAGTCGCCTATTCAGGCTTGGTGTATGTAGGTGGTTACGTTGCCAACCTCATCAGTGATGTCGGTTGCGAAGCTTGCGCCATACTAGTGATGACAAATAAAACTAACTGTCCTTTGTACCATTTTCTCCGTCAGCAAGAAGTCTGTGATATACACTACCCGAAACCGGAGTTACTATCTATGCTGGACACAATTGTGACGTTCCTTGAGAAAGCAGTCAAATATCTTTCTCAAACGAAGATCCTTGAGACTCTGCATTTGACTGTTGAGCCATACCTTGAAGATTCGCCACTTCTGGCCTGTCCGGAAGGTGTCGACAAAAGTCACGCCACAGTGCTGGCTCATATTGTTTCTGAAAAGTATCTCCAGATTCTTCTAGTAACCTACACAGAAAGGTTAACAGATCAGAATGACAGGCCTTCTGGTTTCATTTACAATCCCTAGCAGAAGCATTTCAGGCTGTGAAAGATATGACTACTTCAAACTGTGATTGTTACTACAGTGTTTTACCAGCAGTGCTTTTTTTTTCAATTCTCCTTGCGCATATTGTTGCAGTACAAAGGAGAACACTCTGTTTCCCATTAAAACGATTCTCTGAATGTTTTTTTATGTTTACTCTTCGTCTCAGATGGGAACGTCCCTCTGTCACACATGTCCCGTTTATTAGGGAGGCGATCGCCGGGCTAATTCCAAGAGCCGAAGTATCGGCCCCCCGAACCGCACCACGAAAGCGTGGACAATTTAGAAGTGGTCCTTATTGGTGCGCCAGCGGACGCCGGCTGTGGTCCAAAGAACAAGACAGAGCCGAGAGTTGATAAACAAACAAAATTATATTCTCATTAACGGCAGATCAAAAACAATACACACGTATGCACACTCCACAATAGTTACATACAATACGTCACCAAACAGACAATGTACTACACAGTACAATCAACCACACTTGAAACAACGGACACAGACACCAATACGCACTACAATGCAGTCGCATGCACTGAACAACCAAGACACTTAAAGACTAAAGAGATATAAAACCTATTCAGTCCAAAGTCCTTGGAACAAAAGTCTGAATGATACTCTTCCGAGAATCACTCACTCAAAGTCCAGCGTTGTTGTCGTTCCGCAGCTCTCGAAGTTCTCTTCCAGGAAACCTCCCGTCTTCAATTGGCCACTCTTCAAACTTCAACTTCTTCGCCGGAACACGTCGGCTTCACACTCGCAGCGGTTGCCACGGGTCTTCGCTCGATAGCGGTAAACACACACTCTTGCCTGTAGCTCGAGCCGTCCCTACGGACCACAAACTTCGCCGACTACACGGCGGACTCTCTACGCACTCTGGCGCTCACTTCCGTCTCCTCCTGTTCTGTCACTACGGGCAGAACCTTCGCCGACTCCACGGCGGAATTCCTACGCGCTCTGGCGTTAACTTCCGTCACCTCCTGATTTCTCGTCTCGGCTGCTCGGTTAAATACCTTGCGCGCGACTTTCCAGATGTTTCTCGTCATTTCGTCGGCGCGATACGCAGCGAAGGCTGGGGAGAGGCACGAGACGGTTCGACTGCCCTCTCCCGAGGATGATTCACTCGGTCTGACCCCGCCTCCTTCGTTCTAGAAAAATCGCGGTCTTGCTGGGCCGCCGATGTGGGGTGAGGAGGATCGTCTGCGAAGCCGTGCTTCTGCGGGGAGAGCGCGCGCCCCGGGAGCCCTGGATGTTTGCTTTCTTTTTTTTTTCTTTTTACCTCGCGGCGTTTCTGCCGCCCGTTGTCGCAAGTATTTGGCGGCGCGCTCTTGTTTAGCGCTCGTTCTGTGACACCCTCCCATCTATTTTTTAATTTTCCCTCCCAAGTATTTATTTCAATACTAAAGCACGATTTATGATGCCTTCAACAAAAAATGTGCAATTTCGCTATCTTCAAGCACAGCGATGGCGGGCATGTGCATTTGAAATAAGCATTTCCAAACCATAACTAAACCGTTTGCTCAACCAAGTGCAATATTTGTCCTCTGACTTATTCTCGAGGTAAGAGGAAACTAAAGAAAAGGCTTTGTTATAACCGCGTCGATGCTCTGCCGAGCAACCGAAGTGGTCGTATGAGCGGCCTGCACCATCACTTCTGAAGAGCAAATTGACTAGAGTCATCATATATACTTGCTACTATGTTTATATTGCATTGGCATCATGAATACTATGTAGAGTGACGTCAGAAAGCATGACGGTAAGTCGGAAGCCAAGTGCTCCATGCGCACGCTAGCCTCTGCGACGGCTGGGAGCAGGTTGACTCGGAGCGCCTCCACGAAATTGCGGCCATAGGTAGCAACAGCCCCCCATGCGCAGGCCGTAAAGGAAGGGAGTGAGCGCGCGCCTCCAGACCGGCCAATGGTAAACAAGTTGGTAGGTTTTTTGCACTAATATATGGCCTAGCTACGAAGACACATGCGAGGCGACAGTGATGTATTTGCCTACGTTCATCGCAACGGCCTGGTTTGGGTTACTTGGCGATACAACTTCAGAATTAATTATTGAGTCAGCAACTCGTTCCCACGTGAAGCCATGCCGCAAGTAACGCACGTTTTTCCGGTGACAGATTGACATGTCGAAAATTCTTAAATGTAATATTGCGCTGCACCGCCGCAGTGTGAGCCTAGGC
The DNA here is from genome assembly GCF_013339725.1 of Rhipicephalus microplus. Classification (NCBI taxonomy): domain Eukaryota; kingdom Metazoa; phylum Arthropoda; class Arachnida; order Ixodida; family Ixodidae; genus Rhipicephalus; species Rhipicephalus microplus. The sequence continues at coordinate 125,380,081 of NC_051168.1, forward strand.
AGTCATTGGCAAAAAAATACATATGTTGAAATGAACTAACTAGCCCAGCAACTAACCATTCTTAAAAAAACTGAAGTGGTTTTTACTCACCAGCCCGTAATTCTCGGGCTTGCAACAGGTGTTCATCCAATGACAACTTCAATAGTTGCTTCGTTTTCCGGAAGTCACTTTAATTCCTTTAACGAAAGCATTTTAACGAGTCCAAATAAACAGAATGAAAGAGAGTGTGTCGGCCAGCAGTGCCTCGAAATATTTACAGTGTAACGAAACAATGGGAGCCACATCCGAATGTACCGCGGGCTGTCACCTGCCGTCACCACCATTGGCCACCATATATTTTGAAATGAGGATAATGATGTCTATAGGCTGCTGCAAACTACGCGTCTGCAAGAGCAAAAACTATGACAAAAGATTGGTGACTCAGCACATGGTTAAGAAAAACTACTAGCTATAAGAACTAATTGTTTTTTCTGTGTAGCGGTACGCAAAGATGGAGTGTTTGATCATTTTAAAATTGAAACATTGCCTTGACGAGGGTGCCCTCACAAGAAAGTGCAATAACTCGAGTGGCGAGAGAGTTTAGTAGATCCACTTTACGTGTTTAAAGCGAAAACGCGCCGCGGTTGATTTTTGTGCTCCCTAGAGTTGATCACTTGAACTTGAGAGTTTCCGGGGCCTGGCAGTATTGCATACTTGCCGTGCTGCATTTGGCGTCTTGGCTGTCAGAGCGCGCGTGTTCAGCGGCGCTAGAGTGGCTAAAATAGGGAAATATGATGACCGCGCCAGCTAGCGCGTAACGTCTTAGGAGTAAACAACCAGATTCTGCTGTGACACGTTTGCACGTCACTTAAGGCGGAGATGCGCTGCGCAGACACGTCAATCAACCACGCGCGAGGCCAATGTAAAACATTGAAAAAATATTTTTTTTTGCTCGTGCATGGCCTCAATTGGCGACCGAGAAAAAATCTTAATTAGCTTATGGAAAACAGGATGCCTACGCAGGTGCGCGACTGAACTTATATATTGTCAGGTGCGTCGACAAGATGCCCAAAGTGAGCGTGTGACGGCACTGAAACATTCTGTCGATGTGAAGCGGTAAAATCGAGGAATGATAAACTTAGTTGTGAGCTATTGCTTGCAACACTTTCCATGGCGAACCAACATTTCCACAAGCACTAATCTGTAAATAAAGCTCACTATTCAAAACGTCATACTCAGAGATGATAATCGCGAGTGGTATCTGGATGAAATTTTTTATATTATGCACACACGTCATACAACGAATTTCTGAGTAGTGACTGACTATCTGTTTACAACAATACATTCTCAATAATTTTCGCACGTCCTTTTTTCATCCACAAGAAAAAGTGTTTTATAGTTCACAAATTAGCGCCTCACAGAATATTGGCCTGCAAGCCTAGGTGATGCGCCTGAGCTTAAGGTACTTCCTCCTTTCACGAGAAGGTGCTCGCTCCTTGTGAAGTACCTTTGTGTAAAAACGCAAATGGGTGAACAGAAAAAAACTTGTTTACTTGATTGGCGAGGCTCGGACAATGTTTTCCGAGCCTCGCCAATTTTTTCAATCAGGAAACAAGCTTTTGCTAGCTGTCACTGTGAAGCTCTTTGTAGCTAAACCACGTTTAAAAAGTTATTTCAAAGGTGTCTACAAATGCGAACAGCTTCTCCGAAAGGCCTACCCATAGGCACCCGCATGAGAGAGGCAAAATCAGCTGGTTACCTGGGAGGGGGGGCGCTAAATCTGTTCTATACATTCACTAGCCAGCGGGGCACTCTTTTAGTCATCTAAAAGGGGGGGGGGCGTGAAATCTGCCCCATACACTGATTCAATAAGGAAAAAGCGCCCTGCAATGAATCTTTGCCCCCCCCCCCCCCTCTAACGGCAAGCTCACCTATGGGCCTACTCCTTTCAATGCGGAAAACTTCGCCATTCCCAGTGTGCTCAAAGCGCCGGGAGATGTACCTCTCGCTTAAGTGGAGCTCGCACACAGCCGAGTTTTCATGAAGCAGCTTGTCAGCGCCCGAGATCGCTCTCCGCAACTATGCTAACAGGGCTTCGTCCTTCGGAACGCCGAACAGTGCATGCTTTTTTAACTGACTTGTGGCCTGTAGACAACCCCAGGACAAAGCAATGGCTTTGTTTTCGCGCCATGAGAGTGCGTACAGAAGCATTGGTGTCAGAGTGCCACCGAAATTAAAAAAACAAAGACGAACGTGCTCGACGAAGCTATCAAAATCGTGCAAGCAACTTTAATGATGATGATGATTTGAGGCTGATCCCTTTGTATCGGGCGGGCCAGAATCATCTGCCCCGACCAGAGAAAAAAATACTTAAAAAGTAAACAAACAAAAAACTCCACAGGCATACACAATCGCATCCGCACACCTTCAATTTTGTCCACATAAATCATTACCGCTGCGTCGTGCGCCACCACTGCACCAGTCTTGTTTTAGTGGTGCGTACTGCCGCATAGTTCACTGTACCAGCCGCTCCAGTGCCTGTGGGTGGCCCCGGGTCATCTTTGCGAACAAACCCCAGAGCCTCGGGCAGTGTGGTGCCTTTTCGTCGGTGTGGGCTCAAACACGTACGGCGTAGCACTAGAAGGGGGATGCTTTCTTCTTCCTACCCGCACACCCGGCACAGCGCACTCGTGCCATCGGTATTCTCGTCGAATCAACGACGGTACACAAGGGTTCGTAGTGCCCCAGCTCGCGCTTCAAACAGAAGGCCACTACCACCATCGTTGTCGTACATCCGCTCCTTTTCTATTTCATTCTTGCAACTTCGATTTACCGTCAAGGTTGCCTTGGTACGCATCGCCCTCCACGACTGCTCGTTCTCTTCCTCCCGTACCTGTTTTTGTACGGTGCGGGCCCATCCGCACTCTGTGCTTGCCTTCATGGGTTTCACGAAAAAACCAAACTTTCAGCGCAGGGTGTACACCAGCGCAGTCAACTGCGCCATTATTCCAGTCAGGCTGGTGTATCGGAACAAGCGTCTTGCCCACCTGTTGTCATTCATGAGACGCAGGCGGCCCTCGTAGGCTGTCTTGCTCCTGGCTTCTCGGGGCTCATACGAAGACCATCCAACGTCTCCTTGAATGGCCTCTATATCAACTCGTCCATGGCATCCCAAGGCCAGTCGACCAACCTCCCGCTGCCCTCGTTCCAGCCACTGTGTGGTTTATGGTTGGAAGTTTAGTACAGCATTGGCAAACGTATAAACGATTGCGCGCGCCCCCACGCGGCTCCTCCTAGGAGGCTTCAGTGCGCTCCGTAGGTGCCGCTTGCCACTCATCACACTTTTCCTAGTGGCATTGTGGCTCGGTCAGACTGAATGCGTGCTGTCGCCGAACACCTCTGGGATACGTGTACACAACACCTTAAGAAAGGGGTGTTTAGACAAAGATAAAATAACACAGAACTAGAGGAACCACAGGGAGAAAGCTTGAAAACAGCACAATTCATGACACTATAGGTGCGCAGCAGCTCTGCTGTCGCTTTACTGTCGCTCACCTATTGGAAACATTGTTATTATTTTTTCTTTGTTTTCCTATTTTCTCTACATTATTTTTCTCTTTTACGTTATTTTGAGCTGTTTTCTGTTTCTTGTTTTTCTACTTACTCTCTCTGCGTATGTTTTCTTTCTCACCCTTTGAAGCTTTTTTTCTAGTTTTTTTTTCCTTTCTGCTTCTTTATTGTTCAATGTCTTTTTTCAGAATCTCTCTTTTTTTCTTTCTTTGCGCTCAGTGTTTGTTTTTTTTTTTGTCTCTATTTATACCTTTATCTCTGTTTCTGTATTTATATCTGTCTACACCCATTTTTTTCACTTTTTATTTTCCCTTTCTTTTCCAACTATCTCGTTCTTGTCGCTATGGTATGTATCTCTTTCTTCAAATGTACCAGGTCTCTCCCTTGTCTGGCTCATAGCTTACAATATCGGACATATAGGAGCTGTGTGTGTGTAAGCATGTGCCATTTTCACTTCATTTCCGAGCAGATGAAGTTGCTTTCACGCTATTTCTGAGCATCCGCGTGGCTATGTGGTAGAACACTTGCTGGCTATGCCAATAACCCGTAGTCTAGCTCAGATCAGACCCACCACTTCATAGAGTTTGTTATACTTGCCTCTTTCTCAATTTTACAGTTATAGTGAAGATGGTATTTCACTCACAACCAACAACAGTGCCGCCGACAATTTTCCCGACACGCGGTTTTTAACGGTGTCGCGTTAAAATGTGGTTGGACACACGTAAGAGAAGTCATCACGTAGCCGTATGTGAAACGATCGAGCCAAATATAGAAGCACCGCATTTCTCCCTGCTAGCAGCGATGTACTGTGATGTATGCTGATGTGTATGTATATTGCTTTTGATGTGAATGCCATGTAAAAACACTTGTAGACATGTGTCATATATGTGCTATTGCCGTGTAAGAAACCCTGGGCCTTCGTCAAGCTGCTGCGACAGCTTTTTGCCCAGGTGTCCCTCCTCATTGTTTTCTGAAAAATAAAAAATTGAAATAAATGGAATTGAAGTGATTTCTGCCGAGAACATTGCCAGAATCTTGCCGCGTATCCATATCACATATGAGGATGACTTCTTGCCACATATGCTCCGTACCACTGCTTTAAGAATTCCGCTGACCTGAGCAAACAAACCTGCCTTCGCAACGAAAATTATCCTCCAATAGGGTCAACTACCCTCTCCTGCTTCGTCATGCGAGCTTTGCGACAATGGCGCTGAACGAGAGAGGAAGGGAGTAGACGTGGTTCAAAGAACACAAAAAATTACATCCACCTTTCCTGGCTCCATTAGTGTCGGTCGTGTTACAAGCCCGGCTCAAGAAGCTCGGTGTTGTGGCTCAGACAACCGGCTTAGCCCATCTTCGGGCATTCCACTTTTCAAAGGCGATCGCCGAATTTCCAGTGCATCGCTCGTTGAAACTTGTCGCAACATCAAACCATGGCATACATCACGTCAGAACCACATTTTAATAGTATTTCACGTTTACTAATAATACAAAAATTGTAAATTAGACTGTGCTTTACCGACACGTCGAAATAAATCATTTAAAAAGATTTCCTCTTGAGAGAACGGGAATGGCAGAAAAAAGACAACAAAAAAGTTAAACATGAACTGAAAAACACGTGGCTAACACTTGCAAAGAAACACTGCTTAATATTTGTTGGTGGCCTAGTCCATTTTGAAATGATCATAAGGAAGAAAGACGTTTTGATTTTGTCCCGATCTTTTTTACGCTATACCTAGTTTTTTAAACCAACCAACTCAGCAACGTGCCTTGCTGGCCTTCTCCACTTTTATCACTGCGTAAAATCTTGTTACATCACTGAGGTAAAAACATATCTTACGCTTAAGAACAACACGCTTGTGTGTGAATATGTGCACACACACAGATAGGAAACTGTCTGTGTAGTTGATGAGCTCTCGCGGCTTATGAAGACCTTAAATTTCTGACTTGGTTGCGTGAAAAAACTAGTCATAACGTTACACCATCAGTTGTCTAAGAGACGCAACGAACACGATTTGAATGTAATGCCACCTTTGTGTTTTGCACAAGTTCAGTACTCACATAAAACATCTTTCTTTGGAAGTATTTGAGCAGGAAGAACTGGCTGAACGCTGGCATTAGCGAAGTTGACGAACCAGTGGCGAAAGCATTTAAGAAAAAGCGGCACTTTGATTTTGGATTTGGCCCATGAAGTTGATGGCAAGTATTATAAAGTTCTAATATTTTAGTAGCGTTCAACAGCTCGTCAGTAAAGTGGCCAACTAATGCGATTCAGTCATACTGTGACGGCTGCATTTTTAGCTGGAGAGTGCATGTGCTAATAATAACGGTTTGTGATTCTCTAAGTTGAACTAACGAGAGAATCTAAGCTATACAGTGGGCAATACCCCGTGCTCCGAATCATATGTGTGCTATTAGCGCGATTAAAAAATACATGTAGTGGCTTTCTATGGCTTAGCCCGACAAACAATAAAGTGCCTAATGCTGTATATAGTGGCTATGCAGTATACTCTATGTTGTTATATGCCACTGTTCTAGTATAAAAAATGTTCATGTACAAAACTACTCATGATAATTATGAGAGTTCGACGTCACATAATCACCGTATCATCATGACAAATTAGATGTAGTGAAGAACTGCGGAAATTCGACTACGCGGGGTTGTTTGAAGTGCACCCAAATCTAGGAGCGCGGGCCTCAAACATTTTCTCCTCCATTGAAAATGCGATAGCCGTGGCTGAGATTCTATCCCGTTACCTAGGATTTGCAGTCAAGCACCGTAGCCATTAGATCACCATGACGAGTAGCAAAGAGCGCCCGCACGTTGTGCTGGCAGTGAAACACCTACATAGTATTCTCGATGTCTGATCGATCTGCAGATAAATGCATTGGAATTTCGGTATTGTTTAGGCCGATTGGATCGTAATCTTCGGGTCGAGAGCCAACAGGCTCCAAGAAGTCAAATCTTCTCGGCTAAAGACTATCACTGAGCTCTACATAGTGTCAAGTACAGCAAAAGGGGCCTAATATTAGCTGCTTAAAGCCAATGACTGAGTGAACGTCGACTGAAGATCGGCAAAAGCGGCCCTATATTAGCCGATGGAATTCAATGTCTCTGCCGACATAGGATGAAGAACGGCAAAACAAGTATAAAATTTGCCGATGAATGTCAGTGGCCTAGCCGATATTGGTGGCACGGCGGTTAAACAGACCAAATATGCCGTTGAAGTTAATGCAAAAATTGTGGAATTTTCAGCTTCGCCTTTAGGAGTAAAACACAATAGCAATATCGTGTCTCTTGGGAGTATATCAACCACTTAGTGCATATATTCATTGTGTATTGTTACTCAAGAAGTTTCAAATGTGCATTATACAATCTAATAGATAAAGTAGAAAATGGCTGCTGTCAGTAAAACTTTCGCATTGGGCTGCATTCTATGTAAAAGATATAAAACTTGGAACCACAAACAATAATGCACGTTAAACCTTTCCGAACTCACTGTGCACCTACTACGTTGTCTCAAGGAAATACTTGCGTACAGAAATACGTGTGTATGATTTGTAGTGAATGGCTCGCTTTAATCAATGAAGTGGTTATGATGATCACAATTTACGACAACCACTGGCAATTTACACTCATACCACGTAATATTACTAATGTATTACGCGTTGTATTGAGAAGCTTGTGTAAAGGACGTGCATTTTGGTACAGAACGAACGTTATTTTCACCTCATTTGGAGGCAGAGGAAGGTATTTTACCTGCATTTTCAAGCAGACACGCAACTGTGTGGTAGAAGACATGCTTGCCACGCTAACGACCTGGCCTGGATCCCCACTCGGATTCATAATTTTTGAATATTTACCTATTTTGCATACTTTGCCATTTTCTGGTCACTCACAAGATGATTTTCCGCTCACAACGAAGAAAGCACATGCCGATGCAATCACCCATGCCAGAATTTCGGCGGAAGGAGCTCTTAAAAATATCGCTGTATTATTGAACGAAAGATATTCAAACCGATTCAATATTACCAGCTAATGTCATCGCATAGTGGCTCACTGACGACAACATTGAACCGAGATTGGCCCTCGCACAACTGCGGCACAACCAATATCGGCACGTCTTGGTGTGTTGCCTTGGTACAAGTACTCAACACAGGAAAAAAATCTGCCTTCGCGCATTGTAGGTGCATAAGCACCCTTTTTATTAGAAATTACTAGCTGCAGTGACACGCAGCCTATAGAATTCATACTAAATTGTGGTTGCAGCTAGTAGTATAATCTGTCTATACCAATAGTTATTCTTGTGTCTTGTATATTTAAGGGCTCTTAACTTATGATTCATGCTTCTCTCATCACACTTGTCTATTTTACAACTTTGTGCTCGGATACCCCGTATTTTTTCTCTTGGTGTATATAGCACTGATACATTTCATTTTTCTTTCATAGGATCATTTCGGCATTGTTGGACCATAGTTGTCCACGAGATAAATTCAATGAGGTCGTTTAGTCGCACCTTGAATAAAATGTCAAAAAGTGCTCTGAGCATCAGTGTCTGATCTGTTTGCTTTTGTAATCATTGTTGTGTTTTGTGAAACTTACTAGCAGAACGTGTCCGTTCCTCCAGGTACTTCGTCGAAAATAAAGCACAAGATCCATCGTCGCTCTCATATTCTATTGCCTCTTGACGGTTCCAAGGTGGCCTGACATCTAAGGCTGCGTGAAGAAAAAGAACCGTTATAACAAACATTTTTTCGTTGTTACTTACGTCACAAAACTCCGTTGAACGCCTTCTTCCTCAAAATGCCCTCACGCGTGTCATTCATAAATCCTATTTTGTCCTCACCAAAGCGTTATTATAACGTAAAACAGTGCATCGTTAAACTGCCAAAACATCCTTATCTGCCAATTCACGAATCAATAAGGAAATTCCTGAAACGACATGCGTGTTACAAAAAAAAGGATGGAGAAATGGCGGGCGGCACGAGCTTGAGTCGTGGGCGCTGGCTCACTTAGTTATTCTCTTCACCTTGAATGCAGCCAGATGATCGGGTCCGGGTTTCTCTCTTTATTTTTCACGTTTCGTTCTGGAGCGTAAACACACTCGGTCGTCGGGCCCTCGACTTTCGACAAAGAACCAACTCCGAGTACAGCGCGGCTTCTACCGGACAGCCACGCAATATTGACGCTCGACACCGTACTGCCTGGCTCGATTACCTCGGGTCACAGGCTCCAGGAGGTCATTGACATCATTGTGTCAAAACATGCACACCTCATCCATCACCTTTCACAAGGTGATTCAAGCTGCGCTACATGGTGAGGACCTAGAGGCAGACTTGACCACCACCAGCGAATGCGAATATCAGGTCATCTGTGTTCAATCAAGGAATCGCCGCACAACCGCACCGCGGCCGCAAACCCAACCCGCTTCTGTCGCTATGACCAGCGCACGCAGTGACCCTTTCGCTGCACGTCGCAGGTGACCGGAACCTTGCCTTCGCCCGGCCTTCCGACTTCAACGACGCCTTCTTGCATCGCACTGCCCGAGCGGCACATTCCTAGTTTCTCCGGAGCATGACGTGACTGGCAAAGATATGGGAAGCAGTTTCAAGCAAGCGTTCACAACAACGACTGGATCCCGAAACTCGATTAGGTTCCAATACTTCCTGACATACCTAACTACGGCAGCGAAGGCAGCGATTCAACTTATTCGCCTGGCCGATGTGAAGTACGACGTCGTCAATCGAACCCTGTCGGACCACTTCGGCCGTCACAACGTGCTAGTCGATGACCATCTCGACAGTGTTCTGTCAGTTGCATCAGTCCGAAGTTCCGCAGACGTGACCCTGTTAAGAAATCTGCATGATGAAGCCACATTTTGAATCAACGCCCTAAAAGGTCTTGTTGCGACTCCAGAAGAGCATTCCACGGTGCTATGGCATGTTCTCTTGAAGACGTTACCTTCCGACCTCAGCACGCTATATTATCAATGCCAAAAGGAATCCATGCCAACCAAGAACGCCAAGGCATATCAGAAGCCCAGTCACAATTAAAAGGCCTCATGAACCTCATCATCGTATAAGTACAAATATGGCGAGAAAGTGGTCTTCAGGAACCGCTATCAACTAAAAGGCGGAGGCGTCCGCCGTGAGATTTGCTGACGCGTCAGCCACCTTTGCTCTACGCTACGGCTTTATCAGCAGAACGTTGTTCTCTATACTTGCACCCCTGCGTACTGTACACATCTTCCGAGCACACTCTCAAGGATTGCTCCGAACGTCTTTCTCTGGAAGAGATCCGGAAGAGGCTTCAGGAAGAAAATCTATGCTTTCGCTGTGGCAAACGCAACCATTTCTTCAATGATTGCCGCACCACGAAAACTCTGGAATGCTAATGGTGCCCGAGACGACACTTGACTTCTTTGTACGTGTGACATTAACTATAGAAGGAACCGCTCATAGAGTACCAACAACGTCTCTGCGCAAGATCACGCTCTAGGGTACACCACCACCCCTTCTCGGTCCAAGACTTCGCTTTCGTTCGGCCTCAGAACTACTAATGCATCGAAGTCGAAGCAAGCGACGACTTTGCCTTCCAGTTGCCTCGCAATATCAAAGTCAACCACGACCCGAACGAGTTTCGAGCAGACGTCAAAACACCAGCAACTTTTGCGCGATCCACGGCGTTGTACTGCGAATACTCGTCCACAAGGTGCACCATGGAGATCTTGGTGTCAAAGGGAAGCCTCTGGTTCACCATAAGCTCTCACCACAAGGACCCCGTTTCCTTCGGCCTGAGCTGTAGCTCACCAAGGCGGTCCTACTTCGAAGACCAAGAGGGCGAACACATGTACTATTTGTCTCGCAGCACCCCAAACCTCCAGAACGTGCCTCGTAAACTGAAACACGTGGAGCCAAACTTCTCGCCCCACATGAGCCTCTCATTGATGGTAGGGTCTCCAGTTCATCTCCCCTCAGACACAAGCAAGTCGATGATTGGGAGTGGAAGCAGCAGCTCTGCTACGATCCGCACTTAACTCAGTACTTGCACCCAATGGCCGTATACGACATCTTCGAATACCAGTAGAAGATCGTGCCTGACACCAGAAACCTGCGCTGGAAGTACGAGCGCCACAACGCACAGATTCAGCTGTACGCCATATGCATCATGCAGGGATCTGGTGCGAACGAGTACTTTTGCCAAGTGGGCAACACTATGATCGACAAATCGTCCGGAGACACCCGCAGTCACGTCTCCAAAAACACCATCTTGACTGAGACTCGGGTACCTTAAAACGTCAAGTCATTGTGCGTCATCGTTCGCGATGCCGGAACGTACGCCGACAATCCACTACCAGCCACAGAGCACGAAGACGAATCTCCACTACCTCTGAACGCTGACAATATTCCCGCCCTTGGTGAGGTCACTTTCCGACGGAACCAAAATTATTTGACATCATCGTCATTCTCCTTGAATGAAGAAGAATCGTCGCTGCCGTTGGATTCTTCCTTCTGATCGGAAGCAACTGCGCGTCAGGCACACATCAGGATCACCTGACACCCGAAGTGGTCAAGTGGAGCTTGTTAGCGCAGCACCTGCAGAGGCTTGATATAAAACCCCCACAACAACTGAAGGATAACGCGGATTATCTGAAAGCCTTCAGATTCTACAAGAGCAGAATGAAGTCAGACTCATCCTACAACAACAAATGACGCAAGAAGTCTGAAACTTCCCAGCATCACCTGAAGAAAATTAACGACATGTCCACGAAGCATTCTGGACATCATAGCGAAATTGGACGACATGAGTTAATGATGTCCAATGAGTTAATGTAATGATTGCAACCTCTTCTTATTGGTAAAACACTCTAGCATAAAGAACGTAATTGTCGTTAGATATCCGGCACGACGAATTAGCGTAAGAGTGCAATAGCTTCAATAAGTCGATATCACGCCTATTGCACGAAAGATGGAACGTTTAATGATTCCATTGCAGGCGAGGAAGAAAAATCATGGCCATAGCAATTGAAAATGAAACGAATAGATTTCCTTTGTACAGAATAAATATTATCTACATGACACACTTCGTGTGCATTCCAAACGCACAAAGCGTACTCTAACATAGGACGATGCTGGGTGTCGTACATTAGAAATTTGGTGGATTTCAGAGACGTAGCTGACGCACGTCTTATATTACCTGTTGTTTTCAATGCTTTAGATGTTATTTATTTTTATTTATTTATTTACAGGTACCTTACAGGCCCTTGGTAGGGGCATTGAGTAAGGGGGGCTAACAAAGACATGTACAACAAGTAAAAGGGCGAAAGGTGCCAAAACGTAAGCTCGAGACATGAGTAACAAATAAACAAGAAATAAGTAAGTATAAATTGACATCATACATTGTTACCAAAAAACTAGAAAGATGCAGTTCATGACACGCAGCAGTTAGGAAGTGTACAATACGTGTAAGTTAAATTGGCACAGATTGTGGTATATTACACTGGGAAAATCATAAAAGCGCTTGCAGGAAGCGTGAACAGTTCGTCCTAAGCAAACAAAAATAAAGCACAAAAAAATAAGGGGGCAATAAGCGCATTAAAAAAAACCTTTTTGCACAGCATTATGAATGTCATATACATACAAGAACGAAGCTGTGAGCATGAAATTATCAACCAAAATGTAAGACCAATTTGTTGCGGAAGGAAACAGGGTTAGTGTCAGATACCAAGTTATCGGGAAGATCATTCCACAACGTGATGGCACGAGGCAAAGCGAATGCGTTAAAAGAGTTCGTTTTGCCGTACATGCGTGAGAAACTAAGCCGGTTGTGTAGTCTAGTTGATAAATAGGAGGGTCGTTCAATTGGAAGTCTGGTCATTTTAGTGCTATTGACGTATTTATGAAAGAGGCATAAAAGAGAAATGTTGCGGCGAGTGGATAATAATTGAAGTGAATAATCCATTTTAAGTTGTGTTACGCTGCAGCAGAAATTATAATTACGAGAAATGAATCGGACTGCCCTATTTTGAACTGCCTCGATCATGTTGGTTAAGTAATTTTGGTGGGGGGACAAGATTGGTGAGGCAAATTCATGTTGAGGTCGAACAAAAGTTTCGTAAGCTAGTTTCCAGACGTTAGCGGGGGAGGAATGTAAGTTACGGCGTAGGTATCCCAGTGATCTCGAGGCATTTGCGCAGATGTTAGTGATGTGAGAGGACCATGAAAGATTTTGTGTGAAGTGCAGGCCCAAATATTTGTATGTGGAAACATGCGAGAGCGGGTCATTATTTATACATGCATTGTATTCATCAATTTACTTGTCCTTAATCTTTTCGCAATCTATTCAGACCTCCACTTTGCCGCTTGACTGGAAGGTGGGGAAGGTGGTCCCTCTGCACAAATCTGGTAACACACAGTCTCCTCTCAATTACAGACCAATTTCCCTAACCAGTGTTCCTTGTAAAATGTTAGAACATATAATTTACTCCAACCTTGTCTCATTCCTAGAATCAAATTCTTTTTTTACTCCCTACCAGCATGGATTCCGAAAAAGTTACTCATGTGAAACCCAACTTCTTTATTTTACAAATGACATAGGATCGGCTTAGATCGCGGCTCACTTGTGCATTGAATTTTTCTTGACTTTCAAAAAGCTTTCGATAAAGTACCTCACCAATTACTCCTCCTGAAAATTAGTGCCTTAAACATTGACCCGAACATTCTTAAATGGATTGAATGCTTTCTGACTAATCGCACTCAGTTTGTAACAACTAATGGCTATAACTCACCTCTTTCTAAAGTAACATCCGGCGTACCCCAAGGTTCCGTATTAGGCCCTTTACTCTTTCTTATATATATTAATGATATCCCAGACAGCATTAACTCCGCTATAAGGTTATTTGCAGATGATTGTGTAATTTACCGCGAAATAAACAATGAGTATGATAACCAATTTCTACAGTCAGACCTTGACACTGTCTCAACCTGGTGCAATAAATGGCTTATGACTCTCAACTCTAACAAATCTAAATGCATGTCAATAACCCGGCGATCTATTTCTCCCCCCTGTACCTACAGAATTAACGCCGTTCATCTCCAGCATGTCTCTTCATATAAGTACCTCGGCGTTTACATTACCAACAATCTATCTTGGCACACGCATGTTACCTACATCTGTAATAACGCTAACCGAACGCTAGGATACTTACGCCGCAACTTTTCTCGCGCTCCGCTGTCCCTCAAAATTCTATTATACCGATCACTAATTCGCCCAAAGCTTGAGTACGCGTCCGTTATATGGGATCCCGTGCAGCAAAATTTAATTAACGCGTTAGAATCTGTTCAGAACCGCTCAGTTCGGTTCATTTGTTCTAATGATTCCCGTACTGCTAGCATATCAGAAATGAAATCTAACCTTGACCTACCCAATTTGACTGTCCGGAGGAAACTGGCGCGACTGCATTTTTTTCATAAGATATTTTTTCACAATCCATCAATGAAGCGAGACCTCATTTCACAACCGTCATACCACTCATCGCGCATTGATCATCAGCATAAGGTTGCCATTCCGTTTTGCCGCACCAAATTCTTTTCAGCAGCCTTCTTACCGAAAACAGCCGCTGATTGGAACCACCTTCCCTCTTCCGTTGTATCAATAACAGACCCTTTGTTATTCAAGACTGCAATTTCTCAGCAATGCTTGTAACTATACGCAGTTTCCATTATCTATCTTTGTCTTGTATGTGCTTGAATTCTTATACATTTTTAGTTGACTTATGTTGCCTTCCTGATTTGCGCATCTGATACTTGTTTCTTTATTTTGTCTTTTTTTCTTGTGTGTTATATATGTTGTACCCACCCCCTCTGTAATGCCCTACGGGCCCTGAGGGTATTCTAATAAATAAATAAATAAATACGGTATGAAAAAATGGAGGGGTCATGCTTACGGCTAAATGAGATGGTTTTGCATTTTGATGCGTTTACAACCATTTGCTACGTCTCACACCATTTCATAATTACATCAAGGTTTTTCTGTAGTGCGTAATGATCGTTAACATTTTTGATAGGGTGGTAGATTATGCAGTCATCGGCAAATATTCGTATGAATGATGTGACGCGATCAGGCAAGTCGTTTATAAATATAAGAAATAGCAGCGGGGTGAGCACGCTGCCCTGTGGCACCCCGGAAGTTACATCGCTTATTGACGACGAATCGTTATTGATGACAGTGAACTGTTTCCGGAGAGAAAGAAAATTTCGAAGCCATGATAAGGTTAGTGAGTCTAATTGAAGAGCAGATAGTTTTGAGATTAGGCGGCAGTTGGGCACACGGTCAAACGCTTTCGAAAAGTCAAGATAAATGCAGTCTATTTGGAGGTTATTATTCATGTTCGAGTGAAGATCAGTCGTGAATTCTAGCAGTTGTGTCTCGCATGACCAACCTTTCCTAAACCCATGTTGGTTGCGGAAAAAGAACTGGTTAGACTCAAGACGGTTGTAAATGTGCGAAGCGATAATGTGTTCTAATAGCTTGCAGCAAATGGATGTAAGTGAGATTGGACGGTAATTTTGGGGTAGATGTTGGTCTCCAGACTTGAACAATGGGGTAACTTTTGCAACTTTCCAGTCGTCAGGTATCTGCCCAGACTCTAAAGATTGTTGAAAAATATAGCACAGAATGTTACTGGCAATGGAAATTGTGTTTTGTAGTACTTTTTAGTTAATATTATCAGCCCCAGCGTAGCTAGACAGCTTCAGCTTTGTTATCAGACATTCTATACCTTCAGCTGTAATTTCGATAGGTTTCATGTACTGGTAATCATATACGGGCACGTTAGGTAATGTGGATTGGTCTTCCCGAGTAAACATTGAGGCAAAAAAAGTGTTAAAAGCAGAACAACACTGGCTGTTAGAAAGAGGTTCGTGATTCTCATCATGTAAGGTAATGTGGTTAGCATCCCGATTGCGAGATATTTCACGCCAGAATTTTTTTGGGTTAGTTTTTAGGAGGCAGCCCAGGTCTGTTGAAAAATATTTAAGTTTAGCAGAACGTATAGCTGCGCAGTAGGTGTTTAAACACTGCTTATACTTATCCCACGCACTGGCTGTGCGCAGGCGTTTAGCATTTCGGTAGAGACGTTTCTTTTTATTTCTTAGTTGGTTGAGTTACTTAGCGAACCAGGCATTACGCTTGTCATTAGATATCGAAATCAAGGGAATGTATTTATTAATCAAGACGGTCATTTTGTCATGGAAAAGTACCCAGTTGTCGTGGACCGAGCGATTGCTAAACGAGGTCAAGAATACCTGGTTAAAGAATATTTCAAGTTCATTGTTGATTTCGGCATAGTTAGCTTTATTATAGTCGCAAATTGTTTTAGTAGTTTTGCCGGAAAACGTTACAGAAAGATCAAGGGTTACTTCAACAAGTCTGTGATCGCTAAGACCTTCTCGGTAAAGGACTTTCACGACTGTATCAGGGGCTGAGGTCAGTATTAAATCTAAAATATTGTTTCCACGGGTGGGTTTATTGACCACCTGTACAAGATTAAAGTCAAGCGTTAGGCTGATAAACTGGGATGATGTGTTACAAGGGGAGAATAGAAGGTTCCAATCAATCTGGGGAAGGTTGAAGTCTCCAAAAAGAAAGACAGTTTTAGTATGGCACAAGTTATTGGCATCAGTAATACTTTCCCTCAATTCAACTATGAAACAACTATTGGAATCAGGAGGGCGGTAACAGTTTCCTATCAGAACAACGTTAGTAAGGCTTGTTTTGCAAGCAACCCAAAATATCTCAAGGGCCGATTTTGTGTCGACAACGTAAGAAGAAACTGTTTTTCTGATGCCCAAAAGAACACCACCACCTCTTTTATCAGCGCGGTCTTTACGATAGATATTAAAGGTGTTAAAATTTGGTAAAATCTCATCATCGTTAATATCAGGTTGCAACCACGTCTCAGTAAGCACGAGGACGTCAGATTCGTTGTCGTCTAGCAGCGAACCTATTTCTTCTTTTTTAGGCAGTAAGCTACGTATGTTTGTAAACGTAAAAGATAATGAAGTTTTGTTAGAAAGGGGGTTATCTTGGAGACACTCTTCCGCGCACGTGTAGCTGCAGTTTTTTATATAGCGCTTTGTAAGAGGCGGAGGATATAAGAGCTATCTTGTCGACAGTACCACTTTGCTCGTAATACTATCAACCATATACGTATTTTTGTCCATGTGTAAAGTGTCGACGGCTAAGTAGAATCTGGTGTTCTGAGCTTTGGCAAAGTCGTACAATTTTTTCCTTATTTGCCTGGTTGTAAAGAGAAATCTTCACTGAAAGACAATCCCGTTCCTTTAAGTTTTCGCTCTGATGACAGTACTTCCTGTTTGTCCTTGAAAAATGCAAATTTTGCTATTATGGGTCTTTTTTTACCTTGTGTGTATTTCTCTAATCCATGTACGCGTTCAAAATGCGTGCTGGTTTTTCTTAACTTTAATTTGTTCGAGCACAAATTGATTATTTTTTCTTCTGATTTGGCCCAATCTTCCTCGGGATCATCATCAAGTCTAAAAAACAGCAAGTTTGACCTTCGCTGTCTATTTTCTGCGTCATTGCAACGAGACACGATTGTCGTAACTTGATTGGAAAGTTCAAGAATTGCTTTTTCGGCTGTGTCAGTATCAGCTGTACTCAGGCAGGCATATTTTGATTCTAGTGTTACAAATTTAGCTTTAAGCGCAGAGATTTCATTAACATAAACTTCCTGTCTCTCTTTGATGCATTTAAGTTCTGCGGTGAGTGTTTCGTTTCTCTCCTCAAGCTTGTGGATAGTCTGGAGAGCTGCAGAAAAAGCCTCTGCCTCGGATTTGCTCATCGGCCCGGGGTTTGACTCGACATCACCCGAGAGCATCAGTAGAAGGCCAAACAAGCAAGAGCACATATCACGCCAGAATGACACTGTTCGCTTCAGCGGATCAAACCACTCTGATGGGCACAACACTGAAATCATGCAGTAATCTCGACAAGTCACAGTTTCAGCACTTCTCAAGTAACTAACCTGCAATAACAGGGGACGTAAGCTGTGCATTGTGGCTGCGGTGCCGTGCCCATAGTGGACCCGCGCTGAGGGCCTTTTGAATCGTGCTGTTTCCGTGCGGGGCTGAGGTCAGTATTAAATCTAAAATATTGTTTCCACGGGTGGGTTTATTGACCACCTGTACAAGATTAAAGTCAAGCGTTAGGCTGATAAACTGGGATGATGTGTTACAAGGGGAGAATAGAAGGTTCCAATCAATCTGGGGAAGGTTGAAGTCTCCAAAAAGAAAGACAGTTTTAGTATGGCACAAGTTATTGGCATCAGTAATACTTTCCCTCAATTCAACTATGAAACAACTATTGGAATCAGGAGGGCGGGTTAACAGTTTCCCTATCAGAACAACGTTAGTAAGGCTTGTTTTGCAAGCAACCCAAAATATCTCAAGGGCCGATTTTGTGTCGACAACGTAGAAGAAGAAACTGTTTTTCTGATGCCCAAAAGAACACCACCACCTCTTTTATCAGCGCGGTCTTTACGATAGATATTAAAGGTGTTAAAATTTGGTAACATCTCATCATCGTTAATATCAGGTTGCAACCACGTCTCAGTAAGCACGAGGACGTCAGATTCGTTGTCGTCTAGCAGCGAACCTATTTCTTCTTTTTAGGCAGTAAGCTACGTATGTTTGTAAACGTAAAAGATAATGAAGTTTTGTTAGAAAGGGGGTTATCTTGGAGACACTCTTCCGCGCACGTGTAGCTGCAGTTTTTTATATAGCGCTTTGTAAGAGGCGGAGGATATAAGAGCTATCTTGTCGACAGTACCACTTTGCTCGTAATACTATCAACCATATACGTATTTTTGTCCATGTGTAAAGTGTCGACGGCTAAGTAGAATCTGGTGTTCTGAGCTTTGGCAAAGTCGTACAATTTTTTCCTTATTTGCCTGGTTGTAAAAGAGAAATCTTCACTGAAAGACAATCCCGTTCCTTTAAGTTTTCGCTCTGATGACAGTACTTCCTGTTTGTCCTTGAAAAATGCAAATTTTGCTATTATGGGTCTTTTTTTACCTTGTGTGTATTTCTCTAATCCATGTACGCGTTCAAAATGCGTGCTGGTTTTTCTTAACTTTAATTTGTTCGAGCACAAATTGATTATTTTTTCTTCTGATTTGGCCCAATCTTCCTCGGGATCATCATCAAGTCTAAAAACAGCAAGTTTGACCTTCGCTGTCTATTTTCTGCGTCATTGCAACGAGACACGATTGTCGTAACTTGATTGGAAAGTTCAAGAATTGCTTTTTCGGCTGTGTCAGTATCAGCTGTACTCAGGCAGGCATATTTTGATTCTAGTGTTACAAATTTAGCTTTAAGCGCAGAGATTTCATTAACATAAACTTCCTGTCTCTCTTTGATGCATTTAAGTTCTGCGGTGAGTGTTTCGTTTCTCTCCTCAAGCTTGTGGATAGTCTGGAGAGCTGCAGAAAAGCCTCTGCCTCGGATTTGCTCATCGGCCCGGGGTTTGACTCGACATCACCCGAGAGCATCAGTAGAAGGCCAAACAAGCAAGAGCACATATCACGCCAGAATGACACTGTTCGCTTCAGCGGATCAAACCACTCTGATGGGCACAACACTGAAATCATGCAGTAATCTCGACAAGTCACAGTTTCAGCACTTCTCAAGTAACTAACCTGCAATAACAGGGGACGTAAGCTGTGCATTGTGGCTGCGGTGCCGTGCCCATAGTGGACCCGCGCTGAGGGCCTTTTGAATCGTGCTGTTTCCGTGCGGGGCGTTGTCAATGACGTTCCGGGTTGCCAGATTGGTGGGCTCGCCGATTCCAAATTCGACGGTAGGAGCACCAAAACAGGCCAGTTGGAATGCTTGTCACATCGGATCTGCTCGCACGTGCCGGGGATAGAAGCGCAAATGATCCAGGTCGCTGCAGCCTGCAATAGCAGGGGACGTAAGCCGTGCATTGTGGCTGCGGTGCCGTGCCCGTAGTGGACCCGCGCTGAGGGCCTTTTGAATCCTGCTGTTTCCGTGCGGGGCGTTGCCAATGACGTTCCAGGTTGCCAGATTGGTGGGCTCGCCGATTCCAAATTCGACGGTAGGAGCACCAAAACAGGCCAGTTGGAATGCTTGTCACATCGGATCTGCTCGCACGTGCCGGGGATTGAAGCGCAAATGATCCAGGTCGCTGCAGCCTGCAATAACAGGGGACGTAAACCGTGCATTGTGGCTGCGGTGCCATGCCCGTAGTGGACCCGCGCTGAGGGCCTTTTGAATCCTGCTGTTTCCGTGCGGGGCGTTGTCAATGACGTTCCGGGTTGCCAGATTGGTGGGCTCGCCGATTCCAAATTCGACGGTAGGAGCACCAAAACAGGCCAGTTGGAATGCTTGTCACATCGGATCTGCTCTAGGTGGTGTAGTCTGCTCTAGGTGATGTAGTCTAGGTGGTGTGAACAGTGCATGTTGTAAGTGAACATAACTCTAAGATACTTGTACGTCTGTGCCTGGGGAACTGTGATGTTGTTGAAGGAGTATGAATATTGCGATCGAAAATGGCTATTCCTAAATGACAAAGCTATGGTTTTTTGTAGGCTTATGCGCATCTCCTGATCCGAGCACCAGGAAAGAAATTCTAGAAAGAATTATGAAGTGGGGTGTGATCAATTGGAGTGGTGATTACGTAATAGAGCACGTAGTCGTCTGCTGCCGATGAAATTTGGACCTGATATTGCTTGGAAGAATATTTTCAAATATTGAAAATAACAGGAAGCCCAGAACGGAGCCGTGTTGGACATCAAAAAGATGTGACTTTAACGGCTGAAGATGGTTTGATATTGAAAGAAAGTCTCTAGGGAATAAGACCCTAAAAAACCGGTCGACCTTATGCAAAAAACATCATATTTGCTGTCGTCTGTCTTGTCGATGTTGCTATACCGCCTTCATTATTTGTTTGCTGGGGTCTTACTGAGTGCTGTGGTCTTACTGAGAAGCGTTAGCATCACTAGGCGCAGGCAGCGTGACCATGCACCCAATATTTCACGTTGTTCTGCTGGATTACGCGCAGGGCTAGAGTTCAGACGATCATACTGAAGCTTACGCCAATACCAGGGATAACGTTGGAACCTTCATCCCTAATGCTCGAAACAAAGAGACATTCTACCTTATGTAACATAAGTAAGACCAAAGTCTACACTCATTATGTATTTTGCACTGGGCTAAGCAGTGTCGCAATACAAAATATCACTATAGTATTTGAGATATTCGTTTGAGTACCTGTATTTCTGTATCTGGACACATTTGAAAAATGTGTTTGTGTCTCAGTAGTGAAACGATACTACAATGTATCATTTGTATGGCAATACTGTGTGGCTACAGGTATCTCGTTACTTAGTTTTTTCGAAAAATTTCTTTGGTATGCTTTAAAAGAGGAAAAAGTTTTGTTTTCATTCTCTGTGTGTTACACAAACAAAGGAGCACGCCAGATGAGAACGCAGGGAGACCTGCGATTGTTTTCCACGAACAACAAAATGGCCAAGTATTTTAGAACTTCTATTTGGGCAAGTTGGTGCATAGCTTCGACAGAAATTGTTGCTCATGCAATCGGATGAACTCAGGGAAAGGACAGAGGGAACGGAAAGAGCGCAAAAAGGTCAAGGCCCGCCGAACAGATTCTTTCCTGTTATACATGGTAGCCGGCTTTGGCTTAGCCGTGTATAGCTGGCGGCAGTCTCTTCGGCGGGCCATCCTCTTTCACTCTCTCCCTTTCTTGGGTAATTCTGATTGAATGCGCAATAATTCTTATCGAAGCACAATGGCCCACGTTGCAAAGCACCTCATGCCACCGACGACAGAACCACGGAGGCCTGTCAGCCTCTGCTGAAGAAAGTCGCTGTGTTGGTTTCTCATAGGACAACTACAGCGCAGCTGAGTTTATTTCATGGCCGGCCAGCCACCTCTGCATGACCCCAACGCCAATACTACCTTTAGTCACAGCCATTACGGAAATGCCATATATGGTAATTATATAGGTTATGTGTGGCCACATATAAGCATATATATCAGCATATGTGGCCACATATAAGCATATATGTCACCATATGTAGCTTCCATTTACCATTTATGGATGTATATCTGGTGGAGTTGGTTCTTCTATGGGTTTATATACAGCCATATATGACGCGGTGGGCTCATATAATGAGTCAAATCCGGCCTTATAAGGCACGGCCACACGATATATAACAAATTAAATGGATCCTTATATGTGAAAGTGCTCCCTTGTATGGAATGAACCACATATTTATTTAGTACCACGATTACACACTTTTATGCGGATTGTAATATATGTCAACTTGTATACAAGGCTGACCTGCTTATTTTGTACAACAACAAGAGTATAAGCTATACATGTTGTTTGTGCCATGCAAATAAACCGAAATTTCAGGTCAGCTGTGTGTACGTGATAGTGGCAACTATGCATGCATTCGTGTAATTTAACTTGTAAATTTTCCATGGCATTTAGGTTTGAAACAATAAGTTCCAATTAATACGACGTAAATATTGTATACGAGAGCAGACAAGTTTTAAAAGGAAGGTATGGTGTCAGTTGACAAAACCTAATAAATTTCCCAAACCTCGCTATTATTATAGAGCAATCTTATATAGTATTATGTAAAAATGAAATGCATACAACTTAAACTGTTCATGTTAGTGCATTGTTTGAAGTGGCAGTAAGAGATAGTAATTTCAATGCATTTTTAGCTTCCACATCGGTGGACGAAATTGCTGATTATTTGAAGGTTTTGATAGCTATATGCCCCCTTCATATACATACATTTCAGTTAATCATGTTGATACCTCATCTGTGATTGCTTTTTGTGGCCATTTACTATAGCTGCATCGGCAGTGCAATGTTTAAGGAAGTATCTTCAAAAACAAAAAAGAACTTATGTGAATGCAGCTTGCAGGCACTATTCTGATTAAATTCAAGAAGGACGTTGCACTAATTTATTGCAAAAATACATCTTGCGTTTCCTTTGGCCACGTATAATGTTCTTGGCTGTGCATATACTAAATGTATCGAAATGTTTATGACTGCACTAGTAAAAATTTTCATTGGTGTAACGTTTGTAAGCGTCAAATAAATCTCACATCATGCACAAATACGGTAAGAAAGGTGCAACTGACCCACACGTGATACACAAGAATTGGACCATGTATTTAAATGCTGAAGCTTCATAGCAACATTTAATGTAGACTGCCGAATTCACAAAACTTCTATTTTGTGTGAGTGGGTCATTATTTGGTCGAAGTCAATAATGCGCACGTGCTATCGTCAGGATTGGCTTAAACATTTCTTTGCGAATACAATTATTATGACACAATTTTGCGGGCTGGCGTGATGCCTATGCCAAACTCTACAATATGTAAACAGCCCTTTACTGTGCAGGCACCCAATAATTAAAACTGCTTGCGAACATATCCTTTAAACACCAACACTGCGGTGCATTTATATATAAAATATGTATGCCGGTACATACCCACCTAACAGCGCAATTACACACTCGCGTACAGAGATTCATGGGCACCTGAACACTAGCATTTCCTTCAATGTGGTCAGATATTTTTGGCCATGGCAGAATGACATAAGTGTATTAATATTATTATTATATTATTTTTTGTTGTTGTTGTTATATCTTGAAAAACGTCCAACGTTTCAATTCCATACGCTGTCAATACTGTGTCGTTATGTGAGGTTTTTGAGATCAGTGATCTTAGTGTTCTCTTTGATAGCATGCTGAATTTTTTTTACTTGTAATAAATGTGCTACCACGTGAGGCCTTCGTTCTCTGGCTTTTGGCAGAATATCTCTCGAGAATCTGGTTCTCCTACAGCCTTCTACAGATTGTACACCACGATAGGTCGTGCTCAACTTGAGTACATAAGCATAGCTGATCGGGAATGGCCATGGTAAATCCAGCAGTAACGCCACTGAGTGAGTCCAGAAAAAAAATCACAATCATTTACCCCCATCGTTTCACTAGAATCCTTTCAACACTGCTAGAATATTTTCTTTGCCATCACTTAACAGCCGAAAAAATCACGCTGAGCTGTTATTTCTTCACAAGCTAGTTCAGGGTAGCATATTCTGCCCTTCTAGGCTGTAATAATTTTCAGACTCTGCGTAAGTTATCCAGGGAGAATCAATTGTTGCATGTACCTGCCAGCTTCTTCATGCACTCTATCCTATACAGATTACCGTGTCTCTCTAACGTCAACTTTCTTGATTCGTTCTATTTTTCGTACTCTACAGTCGTTTTTTGTCAGTTAGGGCTGCCCTGTCCTAACGTAGATTTGCATAAGCACAGATTGTTCCCTTTTTCATCTTTCCAGAAGCCATCCACACGGTTGTGTATATTCCACATTATTTTTTCAGTCCAATTTCCTGAACATCTATTCTTTCATTCGTTGTTGCCATTGTGCGTTGATTACTATTTGACTGCTCATTTTTGGTCTTTTTATTGATTTTCTTTCTGTGGAGAATGTGTAATGTATTGTTTCTTGTTTTGGTTTCATTTTTGCGCGCGCCAGCACGAAACACCTTATGGTTGTTGCTGGATACGTTAAAAAGTGATTGATTGATAATTGGTTGATTGAATAATAGTATTACTATGAATGCTTCAAAAATAGGATGAAAATCTAGCTGGAACGCGTATTGGTAGCCAGGCTACACGAAGCAATGATTTCAGCTCCACGGAATGCATCTCTAAAAAGGCCCTGCACCTGCAGCTTTCTGGGCTCGCAGGAAGAAGTTGAGGTCCATTGTCCCAAAAAACTTGCCTGACTGCACTGCAGCTGTTCGCAAGTTTGCAGGGGGATGCGCACAGTAAAAAATATAAAAAAGGCGCCAGTTGGAGGTGTGGAAAATTCGGAGAATGTTGTTCAAAGAAGTGCGCGTAGGTGCCGTGCAGCCCTGCCGTGGCCTACAGCAGTCTGTCGACACAGCAGGAAAGAGAGTGCCACAGTCCATTTCAAGTAACAACAAAGAAAATAGCTTGTGCAAACATTCTGTCGTATGGTAACACTATTGCGTGAATAATTGTTAAAAAAATCAAACGTCGATCGCCAATAAGCTCAGGAAAATTTGGTTCCAGTGAAAAGCACGTAAATCATTGATCTCAAGGAGTAGTGTATGTTTAATTGTCAAGCCTGCACTGTATCCATCCTCGCCATTGTTTCTTTTTGCTCGCCGGAGTCGTGGGTGCAGTGCTGACCAAGTTTGTCACTTTTCATTCCTCTTGCTCTTATTTCGTGTTCAACAACTCTCCAATTTACGCAAGATGATCATGCAGCTCCCAGGAACCTACTTCGCTGTACGTGGCAAAATTGTGGACGAATTTGGAAGTGTTTTTGTGTGCGTGTGCGTGTGTACGCCACTGGATTGGCGATCTTCAACGTTGTGTGCGAACAAAAATGGACACCCATGCTTGCGGGCAAGCATTCTTTCAAAACATCTCCCAAAAGCAGTACGAATGGACGTGGTGGCCTTAAGGTGTGAATAGATTATCAGGATTGACAGGCTCCTTGAAAGGCAAGTCTCGGTTAAATGTTAAGGTAAGTTCATCATTTTCATTACCTTTGCACGTTGTTCTAAGTATTAGGATAACTCAGATAACATAGCGCATCACATGCTTGCTGAGTAAATAACTTCATACTAATCGTGGTTACGTGATAAGGCTTTTTTGTTTAGGCGATACGACAACACCTTTTTTTTTCCTCCAGACAGTGCTCTATTTCATCGAAAACTCTACACCAAGAAAATGTGGGTTTCGTGCTAGTGTAGTTTTCATAAATATATTGGTGTAAATATACTTGTCTTGTATTTTTCTTACTTTACCACTTGAGAATTAACCAAGGATAAAATACAACTTGCGCAATTACAAATAAAAATAGTTATCTCCAACTCCAAGAGTGTCATGAGATTTATGAGCCCGCGTTTGAATTTGTCTTGTGTTTGAATTTCTCTTTCGTCGTCTACGTTCCACTTGTTGTCATATTCACGTGTGTTTTAATAAGGACACGGAGTGAAAATTTTTTTGCTAGTTTGGTTCTTTAAAGCAGGGTGCTATGCTCCCCTATCAAAACGGAAAACTTAAGAATAGCCCATAATTTTTTCCACCATCTACAATTTGGGTGATATAAGTGTGTACTTGACTGGAAGGTGTACATCAAAGCAACATTATTGTTACTGATGTCGCAACATTGCCTCGTAATCTGGAGGAACTGCACACACCGGCATACATAGTTACACAAAATAATGTGATGTCACATTTTAATATATAAGAACTGTAGATAGTTGTACGCAGGCTGACAAATAAACTTGTCTGATGTATAAGGACTTGCTACTGTGTGAAAAAACTGGGGGACCATTAAGCTTCGTTTTTCAGAGTTGAACGCGATAGCAATATCCTGTTTTTTTGTGACTATTTCAGTAACTCAGTGCCTACTTTTTATTGCATAATGCTACTTGAACAATTTTAATTGCGTAATAGAACTGTGTAATTGAGCAAGTTGAAAGTGTCTTCATGAAGGTTTTGCATATGACTGCATTTTGTGCAAAAAAGGGGTAGCATAGTTTTAAGCACGAGCAGTATTATGTTATTACTGAGTTGCGTGAAAAAAATTGAAATACAAAAGAAGACACCTGGATACAGCGCACACTGACAACTGAAACTTTGTTTGAGAAAGCAGACATATACATGTGGTTACGGGAACACGCGCGTTAAAAGAAAATGATTACATGAGCAGACAGATTGTATATATGATGAGCTTCCAGAAAACCTACCTCAGTAGCAAGCAACCTAACCGAGAGTTACGTGACACATGAATCACGAGCTTTGCTAAAAAAATACGCCTCTTCAATTTCCCGCGCTACCGTGTTCCTAAATCTGGCTTTAACTACCGTATCATACAACAAGGACGCGCAGCTGCACTCTATACAATGTGATGATTGATTAGAGAATCGTTGTTCTTTTAGAGAAGCTTTGTGATCCGCAATTATATTACTGAATCCTTCCCGCACGACAGCGCAGTGCCGTACACCACACGATGTCCACACGGTGACAGAAAATGATTAGATGTCTGCTCATCTAAACATTTTTTTCCACCTCACATGTTCTCGTAACCGCATACATATGTCTGTTTTCTCCTATAAAGTTTCAGTTGTTAGTGTGCGCTGTGTCCAAGTGTCTTCCTTTTGCACTTCAATTTTGTTCGCGCAACTCTGTTAAGATGAATTACCAACTCGCCCAGCAGCCCGTGCTTCTCAATATTGTGTGTGTAAAATGTTTTAGAACTTTGTGCACCCACTACGCAGTCGTGAGGGAATACGCGCAATAACGTGTGTGCTTTTTGTAATGGTTGGCTGTCTTTAGACCGCGACGTCACGTTGGTATTAACGTGTTGTGATGCCCGATGACAATGCACGCTTGTATCATGCAACACTACTACGATATTAAATGTTGTGCTGTGAAACCTGTATACGGGATGCGTGTATTTGTTAAGCATGACAGTTATTTTTCTTGCATTTCTAACCAGAGCAAGTGATTCATGCTTTATTTCTAAGCAGATGCAAAGCTGTGCGGTAGAACACTTTCTTGGCATGCAAATGGCCTGTATGATTTCAATCGTCGCTCAAACCCGAAAATTTATATTCGTTTTATTTGCATTCTCGCAATTTTTGTTCATGGACATGACACTTTTTTACTGAGAGCCACCGACGCCTAGGCCAGAGTTTCTACAGAACGAGCTCTTTACCGCTGTTACGTTAATGATACATTATTGGCAGAACGGAAAGTGGCTTACGTCTACAAAAGACATTTTTAGTGTGCCGTTGGCAAGAAATATCGCTAAAAGCCTCCGTTCCCAGGCGCACACAGGCCTTAGACACCAGTTTTAGCAGTTACGCTATAGATCATTCCTAGTCACAATACTTGTACATGACAAGCTTGCACACCAATAGCTTTTGACCGAACTCCTTAAAGGTTGATTATCAACTCATTTAGGTTATTCAATACACACGCAGTTCACACGGTCAACGGCAAATCAATATTTCGTTTAGACTCACTATGAATACTCTAATTGGCACACCAGAAAAATTTTAAACAAACACACTGTGGAAAAGCTCTTTACAAAACTCAAATTGGGTTCTTTTATGCTATTTATTATTGTCAAGTTGGAATCAATAAAGCGGAATTTTTACTTGCACCGTAATATGCCTCAGACCGTGTTGACCTTAGGTTAAAGATAAGAAAAATTCTACACAAGATGACGTATTTCAAAATGATTTTTTAGCAAAACAATCAGAGGATGGAACCAAATGCCTTCCAGCATTGCCTCTATTATATCAAATATTTGTTTTATTCTATGTTAGAATTAGTGTGCTGCATTTTTGGGTGTGTTACATTTTTCACCTATATATGTATTTGTGTTGCAGGATGTGATTGAGGTGACTGATTATTTGTTTGGCTGACTATGTACCTTTTTATATTCTACTTTTTGTAAGTGCTCCCCCACTGTAATTCCAATTGATGCTCTGGGTAATGATATAAATGGATAAATAGAGAAAGTGTCGATAAATAAGCAATAAACTTAAGCACAAAGAATGTATCTCTTCAGGAAAAGTGGACTAACAGTGACATGTGCCCACCACAAGCTTTAGATGTGTTGGCAAGTTATATTTTTAGCAATTAATTCTTGAGAATAACTCGAGAACTAATGAGGATAACTTAATTGAACAAGAATGTTGAGGGGATATGTACTGCCTTTGTTTTAGAGACGATGGTGACTGCATGCAGACCTTTCAACAAACAGCTATATTTCTAGCTGAAGAATGATTTGTGTGACCATAATTTTTGCCGGCGACACAAGCTGAACTCATATACATGAATATCGGAATAGCTATATATCAAGGTGTCTATATAAGGCCATGTTTAAACTTATAAGGTTGGTGTTATATATATTCATATATAGATGATGTCATATATGGCCATATACAGCAACATCCATATATAGGTATATAAAGGATTAGGTATATCAGTTTGTATAAGGCCCATATATGACTACATCAGGAATTGGGCATATAAGGTTATATAAGGTCTATATATAGGGATTCCACATAAAGCCTGATATGCCCAACTCCTGATGTCGCCATATATGAAAATTTTGATAGAAGTCCATATATGAGACTTTTGTAAGGGAGGCTTCACGCACGCTGAATTGTCAAAGCCATGGCACTTCAGAAAGCATCTCTTGTAGTGGCCGCAGAAATCACTCAATGATGGCTACCTTTTATGCGCTTTCAGCCAGCCCTCCAGGATGTGATGGTGACAAGTGTGAAACAAGCGTTCTTTTGTGGTATCAAGCTCCCAGACCGCAAGAGCCTCTGTCACCAACTGGGGCTTCCTGAAGTGGCCCTGATTGCATTGGTAGTGGTGAAAGCTTCATTTATTTTTTCTCTTTCTTCTGATTAACCTGCTTCTTGTCCTCAAATTCTGACCAAGCTTTAGGATGGCTTCCACGAGGCATAACTTTTTCTGCCCAGATGACAACTGTCTACCATGGAATGTTATAGGCACTTTCGTGGCAGGGAAACAATAGTTCATATTGGAGCCTTTTTTTCTGAAGTACAAGAGCCACCGCCTCATCTTCGACAACGCAATGAACAGGTCAAGCCTGTTTAGCACAGCCGCGAGTGGGAGCCCCCAGCGAGCCATCTGTGAAATAGCCAACTATCTTTGTTTCTACTTTCTGTTTTAAGAAAGAAGAAGTGATCTCAGCTCCCAAAACACTTCGCCAAGTTATCTACACTCTTCTTAAGTGGTGTCTCTTTTTACAGTAGGAAGGTGTTACCCTCGAGTCATAGTTCGAGTCGAACCAGCTGCAATCGTGGGAATACTGACGACGGGTAAGACACCACCAAAGAGCACATTCACAAGACCGAGCAATGGCCAATGGTGAAGGCAAGGAAACATAGTCAATACGGAATGGCGCATTCTTTAAAACTGCAGAGGTTGGACCCAATGCTTAAGCACCCAAAGCACAATGCAAGTTTTCGCCAAACAACAAAGTACCTATCAAGCTGAAAACCTTGCATTTTTATAACAGTTAATATTTTTGTTTTCACATAGTTGTCCTACGTTCTATTCAGCTCGAATGCGTTTTATTTCTTCTCAGACAGTATATCGAAACGGTGCATCAAATTATGAGCAGGACCTCAAGGAGCCGTATTGGTGCAGTTCTGTGATAAATTGTGTGTTTCGATGCACTCCAACACTTGCAATATTGCGCCACTCCCTATAGATGATTTGGAGGAGTACGGACGTCCCCGAAATAAAAAATACCGTAATATTTTAGTGCCTGTACTGTCGTATCTATATTCCAGGATACTTTGTTAGTCTTTTCATAAAAAATCTTTGAAGTATCACATTATATCAAAGAGAAACGTATATCAGTCAATGTTTTTAGGCTCCCAACCCACGTATTTTGATGCCTATATTCCGGAAAACTTCTTCGTGTGTCTCTGTCCAGCCCTGTGTAAAGAGTGATTGTCACGTATGGACGCAAGACAGACGCAGTATCCAAACTACGCGCGCTAGTTTGTGCCCCCCCAAGAGACCAGCAGCCCGATGACGAGACAAGAAAAGGCCGCGAAGGTGCATGCCTTCTCAGCACGGGATTTTCACGAAAAAGAAGTGGGGCACTGCTCGAGGGCTTCTCGGAGATTGATTCCTTTTCCTAATCACCTGTTAGAAACGCTGCTACATTTTTTTTGCTTTTCGGGCACAAGTTAGCCCCAAAAAACTGTTATTCTCAAAGCATTTGGATTGTGCATAACGATTCTGGTGGAGACGCCGGGCAATGATCCCAAACCCAGTTGGACTTCGAGGAAGCTGCCCGAAACCACGAGCAGTCGAACTAACGAAGCTCATGCCAGTTCATCAGTGCTCCAGCCGTCGTCTACGTGGTGAGCCACCGGAATTTGTCCTGCCACCAGAGCCTAGAGTGTGTCCAACTGTCTCTGGTGAGAGTACCGAAATGTCATCTCCAACCACCGCCGCACACGTCGTTTCGTCTCCAGTCACTGCCACGCATGTCGTTGACGATGAGCCATGGACGCCCAACCCTTTTCATGGTGATCCTCATGGAGACGCCGAGGATTGGCTGGAGGGTTTCGAGCGCATCGCGAACTGCAACAGATGGACCGCAGAACGGAAGCTGCGCCGCGTTCATTTTGCGTTGCAGGACAGCGCACGAACGTGGTTAGAAAAGCATCAAGGTGCCTTTCGGTCGTGGGATGATTTCCGACGGGAGCTACCGGCCACGTACCCGAGTACAGACCGCAAAGAAAGAGTTGAAGCTGCCCTGCAAGCAAGAAACCAGCGCAACAATGAAAGCGTTGCATTGTATATAGAAGACATGTGCCAGTTATTTCGCCGGTCTGATCAAAATGTAAGCGAGGACAAGAAACTTCGGCACCTGATGCGTGGGGTAAAGCAGGAGCTTTTTGCTAGTTTGCTCCGATGCCCCTCGCGGAACGTCGCCGAATTTCGCACCGAGGCGACAGCGGTTGAGAAGACTCTGCAACAGCGAGCGAGGCGCTACAATCGAGATGTTAACGTCGCATCTGTAGCCGCGGTGTCAGCAGTCTTCGGGAATGGAATCGACGTATTATGAGAGCTCATTCGATCGGTGGTTCAAGAAGAGCTCCAGAAGCTAAATGGTGACCCCTCAACGGTCTCGTCGTTAGTAGAAGTTGTTCAGGAAGAAGTGAGACAGGCCGTCCACGAGCAGCAGCCACAAGCACAGCCAGTTCAAGCGTCGGTTCCGATGAAGCTTGCAGTCTCGTACGCCGAGGCGCTGAGAGGCGCCCCTGTACCTCTTTTCGTATCCCCTGGACCTTATTTCTCCTCAGCATGCACGTATCTGCCGAACCCTTGAGTCACGCTGTCCCCAGCCGAAACGAAGATCCGAAAAGCTAATATACGGCGCACTACTGATCGAATTTTGCTTTATCACAGCAGCCAGAGTCCTTCAATTTTACTGGTCACGAAACTGCTCCGTAACTCAATGGGAGAGCTTCATATGATGCGTTGGGTTGCCGCGCGGTGGCGCGACCATCTCACTGAGGGGATTCGTCGGGCTGGTCGGGCGGCGTTGCGCTGGCTCGAACGACGCTGCGAGTTGTTTGCTTTGTGTGGAAAACGTGCATATCGTGCTGTTGTGATGCGGCGTTAGTGCAGCGACGATGCCGAACACGTGTTGTGTCCCGGATTGATTGATTGATTTGTGGGGTTTAACGTCCCAAAACCACCATTTGATTATGAGAGACGCCGTAGTGGAGGGCTCCGGAAATTTTGACCACCTGGGGTTCTTTAACGTGCACCCAAATCTGAGTACACGGGCCTACAACATTTCCGCCTCCATCGGAAATGCAGCCGCCGCAGCCGGGAATCGAACCCGCGACCTGCGGTGTTGTGTCCCGGGATGTCGTTCCGGGTACAAGGGCAGAACAGAAAAAGTTTCCTTGTTCTGTTTACCCAGCGACGGCGTGCTGCGCGAGAAATGGAAGCGCTTAATTCCAAGGCAAGAAACGGGTGACTTTTGCTTCAACTCTAAGTATATGAGAGTGTGCGAGAAGCATTTCGATGACAGTGACATCGTCCGCACAGATGAATTTGTGGTGAATGGCGAAAAAGTGTCACTTCCGCGCGACAAGCCCCTTCTGAAGCCTTGTGCCAGTCCAAGGAAGTTTGACGGCTTGCCAGCGTATTTGACGAAGCCGAAGCAGCGGTCACGGACCTTGACAAGGAGGTCCCCAGCGAAGCGACGTCGTGAGTCGTCCTCATGTGCCTGTAAAACAGAAGTTCACGCCAAACCAGGCACATCGGGTGCCGTGTCGTGTGATGAAGGTGAGTTTACGTCCAATGTTGTTTTAACTTTCTTGCCCGTGCAGTGATTATATCGGCGAAATTTCGAAGGAGTGTGTGAGCTGAAAATGCGCTATTTGAAACGATTTTTGAAATTGTTTTGCAGATCTTGCACTGCCCACAGATCTTGTCGGCGAGGGGCCAACGCGCACTTCGGACTCGGCGTGCCACACAGATGAATTTACCAGCCCTCTCGCCGAGGTTAAACTGCTGAAGTGCCAACTTCGGGCAACGAAACAACAGCTGACCTTGTGTCAGACGAAATTGGCCAAGATGAGAGTGCAAGCGAGCAAGCACAAAAAACTTGAAGAAAGCCTTCAAAAAATGTCAACCCGCACGAAGTTGATTTTTGATCAGTGCGTGATGAAGGCGAATGCCAAGTCTGCGAAAGCTGCCAGGTAAGTTTAGAAAACAGGCCAGCGCGTGTAGGATGTTTGGGAGCAGTGTTGGTGTATTTCGGTGTCAAACTTGGTTCTTTAGATTACCCCACCATGCTTCTTCGCTAAAAATACACTTTAATGTTAACATTCCTCGGGCATGTTGAGAATATTGATTCAACAGGCCATATGCGTGTCACCACATCGATTTTGTTTCAGCACCCCCTATTTTTCATTACTCCAGCAGTTTCAAATAAAAGTTGTGTTTGCTTTCCACAGCATTCCTTTTATTCTTAAGGTGCCAACAGTCTCACTTTGCAGTGTCTGTTGCTTATTGAGGATGAATACAATTACAGATGGATGAAGTTTTATAAATTTTTGTATTGCCCATACTACAAGGTTGGAGAATGCGCTGCATATGTTTGCAACGTGCCAAATGCTATGGTTGCATAACATACGATATGCCAGAGAAACGCCAGATCGCATGTATTTATCCTGAACATGGTTCCTCTGTGCCTACTGTTCATTGGGCTTTTAGCACATGCAGCTCGAAAGCAGCATACAGCATGTCATGGAATGGGGTATTATTGAAGCACCTACGCATGAACCTGGTATAATTTGCTTGTATCCTTTTACCAATTTCGCTACTGTAAATGCATGTGAAACCCATTATAAAACAACTTTACTATTTAATGCATGTGTTTCAGTATGATGAGCCCCCTCTCCTATTTTCGGTGTTTGGTGCACACACATTATGCATGCATATTAGCATCTTGTCTGTGTCATGTTCATGCATGTAATTGCAAATGCACTGCACGAATGGTTTTTATCCTGAAGGCCAACTATGTAGCATGTTTCGAAATGTGAGAACAGTTCCCTACTTTTCTCTTTAGGTACAGGAAAGAATGGCTTTATGACTGTCTCCTTCTGAAGGTTAAGTCGACGTCTGCGTACACGTTTCTTCATGAGAACGAATTTCTATCTCTCCCTCACCCCCGCACTCTGTACAGTTACATGAAGAACCTGAAAGCTGACTTTGGGTTTGATGCAAACTTGTTTGCTGTTCTGAACGAAAAGCTTGCAGCGGTCCCAGAGAGAGAACGACGAGGTTTGGAGAAATATCTATATTTAAAATCAAAAGCAGTGCCTGTGACTTTTGACATTGTTCCTAAGCCATTTGGCCATTTATATTTTGGAGGAGTACTCATGTTTGATGAGATGAGTGTTCGCAAAAGCCTGCATGTCAGAGAATCTGATATGGCCCTGCTTGAAAAAGTCAACTTTGCTGAACACACCCGGCCAGGGGATAACGAGAAAGACGCTGATCATGTGTTAGTGTTCCTGTTTCGGCCCTTTCTTGGGGGCTGGTCGCAAACTGTGGGAACATTCTGCGCTTCCAGCGCTGCTCCTGGTTCTGTTGTGGCCAAATTGCTGCTGCAGTGCATTGTGCATTTGGAAAATTCTGGCGCTGTTGTCCCGGCTGTGACATGCGACAATTCTACAAGCAACCGGTCAGCTTTGAGGTCGTTGGGTAACAACTTTTTCCTGTAACAATCCTAGAGTACTGCTGTTATATATGGTTGTACAGCTGAAATTTCTTCTTTCCAGATATACATGGGGGCAGAAAAAACCCACAAACATCATTTAAACACCCCTGTGACCCGTCAAGAGAGATTTACACTGTCATCGACCCATCGCACATTTTCAAGTGCATAAGAAACAACCTTCAAAAGGTTGGGAAGTTTCTGGTAAGAAAAACGAGGCGTGGTTATGCTATACTTCGCTGTACAAATTGTTTACAACAATAATTGAAATTTTGTTTCAAGCTGCCAGAGGGTGACGTTTACCACGATCATTTCAAGTCCCTTTTGGGGTATGAGGAAGACCAGGCTGGACTCCGAGCTGTGCCTAAACTGACAAAAGCCCACATAATGCCCAATGCCTTCCAGAAAATGAGTGTGAGACTTGCTGTTCAGGCAAGTAATATTATGACTTTTTCTTGTGCAGCAGGTAGCATGTTTGGGAAACTAATCCTTCAGCCACACCTTACTGATTTTTTACCTTCAGTTGTTCAGTGAATCTACAGCTGCTGCACTGGAGTTTTACAGCAGGCAAGATGTGTGCAAGGAGCTGCATGATTCAAAGGCGACCACGGCATTCACCAGACGAATGAACGGCCTGTTTGACTGCTTGAATTCTGGGAGGCCAGAGCACGTGCAGTATAACGAAGCGGAGCACATTGCAGTGAGAAATACCACTCGAGACTTTATATGTTATTATGCGTATCCTGCTTTTATTTATTGTTACAGTTGTAACATGAATATTTTTCAGACATTAAAAGAGAACGTGTCATGGCTGAACAACTGTTGTGATTACATTGAGAGTTGGCCGAAGCAAAGGCAAGCCTGCTTCCTCACCAAGCCCACGTCTGAAGCGCTGCGAGTAACCCTACTCAGTACTATCGCACTTGTGGAGAACCTTCTAGCCTCAGGTTTTTGATATGTGCTGGTTGGAAATTTCGGACAGGATCCTCTTGAAGTAAACATGTAAGCTTTTTTATTTCTGCATTTACTAATCTGTTGTCTCATTTTCAGAGGTTTTTTGGCATTGCGAGACACGTTGCTGGTGACGGAGGGCAACCAACGATTCAACAGTTCCTGTTCATATACCGAATGCTTTCGGTCAACAACCTTGTCCGCCCACCCAAGCGGGCATCAGTTAATGGTGACGGGCCGCAGTTGCTGTTGAAGCTGGAGGACCTCTTCAACAAGGAAGCTGCTCCTGTCAATCATGTACGATGCCATATTGAAAACAAAAGAGCTATTGATAGTTTCTCCATCTGGAATATATTTTCCGGCGAAGAGCTGCTAAACAGACGTTCACTCAGAATATGCACAGAGTTAATCATTTACCTGTGCATGATATTTTTCCACGAACATGCATGTAAACAAAGAAAATTCTCGTTTCAGGTTGACTCCCTGGCCATTCTCCTGGATGACGTTCTTTTGGAGCCGACTGAAAGTGAGGAAGAGGCCCTCGCGGACTTGTCTCCAAAGGAGCGCATTTTAGACTACCTTGCCTACTATGTTGCCAAAAAGTTTCTGAGATGTGCTGCACCGACTGCGTGGAGCCTTTAAAAGGCTTGCAACGATCACCAAGTGACCTCATTCTTGTGAAGTCGAGAGGTTACTTTCTGGTCCCCTCCACCAAACTGCTAAACCTCCTTCAAATTGCTGAAGAGCATGTAGAAGAATTTACGGCGAAGCAAACTGCGTGTGCTCGTGTGTACAAGGGCATTGTTGAGCAGGTTTTGCTGGACAATCGTACAGCTTCAGCTGCTGTCGGCTGCCCCACCCACTTTTTTGGGACGACTGCTGAAGTTCTACACCTTTTTCTTCGGTGCGCCTGCATTTTTTCACACGCGAAAAAAATAAGCAGTCACGTTTGACAAAGCGAGCAACATGCCCAGCTGGTGGAGGGAGAAAGCCAAACTGAAGGAGTAGTGTAAAAGCAAAGCAGCCCTTTGCGAGCCTCTTGGACCTATAAGTGTATAGCTCACTTCTAGGCAGATTTTCGTTTGATCAGTAAAGTAGTAGCTGTGTTTCCTTACTTGTTTGCAAACTTTATAACCTTGTGGTCAGGCTCGCATGCAAAAAAAAAACTTTCTGGTGTCTTTGTGCTTTCACTTTTAATATTTCAACGAACTATCGTTCAGGATTCGTTTTTAGTTTTGTAACCATGCGTGGCCGCTTGCGGTTTTATATCTGGTGTTTCAACTGAAGCGCTAGTTTGCTCTTTTTTTTTGTACGTCGCGTCGGGCAACATTGTTGATATGGAAAGGTTGTCACCTTGTCACAAACTTGATTTCTTGTTTGCTCGAAAATATTCTCGACCCTATTTTCATGGATCGAAAGTTAATGACGTCCCGAGAGCAATTCATGCATAGCAAATGCCGCGTGACTCACTTTATCAATGTCTTCTGTGCAGGCCACGCTGCTGACTGCTTCTTTGACGTTTGAGTTTCCTTCTAGTCTTTTGCAGAGCATGAGTTCGCTTTAATAAACTTCATTCAGTAGAACTTTACGCTTGTCTTTGTTGCGTGGCAATATTCTGTTTCATCCGTGTGCTACACATCAAAGCGCAAACAATCATTTTTTGTACGCTGCACCACGCTCTTTTGTCTCTCTTCATAATATTGAAATTTATTTTTGTAGCATGTGATAGAAGTTTGCGCTTCCTGTTTGGCAAGGATTAAAAAGCGGGTTCGCGGAAAGACACACAGTGCAACATACATCATTTCGTGTTTTGATCCTTTCCCTTTATGCAGCGCTTTTAAATGTCACTGTACCACCTCATCGAAAAGAGAATATTACTGGGGTATCTGGGTGCTCAGCGCATTCCAAAGCACTCAACAGATTCATTAAAAGCCTACTCTGAAGGACGCGTACCTGCTTCTTTTCAGTTTTTTTTCGCTGCATTATTGATGGGCCCGCAGCAGTCCGCAGCTACGGAGCTACCGTATGTATTGTGGTTACAAAGTTTTCTTGAAGGAAACAAACAAAAGATATTTTAAAATCGGTAAACACGGCGCAGCGCTTTCGCCCATAGACGCGAAAGCAGTTGCCGTTCGTGGCCGAGGTCTGCGGCTATTTATTTGAAAAACTAAAACCCCATTGGAGGCAGGTGGTATACACAATAATTGGGCGATTCATCGCTAACAACTACGAAAAGAAAAAAAGAAACCCAGCGCGCAGAGACCAGAAGCAGCGAGCGTTTTCACGCCAAAAGCTGGCAAATATGCCGCACGCGTGGCGGCCGGATCCCCTGAGTGTGACGGTGGCGCCAGTAGTGGTGCCCGCGGACCCTATATGAAACTAGCGAAGTTTTGTGAACAGTAAAGCATTGAAGGACTCTGCTGCAGCGCAGCTGGCCAACTTTACCGGATGTGTGAATATTGCCGAGTTGGGCTTCGTGGTTTTCCCGTAAACGCTGCCTGTGCACGGATTGCAGAACGACCTTTTGAAATCGAGGAGTATTGTCAACGCGTCAAGGTACTCACTCCTTGCAGTAGCATCAGTCTCGGTCGACAGCACCACTGAGGTATCGGTTACCAAGTCCACGCCCACCCTCAAACTCTCCGAGGCGACTTGCCCTAAACCCGCTTCGGGAAAACTAGAATCGGCGACCTGGGGAGGTAAGGCCACTGCCGATGCAAAAAAACAACCTCTAATGCCGATATCAAAATGTGATGATGGACACGAGACTACGTGCGGAAACGGTAACGTCACTTCTGATTTGTCGGTATTTATAGACGGCTACGAAACGAGTGCTTTGGTAGACACAGGCGAAGACTATTTCGTCATGAGCAGGGGACTTGCGACAACGCTAAAAAAAGTGCTGACCCCTTGGATAGGACCACAAGTGCGAACTTCCGGGGGGCACCTTATCGATCCGGCAGACATGTGTACCTCTAGAGTCGGAATACACAGCTTCACCTACGTCACCAGCTTCATTGTACTGTTGGAGTGTTCAAGATATGCAATTATTGGAATGGACTTTTTGCAAACCAATGGTGCAGTGATAAATTTACAGAAAACGTTCGTCTCGTTCTCGATGAAACACGCCATCGCGACATTCGAGAGTGAAAATGATTCGATGCGCTCCAGATTACAGGTGATGATGTGACAGTACCTCCAAGATTCATCATCGTTGTCACCGTAAAAAGCAACGTGTACAACGACTATGAAGGAATGGCAGAAAGCAATACTGGGCTATTACTCGAGAAAAGGATCTGTGCCGCAAAAGGTAGTGTATGACTGCGTGATGGGTGTACGAGTGTCTTCCTGACAGATTTCCGAAATGAGGTGCAACATCATGCGAAGGGAACTGTGTTAGTCACTTGCACGATTACGTTCCGATTATGGATTTGATTGATGGATTTGTGGGGTTTAATGTCCCAAAACCACTATTTGGTTATGAGAGACGCACCCCGAAGATGGATTTGAATTCTTCAGAGACTGCACCACTACACCTTGACAGTAAAGACTCCATACTCGCTTCTATCCACTTCGAAGCTGCCCTATCACCGAACCAGACACAAAAAATGAAGAGCCTTATACGGAAGTACGCCTCGTGTTTTTGCTCGTCATCGAAAGTGCAAGAACATCCATCACCAAACGCCACATGATATTCGATCAATCTGTTAGACCTATTTGCCAGCACCCGTACCGAGTGTCACCAAAAGAGAGGGAAGTCGTCAGAGGCCAAGTTGAAGAAATGCTTAGAGACGACGTAATTAAAGCATCGGCCAGCTCATGGGCCTCACCTGTAGTGCTGGTAAAAAAAAGGACCAGACCTCGCGCTTCTGCGTTGGCTACCGGAAATTGAGCGTCGTCACAAAGCGGTATGTCTATCTCCTTCTAAGGATCGATCGCACCCTTGACAGACTAGGAGACGCGAAATTATTTTTTCTCTCTAGACCTCAAGAGCAGATACTGGCAGATAGAGGTGGACGAACGAGATCGTGAGAAAACTGCTTTCGTCACCCTAGATGGGCTATACGAGTTTAAGGTACTCCCTTTGGCCTGTGTTCCGCACCCGCCACATTTCAGCGCATGATGGACATGGTGCTGTTTGGGTTAAAATGGCAGTCCTGCGTTGTTTATCTTGATGACATCGTGATCCTTTTGGCCACCTTCAATCAGCATGTGGAACGACTACGGACTGTGCTCAAAAAGATTAGTTCAGCAGGGCTGATGATAAAACCCAAAAAGTGCTATTTTGGCTTTCATGAACTGCTTTTCCTCGGTCATGTGGTTAGCTCTGAAGGCACTCGACCTGACCGCCAAAAGACAGCAGCTGCATAAAAGTTTCCTAAACCAACGGATAAAATGGCTGATGGACAATTCTTAGGATTTTGTGCTTATTACAGAAGATACATCATGGATTTTTCGAAGATTGCCGAACCCCTAGCCCGACTGGCGAAAGAAGACACACCTTTCACCTGGACAAGCGAGCACGAAGACGCGTTCAATGAGCTACGACAGCGACTCCTAAACCACCCCGTCCTGGCAAATTTCTACGAAGAAGTCGAAACAGAGATTCACACGGAGGCAAACAATTTGGGGCTAGGCGCCATCCTCGTGCAACTGCAAAACGGAGAGGAACGAGTGGTCGCATATGCTAGTCGCAATCTTTCGAGAGCTGAAATAAATTATCCGACGAAGGAAAAAGAATGT
Source organism: Rhipicephalus microplus (assembly GCF_013339725.1). NCBI lineage: Eukaryota > Metazoa > Arthropoda > Arachnida > Ixodida > Ixodidae > Rhipicephalus > Rhipicephalus microplus. The sequence continues at coordinate 125,420,269 of NC_051168.1, forward strand.
CTGGCAGTAATATGGGTCATACAGAAATTCCTACCGTACTTATATGGTAGACCATTTCGAGCAGTAAGCGACCATCACTCGCTGTGCTAGCTCGCAGGCCTAAAAGACCCTTCTGGGCGACTTGCTAGATGGAGCCTCAGGTTGCTTGAATAAGACATAACAGTCGTATACAAGTCGGGTCGCAAGCACAACGATGCTGATTGCCTGTCACGCCCACCAGTGGAATCAGCACCTGTGGAAGATGGAGACAACTTTCCGTTTCTTGGAGCCATCAGCACCGCAGATATGACTGAATATCAATGATCTGGCGCGGAGTTGCTTCAACTAATCAAGCATCTTGAAAGGCAACGCGTGCGTGTTCCTCGAGTATTTGTCCGGGGATTGTCCTCGTACCTAATGAAAAACAACGTTTTATACAAGAGAAACTTCGAGCACAGCAGAGAGAAATTCCTACTCGTCGTTCCTGCGGCCTTGTGACCCAAAATTCTGGAAGCCTGCCACGATGACCCAGCAGTAGGACACCTTGGAGTGAGTAGAACATCAGCTCGCATCCGCACAAAGTACTACTGGCCAAAGTTACTGGATGCTGTACAGCATTATGTGAGGACATGTAGAGATTACCAGAGACGCAAAACGCCTCCATTAAAACCTGCAGGGTTTCTCCAACCAATAGAACCCCCTAAACGAATGGATCTACTTGGTCTATTTCCTACTTCATCAATGGGCAACCGATAGATAGTAGTGGCGACAGACTACTTAACCCGGTATGCCGAGACAGCCTCTCTCACCAGGAGCACGGCTATACAAGTCGCTGAATTTTTTGTCACTAACATTGTACTACAGCATAGTGCCCTAAAGGTGGTTATCAAGGATCATGGCACTGCATTCAAAGCCGATCTGACGCAGCCCATTATGAAACTTACCCACACATTTCATAGGAAAACAACGGCTTACCACCCCCAAACGAATGGGATAACCAAGCGACTCAGCAGAACTCTAACCGATATGTTGTACATTTACGTTGATTTGAAGCACCGTACGTGAGACAAGATACTTTCGTATGCAACGTTCGCTTATAATACTGATGTGCAGAAGACTACTAAAGTGACGCCATTCCAGCTAGTCTATGGTCGAATAGTTACCACACCATTAGATGCAATGCTGCCTGTAAGCGACAATACAGAACACAAGCCTGACATCAGCGAATTCATTCAGTGAGCCGAAGAAGCACGACAGTTGGCGCGACATCACATAAAACAACAACGCGTGGATGCAAACCATTACAACCTTCGGCGGAGAGAAGTCGGCTACGCACCAGGCGACGGAGTTTGGATTTGGACTCCCACGCGGACGCCTGGCTTCTCCAAAAAGCTTCGGCGCCGTTATTTCGGCCCTTAACGAGTCCTTCGTAGCGTCAGCTTCTTGAACTACGAGGCGTCACCGGAAGGACAAGTGAACTCATCAAGATGTGGAAGGAGCACAGAAATGGTGCATGTAGTTAGAATGAAGCCATACTTTGACAGGCATTGAACATCGAACTATACACACCCGATCATAAGGAATACCTATTTCTCCAATAGAAACCACGCATTCAGACCACCTCAGCAACACTGCTTTTACGCATCGGGACGATGCGTTCTTGGAGGAGGGATAATGACGCAAGACAGACGTAGTATTCAAACTACGCGGCCTACTTCGTGCGCCCCCCTAGAGACCAGCGGCCCGATGATTGGGCAAGAAGAGGCCGTGATGGCGTGCGCCTCCTCAGCACTGGAGTTTGACGAAAAGAAGTGGGGCACCGCTCGAGGGCTTCTCGGAGATTGATTCCTTTCGCTGATCGCCTGTTAGAAACGCTCCTACATTTTCCTTTACTTTTCGGGCACAATTTAGCCCCAACAAACAGTTATTCCCACACCATTTGGATTGTGCGTAACAATGTTCTTTACCGGGCTCGAATGCGCGTCATATAGCATTTAGTTTTTACCAGCTGCTTTTTTTTTCTTTAGCACCATGACACTTGTGTGCCAATTGGTAGAGATTACGGGTTTAATTTTGTTCCAGACACTAATTCTATCCTGCTCAAAGCCTGACGATGACGACAAAGTCCTCCCGGGTCATTGGGCTAGCCAGAAGAAGCAAGGGCTACCGCCAGACTACGAACCCCTGCTCGATAACAAAAAAAAAACCACGGTGGCGAATAGAAGATATCCATCATGAAGGCCGCTGTGTCCCCCACAACAGTTGGCATGGAGCAGCCAAGTAGCTGCCGTGTTGCCATGGATCAATTTTCCAAAACCCAGAGTACTAGCTTGAGACTCACTAGTACGTTCCCACTATCAATAATTCAAACTCGGATGAGAAACTTCACCTGTAATTCTACATACCAGAGGCTGTAATGTTTTGGTGCGAGAAACAAGAATCCAAATTTTAACCGTGCCATTGGTTCCAGACGACGTTTCAATACACGTTCCCGACCAACGTGCGCATGAAAAGAGCCGCATCAATACTGAGGACAATATTGTAGGTCACGAATGAAAACAACGAAATCTACTCGGACTTGTTTCGTTGTGCCAACTTCAGCAAATACAAAATGACCAAAATCAGCTTGTTTATGCGGCGTGTGAAAACAATTTGACAGATCCCACGTACCTGAGAATCAACCTTATGGCCCCGCCGCGGTGGTCTAGTGGCTAAGGTACTCGGCTGCTGACCCGCAGGTCGCGGGTTCAATTCCCGGCTGCGGCGGCTGCATTTCCGATGGAGGCGGAAATGTTGTAGGCCCGTGTGCTCAGATTTGGGTGCACGTTAAAGAACCCCAGGTGGTCGAAATTTCCGGAGCCCTCCACTACGGCGTCTCTCATAATCATATGGTGGTTTTGGGACGTTAAACCCCACAAATCAATCAATCAGAATCAACCTTATGCAAAGCATGTGGAGGGAAAGTGACGGTGTTCATTTTTTTTGAGCGACACGTCATAAAATGACGCTAACTCTCTGTATAGATGTTGCACAAACAGACGTATGTTGAAAAGTTGCAGTTGTTTACATAACCAGTTGTTTGCACTTGCGCAACGATGGCAACTGGAACATGCGTATTAGCAACACCAGAAGCTGATATGAAGCGCTGATGCTCACGATGATGCTGGCCCTAGACACTGATATATGAATCAGCTTCAGCGCATTGCAAATGACCACATTTGACGTTTACCCGACGTGACGGCTGTATCAAAGGAGTACGAATGCAGTGTTTATGAAATTTGGTAGGCACCACTGCAACCACTAATGACGTTTCACCAAGATCAGCGCCTATTTGAAAAGTATTTTCAAGACCTGGCGTAGCTCTGTGGTAAAATACTTCATTCTCACACAGAATACTCGGGATTGATTCCAGCTGGGACCCTGACACTTATTCTTTTCATTTCTCGGGTCGACGCTACTGATGTCGGGTATTAGCGCTAGTGCGTTAAAATCGCCCTTGTGTGTTCTCGTCGTTTGTGGGTAGATACCAAGTGTCAATTACCTGTACACATGCCCACATACCAGCGCCACAAACCCACCCGTTGGTACATGCCACTGTCTGGCGGGAAGTGTTCGACGACGTACACGACGGGAATATGACATCACTCATGTCTTGACCAGCACGTCATATTTGTCAAACCAATGTACCCTTTCCGGCTAAATTGGGCTCACGCCAAGTTCAGGGGGTGACCACTAGAGCATTCAAACGTAAGCGGCCAGATAGAAAGTCAAATAGGTAGACGGATACGCTTCAAGTCGCCGAAGTTCCCTAAGAAATCTTTCACATATAAAACTGTTTACTGGATTGGTCACAAAGCCATCCAACACGTTGGCAGAATCTGTTTTGGAAGCCTCGACACTGAAAGAGACACTTGGGGTGTTGATGCGGTAATAAAACCGCAGGTGCACCAAATCAAGGCAAAGCGCAAGCTGTAGACGCCATCTTGTATGAGACAATCAGAGCTGCCCTGCGTGTAGAATAGGGCAAGACGTTACCTTAGTCGCAAATACTGTTTGCATACAACTGTTGACATAGATCGGGAGAAAAATCCAGAATTCGCGCTAAAAGTTCTTGGATAACCATACCCTGAGCAAAAAGCCACGAGCTGTGCGGCTACCGCACACCGTGCTGTCGCTATTCCGCAGAAACACCAACCGCCATGCTGTAGTGATGCTGTCATTAGAAAACACCACCACCTTCTCCACAAGCCTACCTGTCCTTCGGTCATAGCCCATCAAATAATTACCGGCATTTGACCTGCCTCTCACCATCGCCCACAACGCGGAGAAGCCGGCCATACCTACCACCACTTCCGCTGGTACCAAATGCGCCTGTGTGGATTCGCCAACAACGCAGCACGTCGTATCGAGTGAAGTGCGTGGCCACGGTACGTCACCGAATATATTTCAGCATCTCAGCGGCGAATCCGACAGATGTTACTTTCACAACCACCAAGACGCAACGTGTCTACACAACGCCGACTAGACACTCACCCATATGCCATTAGTCACTCAGCCCATATTCTGAAAAGTAAAGGTAGCAACTAATAAATGTACCGTTGCTGTTTGGTCAAATACTGAAAATTCTACTGCCACCAACGACGATGAGACAAAACCTTCCAAACATGGTGTCAGCTCAACCGAGCCTTATCGACAAAGCATTACCAGTGATAAAAAAGACGTGATCCAGCAGCCACATGAGCCAACGACCGTGACTCGACAGTGCTCACTAATCATTTCCGATGGAGGAGGAAATGTTGTAGGCCCGTGTGCTCAGATTTGGGTGCACGTTAAGAACACCCCAGCTGGTCGAAACTTCCGGAGCCCTCCACTACGGCGTCTCTCATATTAATATGGAGGTTTTGGGACGTTAAACCTAACATATCAATCAAATCAAGTAAGTGCTCAGTAATAAAGAAAAACAGTGATATACCAAACCATGAAGTGCAATTTGACGGCCACGCATGCAGCCAAGTTTTTGTGGACACCGGAGCTGACTACTTCATTATAAGTGGATCTTTTCGCCTGTACATAATGAATGGTAGAGCTCAGTGGGAAGGCCCTCAAACCCGAACGGGAAGAGGACACTTAATGACTCCGACCGCAATCTGCACGCCATGATTCACCGTTGATGGCCGAATTTAGGATGCGACATTAACAATCGTGAAATAAATTTGATAAAAGGTTTTCTTGGTGTGGGCATCTGAAACCACCGCGGTGCACTCATTGACTTGAAACCACAGCCCGTAACGCCACTCACAGTAAAAGCACCATCACCACACATAGCTCAAGGAAGAGTTACCCCAAATGCGGTGCCCTTCCACGGCGCTCCGGCGACATCATATTTGTGGGCACTGCAAAATTTCAAGCTTTCCAGGCATCAATGAGGGACCAGCAACTCTTGGTTAGCAGTGACAAAAACGTCATCTGAGGCAGAGGTGAGGTGTAGAATGGATAAAGGAAGTTGAGTCTCAGTATTATTCGCTACTAATATTGATACGCGAGTTTCTTGTTACAAGTTTGTTGAACCCGACTTGCACCCACAAATACGGTAACTAATACTCATCGCAGACCACACCTTCCTGTTCGAGAAGCTTTTACACGGTAATAGGTAACTTCGTTATTATTGTGCGCACGAAGCCATCAGTCAAGCTTACTCTAGAGCTTACATGGTCACCAGCGATAACGCTGGAATAACCTTCGTTACAGCACATATCACATCTGACGCGTAATTGTCAGTTTTGTCAACGACTGACGCTCTCTTCCTCGATATCAGTGTAAAGCGTGTGTTCCTTGCTGTATTTCGGCTTTCCGTAGCTTGGTCACAAGTTCAGCCAAGCAAAAAGTTTTAACGCGGCAGCGTTAAAGAGCTTGTGCTGCAGAAAACCCGCCATCGGCGTCGGCCCCTTGGGTTGTGAGTGATGAATCGTCTGTGCATCCGTGACCGAAAACTCAACTAACCGAGATAGCCGCGGGAGGCCGCTACTTGTTCACGCATGCGCGCGCGATCACACTGAAAAAGCCGCGCATTTGAAGGGGTAAAAGTGCTCAAGGTCAGAAGGCGTGGTCATTTCTTTGCTCTTCCACCCCTCTCTGCTTATGTTCCAGCGCTTTCGTCGTGAAGAGAGAACAGAGAATGCAATTGCAGCATGCAACAAGCCTTAATGACTCCACTCGCACTGGACAAATCCTTAAATTTCTTGCGGTGTTCAATTCGTGAGGCATTAGGCTTTTCTAGTGAATTCCTTCCTTGGTTACTTGAAAAAGTGTTTCAGCGCCTCTTTAACACATTTTGTTCGACAGGTGTCACGGCGAGAACGAGCCTAGTCAACAATAATAGCGCGCGCTGGTTCAATCTACTGTGCACGTGTTTGTGAGCGTGCGTGTGTATATAATAAACATATGAATAAGTATTCACTTAGTGGTTAAAGGGTGCACTAGGAGCCGGATTTCGCTATCACGTTCAACTCTTAAAGGTGAAGCTAAGGGTTCCCCGATTTTGCCTTGATGAAGCCGACTGCTGGCCTTATAAACTTCATCACAACACGAAAATACAAGTATGTCACAAGATGCCTGAACTTGCCTGTATAGCAGGGATAGTGGAAAGCAGAGACACTTTCGTTTTCACAAACTCTGCTGAACAAACCCTGACAATGCATGCAGGAGTGTAATCTCACGCATAAACAAGCAAACCTAAATGGGCTTGCTCTGAGAGTACAAAGAGTGCCTGCTATCGTCATCGAGAATTCAACAAAGCCCTCTTGCTAAAGACCCAATTATAACCAAAAAGTGCGCCAATTCGCACCGTCATTGCATATGCCAAGTTTGTGTGCACAAACGTGGGGTCAAAAAGCTATAATAATATATCGCATTTTACGTCGTTGATCCAGGGCCATTGAGCACTAACCTGAAGAAGAAATTAAGAGACCCTAAAGCTTCGCCTTTAGGAGCTGAACGTGATAGCGATATCCGGTTCTCAGTGCAAGCTTACGAACCCTTTGCATGAAATCTTGAAGAGAGTGGTCTTGAGATCTTGAGAGAATGGGCACCGTAGCGTGTGTGCATTTTGTAAGGGAGTACCGGCTTTCAACCACCCTCCCACGGTGGTCTAGTGGCTAAGGTACTCGGCTGCTGACCCGCAGGTCACGGGATCGAATCCCGGCTGCGACGGCTGCATTTCCAATGGAGGCGGAAATGTTGTAGGCCCGTGTGCTCAGATTTAGGTGCACGTTAAAGAACCCCAGGTGGTCAAAATTTCCGGAGCCCTCCACTACGGCGTCTCTCATAATCATATGGTGGTTTTGGGAAGTTAAACCCACATATCAATAAAAAACCGGCTTTCAACCATAAAGCCAATATTATAATCACATATGCTGACGTCCGTTGACAATTATTGCTTGTATCACGCATTATTGTTTCAATATTTTGTGTTTCGTTGTGAAGCATGTATACAGGACGCGTGTGTTTGTGAAGCATTAAATATACTTTCACTGAATTTACAAGCAGAGGAATTTTTTTCACTGTTTTACCAAGCACAGCCATGGCGACTGGCTACGCAAAATAAATATCCACTTGATACGCTAATGACCTGGGTTTGATAACCACTTGCACTCAAATAACCGTGGTTCTGTCTCAACACTTCTCCAGTAATTTTTATCATTTATATAATTGGCATTGTTTTCAATTTTCTGGTCACGCATAAGATCATGTTTTTTTGCTCACAACTTCTGCAATACGAGCTCTTTAACGCTGTATAAGCGTCAATAATGAATAACGGAATGATACTGCTGTCACAGAGTCCGTGTGCTGCATCACCAATAGAATTAGCGAAAAAACAAGGATGTATTTGTGCGCATGGCTGTTGCGTAGAGTAAGTGTAGAGTTGTACAAAACTGTGATTTCGGATGAATCACTTTCAGAATTATAATCAAAAAGGATTTTATTATGTCATCTGAAGCATTACAAAGTTTGTTTGTATACAGAAGGAGGTCCCATAGTCTCAGGCGGAGTCTGGAGCTCCCATAGTATTAAATACAGAAAAAATTGATTGATGTAGCAAAATAGCAGTACAAAAAATCTGCGAAAAAGTAAATCGCGAGCTGGTAAAAGTACGAACTCAGAAAAATAAAAGAAAAAAGAAGGAAAAAAGAAGGCAATAGCAAAAAGCAGACAACATACAAATTAAAAATAAGTTACTACTCATAATTGTGGATAAAATCCCAAAATCAGACAATACGCAAAATAAAGGTCATTCAGCACTCCAGGAAGTTCTAGTTATTTAGTGTGAAAGCATTGAAAAATACGCAATAAACATTAAAAATGTGGCATCTGATTTCAGCAAATAATGATGATGATGAGATACTTTTACGTATGTTGCGAAGTTATATGAATAGCAAGGACAGTAACAGAAGTGAAGAAAACTATCCAAATCATGAAAGATATGAGGAAGGTCTTTAGATATGAGAGGAAGTTTTTTTAATGAGCCAAGTGATTGCGATGTTTTGATTGCCGCAGGTATAAAATTCAAGAAATATATTTAATTGAAGTAAATTGTTTGTTTGCCATAGGTATTGTGAATGTTCAGTAAAATTGAAGTCCGATTAAGTGTGAACCTTCTAAACTTAGTATTCTCTAGATAAGATGGGGGGATATTCAACACAGGAAGCTGAGTGGTGATTTAAATGTACATCAATATTCCTAGTTTGAATTAGAAAGTGTGACTGACCGTTAAGATGATGTTCACATTAGGAGTGATATATCATCACTGCAATAGTGAATGTGGTTAGGTATTCTATAGATTGATTTTGCATAGCTCGGAGAGAAACTACTGTAAATATTGCCCCAGGATATGGTTCAGTTAATAGTTTGGGAATGAATAAAAGCGTCATGGAATTAAAATAATTATTTCTTCAGGTTGCGAAAATATATTGCGGGCTTTATTCAGAAAACGTATGCCGTAAGCCATTTTTGTTCGTAAGAAAGCAATGTGCAAATGAAAAATAAAGTTGCGGTATTATACAATTTCTAAGAAAAAAGCCTCCTCCTCTGCTTCAATTGCTGATTGATTCATAAATATTGGTGGGATTTGATTAAATTCTCGTTGGTAGAAAGGAAAGACAACAAATTTTGTTTTAGTGGGATTTATTTGTTGCTTATTATAAAAAACACCAAGCAGTCAAACTTGAAAAACCATGATTTATTTTTTGTGTCAGAGCTTGGAGGCATTTATCAGTGGTAATAATTGTTGTGTCATCTGCGTAAAGTAAAAACCTAAAAACCTAAAGGTGAAGTAACATAAATTGGGGAGGTCATTGATATAAGTTATGAAAAGAGGTGGGCTGAGGATAGAACCCTGGGATACTTTATTATTTCTTACATTTCGTGTCGATTTAAAACCTACCAGAGTTACAGCTTGACTTGTATTGAGTTGGTAATTGAAGCCAAAGATACACCAATGGCTTCAAGCTTTATGTGAAGAATGTGGTGGTAATAGTGTCGAATGCTTTGGTAAAATCAACAAAAACATAACCTGCGCATAAGCCTCTATATACTGCGCTCTCTTTAGCTTTTCTGTTAAATATAACAAAATGATGCCAGCGGAATAGCCTTGACGAAAGCAAAATTGGAAAAGTAAAATAACCTGCAATTTATTGAGGTATTTGCTCAGGTGAGTTTTGAGAAATTTTTCAAATACTTTACTGAAAAAAGGTATGATGCAAATGCGTCGATGGCTAGATATTTGTATACGGTCACATTTTTTAAACACAGCAACAGCTTTACCACTTTTCAATTCTACATAAAAAGATACTAGTTTTGAAAGCCAAGTTGATTATGGATGATAAAATATCATGTGTGATCATTTTTACGTGGGTTGGGAGAATAGCATAAGGGCCAGCACTTGTGTTCAAGTTTCTTACGACACCATGTAATTCGTGATGTGTGGAAGGAAAGAAGAAGAAAGATTGTGGAAGACGAGAATGAGAAAGGTAATAATCAGCATCGAGGATTACTTCAGTGTTAAAGAAGTAGTCAATGAAAACTTCAGCAAATTCTGACGGGGTATCATACTTAATGTTTTGTATTGATGCTAGAGTGACTGCTCTTGCTGTTTAAAAATGAGTGGACAATTTCCCACTTCTCATATATCTGAGTCAGCATCATCAGCAAAACTCCGACATTGTGGACACTTTGAAACCAAAATTATGAATATTGAGCGAGACAAAAAAAGTTTGGTGAAATCAAACGTGTTAAAATAAGGGTCGTTCAAGGCACTAATTCGGCATTAGCTCGAAAGGTCAGAAGGTTTAAACTGCACAGGGAGCTTTTTTAGTAAATAAATGAATTTTCAGACAATTAAAAAAGGGGAGGCGAGCTAAGTAATTAGAAGAATAGAAATAGCACTCTGAAATCAGGACTGGTAGATTGCCTCTATCTCTCAATAGAGAGGCATATAACAACTGCATTTTGCCAGGACTTACCTACGGAGCAGAAACCAGGAGGCTTACAAAGAGGGTTCAGCCTAAACTGAGGACGACGCAGCGAGCGATGAAAAAGAAAATGATAGATGTAACCTTAAGATACAAGAAGAGAGCAGAGCGGGTCAGCAAACAAACCGGGGTAAAGAATATAATAGTTGAAATCAAGAAAAAACTGGACAAGGGCCGAACGCGTAGCACACAGGCAGGATAACCGGTGGTCATTAGGGTAACTGACTGGATTTCCAGAGAAGGCGAACGCACGAAGGGGAGACAGAAAGTTAGATTGGCCGATGAGATTAAAAAGTTTGCGGGTGTAACGTCGCAACAAAAGGCACAAGACCAGGATGATTGGTATATCAGAGGAGAGGCATTTGCCCTGCAGTGGGCGTAGTCACGCTGACGATGATGTTGTTAATGAGCCAGCATCATCATGAACCTTTTGTTCATAATATTGCTTTTTCACATTTTGAGTTTTAATTCAAGGGTGTTGAAAATGTTTTGTGACGTGCCAGTAGTTCTGTATTAAAGGTTTCAGTTTTGTTTTTCTGTAAAGATTCGCTTTGACTCTTATATCTTCAATAGCTTTTCAGAAATCTAAGGGTTGTGAGGACTGGCGTAAACTTTTTTTACATTGACGAACCTGAGTATGGCACTGAATATGATACAATATAGTGGATGAAAACTCTGAAGGCCATTTATGGATCATCTAAGCGTATAAGTGATGATCAGTCAGTGCACATAACGTCATGAATGAACGACTCCCTGTCTAGAACATGCGTAATGAAGGACATGCCAGTTGGAGTAGCGCAGCAGTTGAAGCGCGCAAAAATTCGGTAATGGTCACTGACGTCGACATTCGAAACCTCTGCATCTGCCACTCGATATATTGATTGATTTGATTGATTTCTGGGTTTACTGTCCCAAAACCACCATATGATTATGAGAGACACCGTAGTGGAGGGCTCCGGGAATTTCGACCACCTGGGGTTCTTTAACGTGCGCCCAAATCTGAGCACATGGGCCTACAACATTTCCGCCTCCATCGGAAATGCAGCCGCCGCCGCCGGGATTCGATCCCGCGACCTGCGGGTCAGCAGCCGAGTACTTTAGCCACTAGACTACCGCAGCAGGGCCATCTGGCACTCGAGATGAGTAAGAGAGTGCATAATCGATTAGGTACTTCCATCATTGATGCAGCGTGTGTGAATAGATATTACACATTTGTAGCGAAAGCTCTGGTAAGCACTGGCGTAACGCAAAGAACGAAAAGAAGAAAGGTCAAGCAAATTTATATATAAGTCCCCTATTATTACAGCGTTTGCGTGAATGAGAGCTAATGTGTGCAGCACTTTTTCAAGGGTCTCGCAGAAATTATTCATAGATGAAGATGGGGATCGATATGTGTCCCCAAAGATGAAACTCTTGTTGTCAATCCTAATAAAAACTGCGGTTAAGTTGAACCCGAGCTTTTTCGCAATCGATCATATCTAACTCAACGTCGTGTTGTCAATTACAATGTACGTTCGACTTGTATAAAAAGCTATGCTACCATGATTATTGATTGCCCTATGCGAGTATTTAGACTCATATGAAGGAAGACCAAACAGAATTTGGTCGTCATCGCTAAGCCAGGTTTTAGATATACCAAGTTAAGGTTGGGATGATGGATGTAATCCCGATGGTTCAAATGGTCACGATGACACATTGAAGGACTGGACAGGCCCGGTTGCTCACTTTCTAGCAAACTTCAGTTTATTTACACAGTGCCGCCTATTTAGAAACGAAGGCCATGGCGGTCACAAAACCGACAACACAGAAAGCACTGGGCTGTATTAACGTCGGCGTTACTTGCTGAGCCCTTTTATAATCCACACATTCACACCAACTTCTCTATATGTAATAATCTTGAATCAAAGTTAGTGCCAAGCACAACCACTGTCCCCACTTCCCGATCTCAATGTCGAGAGCCAAGCTCCCTTCCTCTCCATTTCTCTTCATCAAACACCTCCCGTATCATCTGAGACTGCCTCGTGGGACGAACCCCTTCTTGATCTCCACCACTGTAGCAAACAACTCCCCTTTCGTCAGAGACGTGTCTCCGTCTCTGCGTTCCCACACTTTGCTATCCTCATCCTTCACGAAGTTGGCTAAAGAAGAACTATTTTCATTTCGTCAACCCACAGCTTAAAATACTTTCGCGTGACAACGAGCATAGCTACATAGCCAGTCGGTTGTCTTGAGTTAGTACACACAAGGCGGCCCGGTATCTACACATGTTGTGAGAGCACGACGCCACATTATCCCTGTCGGGAGCAGTGTCGTGACAGGGACCACTTGTTTCTCCCTTTGGCTCACCGTAACAGCGCTTACGCTGTGCTGGTGACTCACCAGCACGGCGTAAGCGTACCTGTGCTGGTGACTTACCAGCACAGGTACGGTTAGCAAAGTCTCAAAGAATTTGGCAACAAAGGTTCGTGCACAGGCGAATGGCTTTGTACGTCTGCGCAGCCACTTTATATTATCCTCTCTTTTCGTCAGGGGCCGTCTACCAACTGGACATCCTTCGCTTGCCGCAAACATAACTTACTGATAAGTGAAAAAGGATTGCCAAGAGCAGATAAAAGAATCTGTATATCATCGAAGTGTTTCCGGGAGGTTCTTGCAATAGTATGAATCGCGGAGTGGAAAATAGGCAAAAAAAACTTTTGATATCGTCTGTGTAAAAATAAGTAGCCAATAATGAATTGAACTAAGTGTAACAAAAGAGTAAATCAGAATTTATTGTGAATTTGTAGCAGATTTTGGATAAGTTGGCTTCACAATTAACGGGGAGCACCTTCCTCTCTGTAATCCTTATGGCCTTCATCAAACAGTTGCCTGTTCATAAGAACTTCCAATTGTCGGCCTTCTTTAGAGCTTGTGCCTCAGAAAATAGTGCCTTATTTTAGGGGGTGAGGTGATCGTTAATGTAGGCTGGGTTGTTGGTGACTCCGGACAACCCAGTGTCATTTGGGCACAGTTTGGCCTTCCGAGCTTTACTTACACACTCGATTCCCTTTGTGCGAGAGCAGAAGCAGGCTATCAAAATCTTTGCGCCAGATTTCATGGTCGTGACACGATGAACTACGTCGAGATCACTGGGAGTCATCTTACAATCAATTTTATCACCGATAGTCTGCATGATCGCAATGCAGTCTTCACCTTCTCTTGTAGAAATATTCTTGATCTCGACGTTGTTCATCCTTGAATATTGCTCAATTTGTGACACTTCAGTCTGAGTGTGGCTTCAAGTTCCAGAAATGTTTTGCTCAGCTCCGCAGTGGTAGGCATTGCGCAAAATTCAGCAAGGCAGTAGATGTGCGCAACACAACCAGACGCGAAAAATGACAAGCAAGCACTATGGCAGCAGAGACAGTAAAACGGCAGTGCGAACGCAAGGAAAACGGGTTATTATCACTAACCTGCGTAGTAAAGAATAGTGCGTAAGTACAGGAACGATGCGTAGTTGCACTGTCGCTGCTGCCAGTGGTGTCCAGTCATAAGCCTCGGCTTCTTTTATGAATATGGTAGCTGATGTTAATCCCTCTAACGAAGCACCAGTGCAACTATCCACGCAACGCGAAGACAGATTGATGACCACAGTTCCACACGTGTTGTCGATGACAGTGCAGCAGGCTTGCATCCATGATAAAGTGGCTGGCGTCTATGGGTCCTTGTCGAATGCGTTGAAGCTTTGATAACTGCGCAGTGAAAAATTGTGCGTAAGTCTTGTAACGAAGTGTCGTTGCACTGTCGCTGCTGCCAAAGGTGTCCAACCATCAGCCTCGGTTTCTTTTAAGATGATGGCAGCCGATGTGAAGCCCTATAGCGGAGCACCAGTGTAACTATCCCCGAAATGCGAAGACAGGCTGATGATCGCAGTTCCACTCGTGTCGTCGACGACAGTGCAGCAGGCTTCCTTCCACGATAAAGCGGCTGGCGTTCACAGTTTCTTGTCCAAGGCGTTGACGTTCTGATAACTGCGCAGTAAATAATTGTGCGTAAGTCCAGGATTGATGCGTCGTTGCACTGTCACTGCTGCCAAAAGAATTAAAACTTGGAAGCAAAACCAATGTCTCAAAAACATGAACTCATTATTTACCTTCGTTTTGCGTTAAAGTGGCGTAGCTGCCTGGAAGAGCATTTGAAAGTTCGGTGCCTTGCGAACACCAATGCCTTGCGAAGACACATCTTGAGTATACGAACTAACCACTCTCAAAATCCACCCCACCAAGGGGCTGTCTACAATAAATTTACACGTCTTGAAGTAATACCGGCTCACTTCGACATTCCACACGGACTTGTGAGGAAGGACGAAGCAAGCTAATTCACGTGCCCCTTTCCTAAATGTAGCAGGGTAGTCTGAGTATACTATTAGTGGTATACCACGTGTTTTACAAAATCTTTTGAGTGCCATGAGAAAAGCGTTTGCGATAAGTCCAACCACATACTCAGGATGAATGGCTCTTACGACTGTGCATGTGAATGGTGCAATGAACACTTTAACACATTTGAAGTCTCTCAACAACACTGGCCCTGCAGTTCCAGCACCTGTAGCTTCGAAATGGTTTGAATAGCACACACGATGACCGGGAAGTAAAATTACCAGCACCCTGGCCGCCTTCATTAGGAAGCGTGTACAAAGCATACATTTTCAAAGCACTCGCTTAGCTTTTTGTCGCGCTCTGTGCATCCGGAACCGGGCACGCAGATCCGTTAAAGTGTCGTTGACACCACCACAGAGCACATTCATATGCGCTTGAGGATTGATGAGAAGCGGCACCGTACGGTTTCACGGCAGGAGCACCAGTGCCATCTTGTTCTACGTGAAGTCAGCGTTCTGAAGGGAAGTTTTGATCCTCATGATGCCCTTTTCATGCAATAATTGATTCAGGTATTCTGTGATTTCCTGAACAAGATGTCGTCCGCGTCATGAGGTTCAGTAGCTGTAAATCCTCTTTCCCTAAAGCACTCTGGTGATCGTTGACAGTTGTAGAAAAAGCTTTTCGCCCATGCAGTGAGTATTGTGGTCTTCAAAGAAGAACTGCAGTGTATCTGTCAATATCAAACAAGGAGCTGTCACGCTCAATTGTAATGGGATGCTTGTCATTAACTATCTCGCGGATCGTTCGTCTGCAGAATCTCGATAGTCAGGCGTCCTGTGCCAACTATATGCCGTAGGTAAAAGCCACTCGGCTCTTTTCCATCACAACTGGCTGTTGCTAAGGTCTACCGTATGAACTCTACACGTCAACAGATCACCTAGGCTTACCCCCGTATTCACAAATGCTCCTTCACTCAAGGGCTCTCCTCGAACTAACAAAGTCAGGGCAGAGCTTGCTCCTCAACTCAAGGAGCCGCTACGTTTCATGAACGCTCCTCCGCGTTTCCACATGAAGGCTTTTGTTAACTATTGTTCTTTATAGGTTTACATTACGGCAAAATACAAGCATTTAGAGTGGTGGCGTTATTTTTGTAAGCCTTGAACCGGGAGACTTAGTGAAACGCCTGCTTCAAGTCTGGCCACAGTCACACCCAGGCGGCTGAAGGAACAGCTGTTGGCGTTTCATCTGCTGCTGAACGTTTCTACGTGCTTAGTTTATATCGTTTTGTATGCGTCGGTAATTTCAAGTCATATTTATGGTAGTGTGTGTGTGTGTTGTTTGCAACCAAACTTTTGACGGTGTGGCTAACGAACTACATGAGTGATGTCAGGAAGCACTACAGATGGTTTATTGCTTTGTTTATTTTCCAATGAACGTGCAAAACGTGCTAAACGCAAAAGTGCAATTGCAGATAGTTCACCAACCTGGCATATGCAACTTACGCACTGTAAGGATAAACTTCGAGCTCGTAAGACATCATACATAAAATACCCGGAGTAGACACCATGGTGTGTCTAATGCAGTGCAGCTGCACGAATTCACTTCAGATTTTCTCCTTTTGTACACAGTCGTACCAACTTAGCAGTGCGTTCCTATTACGGCACGTTTTAGGAGAGCTTTCCTCTGTGTTTTTCTGTCGGTAGCCTGGCGCTTGCACAAAATAGGCAAGAAATAATATTAGTAAAGCGTAATAGCTAGGATACTAAACCCGCATTGTTTTACCTCTTGTGGTGCACACACTCATTAGTATTTCTTGCGTTAAATAACAGACATGGTTCAGTTATTGATCTTTGACTATTCCGACGCATGTTTGGCTTAGACACTTGGGCACCCGACCAAGCATCAAGTTATGTACTTCCATTATCCAATTGCACATATTAGTGGCGTAACCAGGAATTTTCCTTCGCGGGGAGGGGGTGTTTAAACAAAAAACAATCTTATAATGTATCGGCTGCATTCCTATTTAATATGTTGGCGTTTTCATACCACACTTCATGCATTCTTGCGTACATGAACGTTTCACAGAGCACGACCATCTGCTTGATTCTCTAAAGCGGAGCTTCGTTGCTCAAAGGTATTGTGAGCTTCATAGACACTGTATATTGAAGCTATGTTTCACGCGTAGTAGCAACAACAGCACACTAATTGCACCGAATGACATTGAGTTTGGGTTTTTTCTAATCTGTCTGTAATAGTGATCGGGCAAAACAAGGGGAAAATAAAAAGAAAAACACAAGACAACTTACCTTTTCCTTGGTACAGACGATTATCTAATGGAGGTGTGCTTCGCCGCAAATTTGGGCTAGGGTAACAAAGATTCACAGGAGAGGAAGCAGCTCAGGAGTACGGTGAATGTAGCGCATCGAAAGTGTGCTATTACGTTTCTTTTTCACTTGTTTGTCAAGCTTTCACGGCATGCTTGAATTGATGTGGTGTGTGAGCTTCATCGAAACACTTGAAAGCACTGGCTTCCACCGCAAGACTTGGAGCTCTCGCATGACGAGTATACGCAAGCCCGAAGGCACGTTATTCACTGCCTCATGCACGGATCACAACACAGAACGGAACTGGCGAGTGGTTCTCTTCTCACCACGCTTGCTTGTCCCGGCGCCCGTTGCAGAACTATTCGAAGACAGCTACGTAGTAAACGCGTACTGTTACTGTCAAAAGAACGCCGCGGTGGCGGCGTAATTGATCGAGAAACGCCGTCAAAGCGAGACGGGCTTCGCCATGGACGCGGTTTTGGCGCAGAAACTTCACTCATGGATCTCATTCGAAGTAGCTCAATCGCTTCCTTGACCATCTCGAGTAAGCGCTCGAGGTTTTCTCAAGTGAAGGAAGCGTTTCAAGTGAAGGGCGGTTTCTGAATGAGAAAATGCCACTCAAGCAGTGTTTAGAGTGAATGGTCGAGTTGATGAGTGTTTGTTAATACGGAGGTGTGTTCCCTTAGAGTGATGACATTGGCCTGGATCGATTGCTTGCCGTATCTCGTCGTCTCTGTTGGAAATAAATCACCTCCACTTTGTTGCTGAGCTTCGTGTCCATCAAAGCGCGACAGTTGAGCCTGTCCACATGTGCTTTTACAATGTCTAGTTCTTCAGTTTCGGCGCTTGGCGCAAGATCTTGCAAACGCTAGAATCAAGAATGGCTGCATTCACTTCCATACGTGGTGACGTTATTTGTTTGGATGGAGTAACTCTGCACTTCGAAAAGAGAAGCTGGACGTCGACGTTACCACATTGATCCTCATGTGTGAGATAAGCGGTGGCACCCTAAGAACAAAAGCTGACAAAGGAGAATACCTGAAGCAGCGAGCTTGCCGGCTTGTCAAGTAATAATTTAAGCTGACGCTTAGGAAGTGATAGTTTCTGCGATATTTTCAGTTCTTTGGATCACGTGTTTCTCTCTTTTTTAAGCGGTTCAGACATGGCTACTTCCCACGCTGTACTATGCAGCCTGAATTTCTGAAAAAGCACTTTCAGTTTAACGATGAACGGTGAAAGCCAACCTAATGGGAGAAAATCGTGCAGTCATATGGAGAGCACATCTCGTGGTGTCGCTATTATTTTCAAGAAGCTGCAATAGGGGTTTTATGTTCAGAATGAGCTTGTCCGAAGTTGCGTCCCACAGCGGACCTTACTTTTGTAAGAGGCGCTGATGAACCGGAGTGCAATTCATTAACGATGTGTCGTCTGAGCTCGTTATAACTAGTAAAGCTTCTCTACAACTACATGCCATTATTTTTCAGGATGATATTCACGTCTTGGCAGATGCTAAACGCATCGTTTATAAAACTAACTTCTGTGACGAGATCGTTTGCGTAAAAATTCTCAGCAAGTTGCGCTGCCTATGATTTCACACGCAGAATCGACGTGATTGGAATGGTGCTTGGGTGTGGCTGTCAAAAAGAATGTACTTGCCGTACTTCTAAGCGGCACTCGTGTCATTCGGTACTCCACAATGTTTGGCATGGATCCATCTAACATTGGCAAGCAGCCAAACCATACAAACCGTAAGGCAGCACGATCGGTTTCCTGAATGCCGATTTCTTGAAACGCCTTTTTGCACATGAACAGTAAACCTAATCTTGCACAGCCTGAAATTCACCAAGATTTTGACCATGATGTTGATATTCGGCCTTTGTTCTAATAGTCTCTTGTGAGACGCTGCTCCTCGTTCGTGCGACGAAGCATCATAAACTACCCTAACGCGTACCATCGAAGATGATTCTTTGATAACCACATGATGTGGCATATAGTAGCATGTTTCTGTCGATTATGAATAATTAATATATTCAGTGTTACCACTCAATTCATACTGTCTGACTGCTTTGACATATTGCTTAATGAGCTCCTCTTTGTTTTTGAATCGTTGCAATAAACCCTGCAGCCGTCTAACTTCTACACTTAGGTTGTCTGCAAGGTCAGTCTTGACGCGCGTCAATGGAAGCGTTACTTTATTTTTCCATTCTCGAAGGTAATCTTCTCTGTGAATGGTCGTAACACCTCGTTTTCTTGGTCATCGTTTGACGAAGTGTCCCAAAGACTGATGCCGTCTAGATGCCAGAATCGTTCTACGGCTTCAGGCGCGTTAGCTTAGGTGGAACTCATGCAATGTGCAGCTACGTGCACGTTGGCTTTTTTTGAAAATGCGCTCATGGCATGGAACGAGACCTTGAAATGTCCAGCCAAGCTCAGCGTGTATCGCCGCTAGCCCTGTGACTTCCTCGTGAGAGCAAGCTTGGCTTATTACTAGTTTTCACGTTTGATCGGTGCCAATGAGGAAGGTAATACCGACTTCTGCGTTTAGGCCAGCAAGCGATACAAATAAATAATAACTTGTTTTCGGCAACCAGCTTTTCCACCAATGAGTGTCATGGAGGAAGTTCACAATCAAATGATCACAAATAAACCTAACCTCTAATGCTTTGATTTCGTGCTTGACGCTGTCACAAAGGTTCATCACTATCACTTTGACTCAACTGAGTTGCTCTTTTGGCACGCCACTGGAACGACTAAATACTTTAACGTCTACTTCTACCTTCTTCATTACCAGCCGACTTGCTTTTCGCAATATATCTTGCCCCATGAAGGATTATTGACTTTCCTTGCAAGAACTCCTCCTATAAAGCTAGGATGGGGATCTACTAGTGACTATATACTCAAAATGTCTGCAGCAATATGGCGTTCTTGAACAAGCTGTCTAGAGATGCTTGAGTGGCAGCATCACAGCTTAGGCGTTCACTTGATCTTTTTTTTGACTCGCACACAGTTCGGGTCACAAGCAGCTGTTGCGTTGTTTCCGTTATAATTAGCGCATTCGTTGTTGCATCGAGAATCTTTCAAGCAGTGACCTCATAAACTGTATTTGAAACGTCTACACGATCTGGCTAGACTGCTGTTCTTTTCAGGCATACTTAAGGCGTAAGTGCACGCCTTTTAGCATGTGCGGTTGCAAGGCAAAAAAAAAAACAAGTACCTGTAATTTTAGAGTGGCCGTGCAAAACCTAAGTGGTAGGTGTTGCACTGCGCCTCCTGTCAATCCTCCCTTCAGGTGTGTCGCGAACACAAGACTCGTCTTGCCGGCTTTTCTCACGCGCTGATGCCTTCAACTGCCGATGGAGCTACACCTGTTGTAGCTCCACCTATACCGAAGGAATCTCGTTGGGCCTTTCTGGTAAGTTCTGTCACTTAAAGTATTTCCCCAGGAACTCATGGGGCATGACTTTGGTCACAACCTCGTGAAGCATTGCAGCGTATGAAACCGCCGATCGTCCAAGTACCTTGCGACCTCTCAAGTTTATGGTCCCCGTATGTAGGATATTCATCATGGTGGTCACATCAGTAGAACTTCGTACGGGCTTGAGCGTCTTAAGGTTTTCCAAGTACTTCTGCTCAATGATCATAATATTTATACAAGGAATCTGCATGTTAAGCATACGTCCCTTGAATTGTTTCAATTGCTACGGCCGCTGGTGCATCCAGAAGGAATTTTCAGCTAGAGGAATTTTTTGACGTTGATCAGACCACCGTTTGTCAGACGGCATGCTTGAACACGTCCCATAACGGCTGCTACTCAACCACTGCTCCATTGAAGTGCAATACGTCAAGCTGCGGTAATCTTGAAGCGCCGGCATTCAGCCTCGAAGCATCACTGACAGAACCATTAACTGAAAATGCACATGGGCTCACACCGTCGTATGGTATCGGCAGACCTTGGTCCGCCGTCATTTTAGGCTGAGGTTGATCGCCATTTTCAGAAAGAAGAAACAATAATGCTGCTGCGTTGTCTTCATACTCCGACACTGATAGGTAGTGCTCAGCTGCTTGATTGTACCTGACGAGTCTCTTCAATTGTTCGTTAAGCGCCCGTAGTCCGTCGTTGCAATTGTTCAGTTTGTCGTTCACAACTATAAGCGCGATGGCGCTAAACTGGCCTAATTCAATGAGTTGGCTTGCCTCGTTTGAGAGACGCCTATGCAAAGCTTGTTCCGATCCATCTTCTTTGCTGGGCCCTTGGATCACGAATTCCTGGGTTTCTCGGCTCCATAAAATGTAAAATAATGGAAACCTCCTGGTAGATAAAGTGAAAAATCCCAGCATATCCACGGAGTGAATGATGATGAATGGGGCGGAGCATCCGTATACCCGTTTCTGCGTGCGTCTGTCCATCCGTCCGTGCTTCTTTCCATCCATTCAATCTTGTTTCTATCCATGCGTACGGCATGCGTCCGTGAATGCGTCTGTCCGTGCTCTAGTCCCTGCGTCCGTTCGTCCGTCCTTGTGTCCATCCAAGTATCTGTCCATGCGTTCGTGCGAGTGTCCATGCGTTCATTCGTAGTCTGCCTGTCTGTATGTATGTATATCTGTCTGTAGGTCCGCACGTGGTCTGTCTGTCTGTCCGTACGTGTGTCTGTCTAGCTGTCCGTCCATCCATCCAAGTAGTAAACACTCCAAGTACCGCCATCTTGCATCTTTTTGTCATATATTCATCATATACAAGTACCGCCTTCCAGTAGACATTTCAAGGAGTGAACGAGAAGTGGCTACCTAATACTTCTAGTACTACCACTAGGTACATTAGGACCGCACGACCCATGGCCTAAAGAGCTTCGCCCCAACGACGGGGTGGCCTTATTGCCCAGAGCACCGTCGCAACGTGTTCATTGCTGGCCGTTCCCCATGAGTCCGAGCTATGCGCCCCGCGCTTCACGCACCACTCACATCATCGCCCTTCTTTTTCTCAAGTATTTAACACTCCAAGCCTGCAGCTGTGGCACTGCTTTCTGAGGAACGGCCAGGGGTTGCTGGGTCTCCTGGCAGACGACATAGGCAAGGTAATCCGCTTGAGGCTGAAAAAACGGGGAAAAATTTCGCATTCCCTCCTGCACGACCGCGCTGATTGTCTCTCGCAGGTCGGTGGGACAGATCTTTTGGGCTTCGTTGAAGTGTGGCGTCCAACGAGGAATGTATAGCTGGTTCAGTAATTCTAATGTCTTCTCAACACTCGTTGCTTTAGAGAGAAAACCTCTGATGCTGGTTGGTGGGTTCGGCGTCGTTGCCGCGAAAAGCGGCAACGACGCCGATAAACGCCTCGCCTGATAAACTCCTCGCATGAGATGACGAACTGTCTTCTCTTCAGCCAATACAGAGTCTGCGTGAAGGAAGAGTCGCGTCATCTCTTCTGTGAACGGCTCCACGCTGCCGTTTTGTCGCTGTACATGCGTTTTCAGCAGAGCTTCGGCCGTCTTCTTGGGCACGATGCTTTTGAACGTGGTGAAAATCCTGGTACAAGAAGTGTCCCACGTAGTCATGTTTCATTCTTGGATCTCGAACGTGATCGCAGCGGCAGCGTCCATAGCAAAACGACATGCCGTAGTTTGCGGTCGTTGGTCGAGGCATAAGAGACTGCGACGTCATCGTGCGTTTCGAGCCAGCTCTCCGGGTCTTCGCATGATTATCCGCGGAGAGTTGCGGCTGCTGGGGTTCTCATAGAATGATCGCCGTAGCCGATATAGGGGTGGTCATCGGTTCTGTGGTCATGGTCATGGCCTTGGCCTCTTGTGGGTGAAGCAGTTTGTTTGGCGTGTGTTTCCGCTTCATGTGACCATAAAGCGGGAACTCAAATAAAGCAACAATGCATTGTCTGCACTCAAACTGGCGCACAGAGCATCGGTCATCGATAAAGCTCACAGGCGTTGAAGCACGTTGGTTTTTATACATATATAATATCACCGAAGATTTCAGCGTTTTGCCTAGGAGCCGAAGAAGATCCGAAACTACCTCTAATGTTCGCACTGTGCACGCAATCCAACTTAAAGGTTCTAACATTTTTTACATATTTTCATTTCACCCACGTAAGCTTTGCGTTTGGCCACAGTTACAATGCAACCAAGCCAACTTTAAAATAGACAGAACGGAGCACGCATGGGAATAACCTATCCAGGAGTGTTACACTATAGCAGGGGGTGGTAATGAAAAGTGAGTGTCGGGAGGAAGCAAAGGCAAAAGTGAAGGTAAACAATAGCACAGCCGTGTATACAAAAAAGAGAAAAGGAAAAGAAAAGAAAAGAGAAGATGCGATGTCAGGGTGAGGGTGAAGGAAAGAAGGGCAGAGACTGCCACACAATCAGCATTGAGAGATTCCTTTCTCGTTAGGGATGATACTGGCACTCGCCGTGGTATGTGGTAGCTGGCCTACAATGATTCAAGAATACAAATAAACCTGAGAATATTTACATTTGGTTAAACACCAGGATTTGGCAGAGTGACTGCAGTGACACACCAATACGGCCAACAGCAATGTGAACGTTGTAACACGCACCACCTCAGCAGTAAAACAGCACCAGCGAATTCAAGGAACCAGTAAACGGCAAAGACGCGTACTGTGACAGGTTAGGTGAATAAAGCTGGTCGGGCTAGCCGTGAAACGTTATTCTCGGACAAGTGAAGGAGGTGAGCGTCTGATTTGCATGGCAAAAATATATTTGCACAAACACAACAAGACATGAAACGCGAATGCTAGAATCAGCAAAAGGTAATCTAACAAGCACCGGCCAGACGGAATATTTATTTATTTGTTTATTTATTATTTATTTAACAATACTGCCAATCTCATCAGAGATGATTGCAGGAAAGGCATATGAAAACGAATATTTGTTTACACTAAATCATATAGGTAGAAAACACAAAAAAGCCGGTATTACAAAATGACATGCGAATCATAGGTTATACAATTTCTTTAAAGAACACGCAATGAAACAATTTTAGTAATAGCAAAAAAAAATCATGAACTAGGTTCATGACCGCGAAAACGACCGCGAAAAGATAATGCGTGCTTTTGTAATATAAGGTAGTGAAAACAAGTAGGCATTTTCATTGAACAACTTATTCAAATAATTTCATGAACAATGAACTAATCGAAAAACATGTGACTTGAAAATAACAATCATAAAAACAAGTTTTGTTATAGCAATATGACACTGAGACGTTTATTTTGTATATTTATGATGTGATGTTATTGCGATTTGCGAGGCAAGCAATTCGCTTTCAATCGCAGTTGTAAACAACATTATGGATGATTCAGTGCTTAAGGTGGGTTTCAGCGAGTTCCAATCTTTAATTGTTAGAGGAAAAAATGGGTATTTAAAGCAATTAGTGTTAAAAGAGTATTCTACAAGAGTATGGGAATCATTATGACGGGTTGGTCTGCCGTGAAAAAAAAGATAGATACCTTGAGGTATCTAATTTTATTATGTTGTGAAGTAATTGAAGCATTAGCATTTGTCTTGCTAGTTTTGTTCGGTTTTGTAGTGTTAAAATGCCAGCGTTATTGAGTAGGTGCGTCGGTGAGTCTCTCAGTCTATACTTGCTAAAAATAAACCTTGTTGCTTTTTTTTGAACCGCTTTCATTTTATTAATCTGTTGGTGGATATACGGGACCCAGACAGGGCTGGCATAATGTAAAACAGATCTGACGAGGGTAGTATAAGCTGTTAGTTTTGTATTTGGTGGTGCAAGTTTAAGACGTTTTTTCAATAAAAATAGTCTTTTTATAACTGTGCTAGTAATATTATTAATGTGGGTATCCCATCTGAGGTCGTTTGAAATCGTTATTCCTAGATATTTGTGGCTAGAGACTGTGGCTAAGGGGCAGTTGTCAATCGTGTAATAAAAGTTAGAACTTTGCTTTCGCGAGTCATTGTCATGGAACACATTTACCAATATTAAAGGACATTTGCCATTTTTTGCACCACGTGTGTACGTCTTCTAGTGCTTGGTTAAGAATTAGGTGATCCGTAGGAGCATTAATTTCCTGGTAAAGTACGCAGTCGTCTGCAAAGAGCCTTAGTTTTACTTCAGTTCAGAGGGGCAGACCATTAATGAATATTGTGAATAATATTGGTGCAAGACGTTGCATTGTGGCATGCCTGGCGTGACTGCTGCTATTCTAGAGATGGTGTCCTGTAACTGTACAAATCGTGAGCGATTAGTTAAGTAATCCTTAATCTAGTGAACAAAGGTGCTATCTCCAAGAGTAACTTCTAATTTACTTTATAACTTTGTATGAGAAACACGATCAAATACCTTTGAAAAGTCTAAGAAGATGAGGTCAATTTGTTTATGGTTATCAATGGACTTGGCTGCATCATGTAATAATTCTAAAGGTTGAGTAACAGTTGAAAAGCCTTTTCAGAAACCGTGTTGTACAGGAGACAGGATGCATTTTTTTTCTAAATAAATACTTATGTGTTTCAATATCATATGTTCTAACAATTTACGCACAGAACAAGTTATTTATATTGGCCAGTAATCTGAAACCATGGTTTTGCTGCCTGCTTTGTGTATTGGTATAGTTATTGCGGTTTTCCATACTGCGGGGATAGTGTATGATTGCAGTGATTCATTAAAGATTACAAATGAATATTTAGCTACCCATTCTGCATACCTCTTAAGGAAGATGTTTGATATGTTGTCAGGTCCCAGGCTCTTCTTGGTATCGATATTTATGAGTATATTGAGCACGCCTTGCTCGGTAATTGTCAACGGTTCTACTGGTGATTGGTCTGAAGATTGTATGGGTGGTATGATTCCGTCATCTATGGTAAAAACTGATTGAAAGTAATCATTGAAGAAGTTGGCGAGATGATTGTTGTCGTCAGAGAAACGCACGAGCTCGTCATCTTTTTTTAAATTATTGTATTTCCAAAATTTATTTGCAGCGCTTATCAAAAATGTGGGAAGTATGTTTGCAAATTAATTGTATTAGGCATCTTTTAGTTTACTTCTCATATCGCTAACAGCTACAGTAAGATAGTCTCTACTAAGATTAGTTGGTGTCGTGTTCAGTTTTTTCCTTAGCTGTTTTACCTTTCGTTTCACCTGTATCACGTCACGTGTTATCCAAAGGTTTAGTCGTCCAGTTTTTTTTCTTTTTGATTGGTATGTAGCGTTCTATGCATGACGTCACGATGCTTGTAAATCTACTTCAAAGTGTTTCGATGTCAATGAATATGTTATCTGTAATTGATACGAATGAATCATATTCGAAAGCAAGACAATCGATTATACTTGTGTCGTCAGCATGGGTAAAGTTAGAAATATATAGCCATTGACATCTACAGTGCAATAACTTAGGTTATGATCTGAGATGCCCTCCATTATTTCCATTGTAGTAGTTTCTTGCGGCAAATGATCACTTAAAAAAACTAAATCAAGAGTGTTCGACGATGATGCATCTACTCGCATGGGTTGGGTCACTATCTGTTGTAAATTGAAATTGAGCATGAGATCACATATCAACTGCGAGCTATCAGGCTTAAAATGCATATCTTGCCAGTCTATTTCTGGCATATTAAAATCACCCAGAAGGATTAGTCTGGCATTTGATACATGACTCTGCATATAACTGCAAAGTGAAATAATGACGTTACTAGAAGCGGATAAGCGACGGTATACACAACCCGCAGTGATGGCACGTGAACCTATAGATAATCTGCAAAATATTGCTTCTACACCTTCAACTTCTGGAAGCACCTTGAAAGAGATTTTTTTATTGACGAAAATGGCGACGCCAGCACCACGTGTGGGCCGGTCTTTTCGTATTATCACGTAGTTGGGGCTACATATTTGCTGATTCTGATAGTCACTTGACAGCCAAGTTTCGGTAACTCCTACAAAATCGGGTTCTAGTTCCAGTAATAAAGATTCAAGCAAATCAGATTTGTTCAGTATACTACGTGCGTTTAGATTGATGAAGGTTACTTTTTTTGCGGGGCCGTATCTTCTGCAGTTCGTCTTTCTGGTTTTCTTTTTTGTTTTGCAGGGGCATTTGCGCCATGGCTTACGGGAACGGCTTTATTATTTTCCTCATCCTAGGAAAATATTTCACCATTAATCCGGTGCTTGTCACAGCTTAATCACACTTTTTCTCCTGCTTCTTCTCTTGCTTCACCATAATTCCATAGTTTTCTTTTGCCACGAATGCGAGCGGAGAAGTCTTCATTTATAGAGTAATTGCTGCCTTTCCCAATGGAGAGGATTCGTCGATAAAAAGGAAAATTTTCTCAACACTTTCTGCATTGCATTATCCACAGCAACGTTAAATAATTAGTTATAGTTTGAACTGTCAATTGCCAGTTTGAAAATATGTAGTCAGCCCACAATTTAGCAAAAGAATCGCTTTGTCGCAGTGGTGTATTTCTGAACGGCGAATAATACATCCTGGTGGCTATACCCCGATGTACAGGCTCTAAAAGAAAGAAGAGCCGGTTCTGATGATTGCAAGCCCAGTTTTTGGAGAGGTGGTGCTAGTATGCTTTGCCTGAATAAATCAAAACGGCGACAATGTAATAAAAATTCCGCCATATCCACGAAGTGAATGATGATGAGTGGGCGAAGCTCCGGAGGTAAACCTGGTAAACCATGAATCCTCTGTACATTTTGCCCACTCGATTTTATTACATCGCTCCCCCTAGCGTACGTCGCCGCACTAAATTAAACGATTGCCTTCAACCAATTACACGCGCCATATGTGACATCATTCCTATTTTATAAGATTTCGCGTCTTTCATAAACTACAAGTACTGCTTTCTAGTTTATAACATCTTGCATCTTTTCATCATCAGCTACAAGTACCACCATCTAGTAAACACTACAAGAACTAAACGAGAGGTGGCTACATACAGGAGACGGTACCGCCATCTAGTGACCACTGCAAGAACTAAACCAGAGGTGGCTACATACAGGGGACGGTACCGCCATCTAGTGAACACTGCAAGAACTAAACTAGAGGTGGCTACATACAGGCTACAGGGGACGCACAGCCCACGCCCTAAGGAGCTTCGCCCCTAAAAAATTACTGTTCATTTCCATTTGAATACTGTAAATGCACATTACGTGAATTCAATAAGCCTGATATTTGCAAGCAAAATTGATGAAAATAACGCGGCAACAAAATTTTGTGACAGCACCTTTCATCATTCTTAAAATAGACAATTGACTGCACCAGGGAAAGAACAAGTGTTTGTACTCCGGAGAAGCCGTTAGTGCAGGGTGTGATAAATTTTGCCTGATTTTAGGTTTGCAAAATCGTGCCACCATAATGTGTACTGTAGGTGGAAGAATAGGAATGATCAATGCCGAAAGCGATGCTTTGCAAGAAAATAATCCATTTCATTTAGCAATAAACCTTCGTGCCCTGGCGACCAGAATAAATGAATGTTTCGGAGACGACAGGGAACCAAACATTTGGGTGAGCGACAGGACGTGGACAGAGAAGAGCACACATATAATGAGTCAGTTATGATTGCTACAACTGTAATCAAATATTTACCTTGCACAAAGCTAACATTATTTCCATAAATCCAGCCAGAAAGACTGGAAGAAAATCTGGTAATCGCAGTGAAAATGACTAATCAAGTACTGGACAATACATTCCAATACCTGACCTTCCTTATGAATGCGCTGAGTCCATTGCAATAATGACATTCTTTGACAGAGTACCTAAATGTTCCTGCGATAAACCATTCATTGGTCCCGCTGGTAATAACTTAGCGTGAGTTGGAAAGAAATCGTGGTAAATAGTTTCAGGAAAACTTTTTTTGCAGTTAATGTAAGCAGATCACAATCTTTACATTTAGGGGCTCGAGTAACCATTGAACAAATACTATTTGTGGTTTGAGAAATCAGGGCCAATTTATGAGAAAAATAGGTCAGGATTGTAAATATAAATAATTTGATCAGGGTTAAAGGTTGCTTCATATACTCGTAAAAAAGTCTGCACAGTAAGAATATTAAAGCGACATAAAATATATGGCATTCTTGCTTGGCAAGTATACTTCTTGCCAAATATACTGCACTTTCAGTATACTTTGGAAGTACTGAGCAGATTCGTAAAGCCCCTTTTTCTAATAGAACGAGTTGCCGAAGCTTGTAGGCTTACACACCCAAAAGAAGAACGTATTCCTTTTGTCGCGATGTATTTAACGTGAGCGTGCCAGTTGAGATGTTCCTTATACATAACTTCAAGGTATTTCAATTATTGTACTTGTGTGATATCTTGGAACCTATAATTATAGATACGTGTACCGGATCCTGAACAGGAAAAACGAGAATAGCACAGTTATTGGTATTCAAAATCAGCATCAAACCATCCAGCCAATGTTCAAGTTCATATAGATTTGTTTGCAAGATATTGTGAAGACATTAGATGTCATTTGCCATTGCAAGGAAAGCAATGTCGTCGGCATGAATACCGGTTTTTCCATCTGACTGAACGGGGGTAGTACGAAGCAATATGTTGAATAATACAGCGGAAAGTACTGGCCCCCAAGGTAGACCTTGGGTTCGCTTATACTTACAAGAAAAGAAACCGGCTTGAAAACAACGAAATTCACTTCCATTAAAAATTTTGTCCCCCATACATTAATATAGAGTGGGAACCCATGACTCCATAACTGATTAATCAAGATAGCATACTCTACACTGTCGTATGCTCTGCATATGTCTAATGTTACTAAAGCCGCATACTGCTTTTTGTGGCGGCATATGTAAATACCGCTCCTCTTGTCCATATGTAAGTGCCGCTCCTCTAGTCCAGTGTGGCAGTGCTACCTCTCGTTTAGTCCTTGGAATGTTCGCTGGATGGCAGTACTTCAAATCATGAATATTAGTTTTTTATATGACGACTCTGCGGCGAATGCGCAAACCTCACGTGGTAAAGTCGCACCATGCCATACAATCTTGAAGGCTCTGGCCCCACCGGTCGTTCCCGCTTTTAAAAACCCAAATGACAAAAGTCAGCGAGTGTTTTTACACCACAGTGTCATCGGTGATCGGCAAGGGCACCGCTGACGCCGATTGAGCAGGCCACAATTTCAGCGTAAGATTTCATACTACAAAGCTATAGTGGAATCTAGCGTGATTACCTACGCGAGTATAAAAACTTGTTGTTGGGCTAATTGGTAGATCATTGCAAAAAGTTATTTTGAGCTCAAATGCATGACACATTCACGCACACTCGCACACACACACGCACAGCGCTGTGCGTGTTTGATGCCTGGGTGTGTGTGTGTGTGTGAATGCGTCGTGCGTCTGTGCAAGAATTATTTTTTTGGAAATGTCTAGGTGGGGCACGTGAGGCTGATAGAGCGGCGCTTTGACCACCATGGCTTGGAATCGAGGAACGCAGCCTCCAAAAAAACCACATGACCACCACATGCCGCAGCTAGTGTTGTTGTCTTATTTGTCTTCTTGTGTATGTGTTTTGTGAAGGCTGGATTCCTAGATTCCGAGCTATGTACCAACAGGCTACCAGACCCTCAAACCACAATGGGAGTGATGAAAATTAAAGTGGAAGCTTCGTATCTACTTCGGGAGAATTTCGTTCTTGGCATTCGCGGCGCTCGTTCACCGGGAATAAAACAGTGACATAAACTAATTCTCAAAAAAGACTTGCATCCCTCTTCTAAATATAAAGCTGATTAAAATTATTTGGCGTGACCCTGATATTGATCCAAAACTGGGACAAATTCAACCAAACTGTGGTATTAAACATCGCAAGAAAATCTCAAGATTTGGCGCTACCAAGTAATGAAGACATTTTTCGAAATTGGGAAAATAAACATGTTTTTTAGCTCAGAAGATGCATCTACAATTCATAAAGAATAAAAAACGGTATGGAAATGTAAACAATGAACACATCTTTAATACTAACGGCAGGCACGTGTGCTCATGCGCAGAAAGATCGTGAAAGCAGTGGTTCGTATACAATCAATCTCTGACACCAGTGCCGCGGGTTCGAATCCCGGCTGCGCGGCTGCACTTCCGATGGAGGCGAAAATGTTGTAGGCCCGTGTACTCAGATTTGGGTGCACGTTAAAGAACCCCAGGTGGTCTAAAATTCCGGAGCCCTCCACTACGGCGTCTCTCATAATCATAGAGTGGTTTTGGGACGTTAAACCTTATATATCAATCAATCTGACACCAGTGTAAAGACCATACATTGCAGAGATGAAGATATCTTGTTAACACTGGAAGGTTCAGCGGAACATGGAGGGGCGTTCACGTAGCTTTCTCGTCGTTTTGCAGCCACGTTGAGTGCGTCTAGGGAAGACGTAATTATACAGACTAAAAGCGAAATCAATGCAGTTTCCATGGTACATTTCGGACTATATACAAATGGGGATAGGTACGTGAACGACCCTTTCCCAAACTATCAAATACCAACCGTAAATATGCAACGTTGCCTCAACCAGGAAAGCTAGCATTATCCCGCCACTTTCAACAAAATACCGTTCCTTGCGCCGCTCCCTGACGCCCACATATACGCACGCCTGCGAACAATTTATGCGTCGGGAGAAGCTGCTGCGCACAGAACTAAATTCAAACTGTGAACACCCGTAGGCAGTTTGCTAACTAACGCAATTCGATCCTAACCATGTACTTGCCATCATTCAGAGAATAGCTGAACGATCGCACCTCCCGATTTTCCTCAAAGTTATAGTTCGAATCTGCGTGAGCTTCAGCAAGCGACAGAAGCAAGAAAAAATCAGCGCCCAAGCATTCCGTACGAATGGTTAACCAGCGAAAGCTGAAACGTGCAGTCCCGGTGTTCAGCAGCGGGTTGAACACCGGGAGTGCACAAGGACCGCACGCGCTGAAGCCTTTCGCAATTATTGTTTAAATGTTCATGCTTGTTAATGAGGTTAGACACACGTTTCGCTTGGTCCACTACAGTCTTTATTTCGCATACTTCACATTGTGCCTCAAATGATAAAGGTCACAAAAGAGTGGAATTACCAGTTAAATACTTTAAGATTGCAATAATCGGATTTGTTCTCAGAGCAAAGGCAGTGTAGATGTGTAAAGAGTTTATATTTATTTAGGCCCTATTTTTTGCATATCATAGTAACCTTTAAACGACATTGTTTTCTCTACTGCTTCATATGAGTCTTTTATCACTTGCCAAGGCAGATAAATATATTTGCGAGTTTGTATGCTTCATTTCCTCGGCAATTGCTCATGCAAACAAATAGGTGCATCATAACTCAAGAAAACAAACCAAGAGCCACTGTGTAACACCTAAAAAACGAAATCGTCCTATAGGTGTTAAGATGCAGCTTCCTGCCCCCGCCAGTCCTTTTCTCCCCACACAAACACACAAAAAAGAAATAAGGGATGTCTTCCTGAAGTGAACTGAGAATGTACGCAAGATCTGATTGTGCATTACGCCACCTAAAAATTATATATATACATACATACATACATATATATATATATATATATATATATATATATATATATATATATATATATATATATATAACTCATCCCATGATGAAGGGAGGACCCCTCCCGAAACTGTTGGGAAATAAATATATTTACCCTTGTTGACAACGCTCCCGTTGCGTCATATCGCATACCTTCAAGAAGACCAACTGGCCCAATGAATTATTACTCCCACTATATATATATATATAGATAAATATATTGTGAAGAAGAAGATGTGCCTGCAGCGAGCAGCATCGCCAACGCCTGGCTCTCTCGGCTCGTGCTTCGGTTCGTTGCTGTGTCGATCACTGGACGGTTCTTGACGCTGTCTCGTCGCTGTCTTTAACGGCTAATAAACCTCCTCACATTTGGTGGAAGGTGCTGTTAATCCCCGTTGCTACACCCTGGAGCTGCGAAGCCGCACGCTACCACCTGTCATGACTGCCAACGCCACTACATCGACGCCTTCGCTCCAGTTCAACTGCCCTGGCCATCCTAAACTACGGGAGCCGAAGGTCTTCAGCGGTGCGGATGGGACCGACGTCGAAGACTGGCTCGAGCACTATGAACTGGTGAGCGCCAACAATAAGTGGGATGAAGCCCACAAGCTAGGCCACGTGATATTTTATCTCACTGGCGTCGCCGAATTGTGGTTTAATAACCACAAACACAACATCCCCACATGGAGCGTCTTCAAGACGTCATGTGCTGAAGTGTTCGGTCGGCCGGCTGTCCGCAAGCAGAGGGCAGAACAGCGCTTGCGCGTCCGCTCTCAGCAGACTGGCGAGACCTTTACCAGTTATATTGAGGACGTCGTCGACCTTTGTCGATGTGTGAATGACACCATGCCTGAATCCGACAAGGTCAAAAACATACTGAAGGGCATCGACGACGGCGCATTTCAAATGCTTTTGGCAAGGAATCCAAGCACAGTTTCTGAAGTCGTCAGCTTGTGTCAGAGCTACGACGAGTTGAAAAAGCAACGCACTCTGACTAGGCAGCCTCAGCCTGGTGGTGAGTCGCTGTCCAGCTTCGACTCCATGCCCGACAATTCACCATTGCTTCAGCAAGTCCGAGTCTTCGTGCGTGAGGAAGTCGCCCGCCAACTTTCCCTAGTGCCCTTTACTCCCGAGACCACCACCCGTCTACCTGCCCCGCTTCGCACGGCTATATCGGAAGAGGTTGCACAAGCTGTTCCTCGTGCGCACTACGAGCCACCTCTATCAAGCCGTGGTCACTGCCCGGGTGTCGCACAGCCGGTAGGCGCTCCTGTCGCCTATCCGCCAGCCGTTCAGCCTGTGGCCGCGCCCCTAACCTATGCAACGCAGCCTGTGGCTCCGCCTGTCGCCTTTTCACAAAAGATGCAGCCCGTAGCCGCGCCGCTCACATATGCAGACGCTGTACGTAGGCTCCCGCAACCACCCTACACCACGCGCTCACAGCCCGCACACCCGGCTGCTTATACTGCACCTTGGGTGGCAGCACCAGTCGCCAATTCCTGGAGGACGCCCGATAACCGACCGATTTGCTACGCTTGCCTCACTCCCGGACACGTTGCTCGCTACTGCCGCCGTCGACCTCAGACGTTCGGCAACTATGCCCGGTCGTCGCATCCCGGCAGCCAACCCTTCGTCCAATACGGGCCGGTCTCGCCCCCTCGCTATGTGCCTACTGACCACCTAGACTTTCAGCCGCAACGCGCACCCTCTCCTCGTCGGCGATCGCCCTCCCCCATGCGTCGCCGGCCCGGAGCCTCCGATCAGGAAAACTAAGCAACGCAGTTCAAGAGGCAAGAACTGCGCCGTTTTCGAACTGTCTAAGCCCTCGCTCCTCTCCTGCTAACGTGGTCGCAGTAACTGTTGAAGGTTATTGTACTTTCGCCCTTGTGGACACTGGCGCCGCTGTTTCTGTTATTGCCGCTAATCTCTGCCGTTTATTACGCAAAGTAACGACGCCGCTTTCGGGACTGTCGCTTCACACCGCAAGCGCACAGCAAGTAACGCCTCTTGCAGCCTGCACTGCAAGAGTCTCCATCGAAGGCATTCTTTACATCGTGGAGTTTATTGTTCTTCCTGTCTGTTCGCATGACGTCATCCTCGGGTGGGACTTCCTATCCCGCCATAATGCCGTCATTGACTGCGCACGCGCCGAAGTTGAGTTTTCGCCCTTGTGTGATGTCCCATTACTGGACGCTCCTCATCAGCCGCCGAAGTTGCTCGTTCTTGAAGATACCGATATTCCGCCTGGAAATTTCGCCCTTGTTCCCGTTTCATGCAACGCCTACACTGACGCTACAGTTCTTTTTATGCCTTCCGATATCTTCAAATGTCGTCGAGCTTTGCCGCTGCCTTTCGCAACAATTGACCTTGCCGCCGGAAGAAGCAACATGTTCGTAAGCAATCCGCTTTCCACACCTGTCAGATTGCTTGCGGGGGAATGTCTCGGCCGCGTGCAGGATCTCGACTCTTCGTTTTTGTTTGATGTCCCGGACGACTACTGCGACCACCCAAAAGCACTGTCAGCACTTGGGGAGTCGTCCAATGATACGTTTTCCAGCGCCATCGCTGACACTCTCACTCCCACCGAACATGCCGACCTGCTGGATCTTCTCCATGAGTTCAGGAGTTCGTTCGATGTGTCGCAACCTCAACTGGGCCGCACATCACAAGTCAAACATCATGTTGACACCGGCCTACACCAGCCACTGCGTCAAAGACCATACCGTGTCTCCGCTGAAGAGCGCCGCGTCATCAACGATCAAGTCGAAGATATGCTTCGTAGGGACGTCATTCGACCATCTCACAGTCCCTGGGCGTCTCCCGTCGTCCTGGTGCGTAAGAAAGACGGATCTATCCGATTTTGCGTGGACTATCGTCGTTTGAATAACATAACCCGCAAGGACGTCTATCCTTTGCCGCGCATTGATGACGCCATTGACACCCTTCACGGAGCGGAATTTTTCTCGTCGCTAGATTTGCGGTCTGGCTACTGGCAGGTCCCAATGGCAGAAGCCGATCGCCAAAAAACAGCATTTATTACACCAGACGGACTATATGAATTTAACGTCATGCCCTTTGGGCTTTGTAACGCGCCTGCCACGTTTGAACGTCTTATGGATAATACGCTACGTGGCCTCAAATGGAATATGTGCCTGTGTTACCTCGACGATGTCGTGGTTTTCTCCCATGACTTTCCTACGCACCTCCTTTGCCTCAGGCACGTTTTGAGTTGTCTGACCAACGCTGGTCTGCAGCTTAACCTAAAAAAATGCCGCTTCGCTGCACGCGAGCTCGTCATCCTAGGCTACATTGTGTCCAAGCACGGCGTATTACCAGACCCAGCAAAACTTCGAGCAGTCGCAGAATTTCCCAAGCCGACAACCATGAAAGAACTTCGCAGTTTTCTAGGCCTATGCTCCTATTTCCGGCGCTTTATTCGCAATTTTGCATCTATCATGTCACCGTTAACGCAGCTTCTTCGCGGTGACGTGAACCTCACCTCCTGGTCCCCTGCATGTGACGTTGCCTTCTTTACTCTGCGCCGTCTGCTTACTTCCCCACCTATTCTTCGCCACTTCGACCCGACGGCTCCTACCGAAGTGCACACCGACGCCAGCGGTGTCGGGCTAGGCGCGGTCCTCGCTCAACGAAAGCCAGGCTATTCAGAATACGTTGTAGCCTACGCTAGCCGCACTCTGACGAAAGCCGAAACTAATTACAGCGTGACAGAAAAAGAGTGTTTGGCTCTGGTGTGGGCGCTTGGAAAGTTTCGGCCATACTTATACGGCCGCCCGTTCGATCTAGTAACTGATCACCACGCGCTTTGCTGGCTTTCCACACTGAAAGACCCTTCTGGCCGCCTTGCGCGATGGGCACTCCGCATCCAGGAGTACGACATTCGCGTCGTATACCGCTGCGGACGCAAACACTCTGACGCTGATGCCCTGTCCCGCTCACCTTTGCCACCAGATCCGACGTGCGGAAACACGTGCCTCCAGTACTTGTCATCGTTAAATCTTGAATCAATTGCCACCGAACAACTTCGTGACCCGTGGATCGCCTCTCTTATCGAATATTTATCTGGCACGCCCAACCTTCCAGTATCTCGATCCCTCCGACGTCAAGCTCTCCAATGCGCCATCCGCGATCAACTTCTTCATCGACGCAACTACGCTCCCGATGGCCGCCGGTGGTTGCTGGTCATTCCACGCACTTTACGATCGCAAGTATGCGCCTCCCTTCACGACGATTCGCAATGTGGCCACGCCGGAGTGTTCAAAACATATGAACGCTTTCGCCATCGCTATTACTGGCGCGGCATGTACAATTTTGTACGTAAATTTGTGCAGTGCTGTCCTGACTGCCAGCGACGTAAATCAACACTGCCACGTGCGACTGGCGCATTGCAGCCACTTCCATGCCCTGCCAAGCCATTTGATCGCGTCGGCGTTGACCTTTACGGTCCCCTTCCATTGACACCAGATGGTAATCGGTGGATTATAGTGGCGGTCGACCACCTGACACGCTACGCCGAAACAGCCGCTTTGCCGAGCGCTACAGCTCAGGATGTCGCCTCTTTCATTTTGCAACGCTTTATCCTTCGACATGGTGCACCTCGAGAGCTCCTTAGTGACAGAGGCCGCGCTTTTCTTTCCGAGGTCGTCAAAACTCTGCTTTCGGAATGCCACGTCATTCATCGGAAAACGACAGCATACCACCCGCAGACTAACGGACTAACGGAACGGTTCAACCGCACGCTAGGTGATATGCTCTCAATGTACGTGGCATCTGATCACAGCAACTGGGACCGTGTTCTCCCATACGTCACGTTCGCATATAACACCGCAATACAATCCACCACGGGATTCTCACCTTTCTTTCTTCTTTACGGACGTGAGCCTTCCCATACAATTGATACCCTACTTCCTTACCGTCCTGATGCTTCCGAGTGTCCACTTATCTCCGATGCTGCTAGACAAGCCGAAGAGTGCCGCCAGCTCGCCCGTGCGTTCACCTCGGAAGAACGACAACGCCAGAAAGAAACTTGTAGCACCTCTCTTCCGGATCCCAACTATGCCCTAGGGTCTCTTGTGTGGCTTGCCATCCCATACCAAACACCGGGACTCTCCTCGAAACTTGTCCCGCGGTACGAGGGGCCTTACACCGTTTTGGAGAAAACCTCTCCGGTTAATTTCCTAATTGAACCAGTTTCCCGATCGGACGACATGCGCCGGCGTGCACGTGACATCGTCCATGTTTCCCGACTGAAACCGTACCATGAGCTTTTGCCTGAAACTTCTTAAGTCGCCAGGATGGCTCCTTTTTTGGCGGGGGCGATTGTGAAGAAGAAGATGTGCCTGCAGCGAGCAGCGTCGCCAACGCCTGGCTCTCTCGGCTCGTGCTTCGGTTCGTTGCTGTGCCGATCACTGGACGGTTCTTGACGCTGTCTCGTCGCTGTCTTTAACGGCTAATAAACCTTCTCACATTATATATATATATATATATATATATATATATATATATATATAGAGAGAGAGAGAGAGAGAGAGAGAGAGAGAGAGAGAGAGAGAAAGAACAGCGGACCTGAGGCAACACAGATACCCAAAAAAGTTTTTTCGAGCCACCACCCGCCGCGCAGAGCAACACAGGATACGAAAACCTCAATCAACCTTAATTGGTAGCCTCCCAAAACGTGAACGAGTTACACATGTTCAGGCAACCAGCGAGGTGTTGGTGCGGATTTTCAAAAGGGAGGGGATTCACTTCACGCACGTGCCTTCGTGTATGCTGGGCCGCCTCCTACCCCGCCCGAAAGAACGGCCAACAATGGACAGTCTCGTTTACCCGGTCTCGTTTGCAAAATTTCGTGCGCCGAGTGCCGCTCTTCGTATATCGGCGAGACGAAAAACCTACCGGAACGACTCAAGCAACACGCCGACGATGTGCGGAAGCTCTACAAAGAGTGCGGCACAGTCGCCGAACATGCTGAAACGTTGGATCACCAGATAGATTTCAAAGCGACGGCCATCTTTGAAAGCGAGCCGAACTGGAGGAGAAGGTGGTGGCACATACAGAGGACAGGCCATAACATCAACCACTCTCTCAGAAACCTTCCCCCAATGTATACACATGGACTGCAATCAACAGAAAAACGAGAAAGAGAGGGGGGGGGGGTCCTTATCCTCCCCACGAGTGCTTTGAAGACGCCGCTGCTACGTAGCTCCGCAGTCACCCCTGCGGAAGGAACCAAGTCGGTTTGGAAACGTCGGGTTTCTTTAAAACTTTTGGTTGAAGCCTAAATCGTTTCTCTGTTTCATACCCAATCAGACAGACTTCTGTCAATTGTCTACGTATAAGTCATTCAGCCAAGACTTCGGACACGATACCATGAAGCTCAAACGCTACATACGCATGAAGGAAGGCATATCAGCCTTCAAGACTCATCTTGACTTTAGCCACACCTGCAAAGAAAGGA
Organism: Rhipicephalus microplus; assembly: GCF_013339725.1. NCBI lineage: Eukaryota > Metazoa > Arthropoda > Arachnida > Ixodida > Ixodidae > Rhipicephalus > Rhipicephalus microplus. The sequence continues at coordinate 125,459,434 of NC_051168.1, forward strand.
AAGTCGTTCCTCAAAGCCTGCGCCTAAAACGACCTGTCTCGACCCCTGAAGGCTTAGAAGTCGTCACGAGAGCCAAAAAACGACTGATCAACGACCGCCTTTATGAAATTAACACCTCTCTACGGAAGAAAATGGACCTGTTCTTCGCCGAGCGTCCACTTGAGACCACATTCCTGAGTTGATATCTGCGGTCGATGCGTTCGCGGACTCCATAGCGGCATCGACGGCAAAAAAGCACGGGACCACTCGGCATAAGAAACTCTCCTACCTGTTGAACCGGAGTTGCACCCAAAGAATCCAAAATTCCAGGTTTGTCACCAATCTTTCATCTCGTCAACTCACTGATCGGAAAACTTATGTTGTGGCGAAGGAACATGGCTATCACATGTCAACGACGCCCCCTCTACCGAAACTTGTCGCGGCTGTCGAGGAAGCCGTCCAGAGCGTGAGGCCTGGCGCCAGAGAAGAAATTGGGCTGAAATCAGTTGGGATCCTTCAAAATTACTGTTGCAAAGGAAAAATTGGCAGCATATCCAAGGGCTGAATGACGAAGAGTGCCATCCGTTCATTCGTTCTTACTTCCGTCTGTCCATGCGTCCGCCTGTGTGACCGTTCGTGCGTCCATCCACCCGTCCATCCGTGCATCCGTCCCTGTGTCCGTCCATGCATCTATCCGACTGTGCAGCCATCCATGCGTCCGTCCTTGCATCTGCCTGTGTGTCCGTTCGTCCATCTAGTCGACACTCCAAGTACTACGATCTTGCATATTTTCATCATATATTCTCCATATAGAAGCACCGCCATCCAGCGGACATTCCAAGGTCTGAACGAGAGGAGGCACACGCACACTTTTTTACGGCTTGCGCTTCGTGTCTACTTCCCACCTTTAACCACCTCGAGTTCATGGTATATACTAGTTCACTGTATTCATGGCACTGCGGCCCAGCGCTCGCTAAATCTTTCTAAAACCAAGGAGGTTACGGCCAACCAGTATAACGTAGCAATTCTTTCTTGTCAGATAGTGCTCAATGTCAATGCCAATGGTTGATAAAGGGGAATTAGAGACAGGAGAATTCGACTTTTGGTTAAAGCGCACGCTGCGAATTATTTAATGTTCGACAACGCGCAGAAGAACTATCCCCCCGGCACCACATTGCAGGTCAAAGATTAAGACATGTTACGTACTACGATGAGGGAAGAACGGGTGCCGCTTTAAGGAGCTTCGCCCCTAAAAGAATTTGACCACAGAGAAAAATCAAACACTTCGAGAACTCCGACGGGATCAGAGCGTAGTCATATTGCCCGCCGACAAGGGTGATTCGATGGTGGTGTTGGACAGCGGGGACTACGATCGCAAGGTTTCAGCTCTTTTAGAAGAGGACGCATACACGCAGCTAGTAAAGGACCCAATGAAGCAAACCCAGACACAGCTAAACAAGCTACTCACGGAAATTTTCAAGCTCTACCCGGATATGAGAACACTTTAGCTCCGACTAATCTGCCGTAACAGATCCGCACCGAGTTTCTATGGACTACCAAAAATCACAAGCTTGACGTCCCCCTCCGACCAAATATAGACTTCACTTCCTCCCCACGCCGAGCCCTTCCAAGTTTTCTACACCATATCTTCGCCCCCTTAACCTTGAAGACACCACCTCATGTCCGCGACTCCAGCCACTTCATGTAGCTAGAGCCAGATGTCAGCATCGACAATGACGAGAGCCTGGTCTCATTTGACGTCGTTTCATTGTTCACCAATGTGTCAGTGCTCTTAGCTGTCTCCTCTGCCTGTTCTGCGCTTGACGGGGACGCAAGCCTGAGTGACAGAACTCCTTTGGCGTTCGATGAGCTCTGCTGTCTAGCGGAGTTCTGCCTGTCCAGTACGTACTTCTCCTACAAAAGAACTACTAAATGTGAAGCATTTCTTAGCGAACCTTAGCGACTTTGAGCGTATCTATCGATCTAGCCGCCTATGACTTTTCGCTCTCCTGGCCGTTTCAATAATGGTATTGATACCAAACTTGGTATGGCGTAACACACCTGTATGAAGAACATATCTGACTACATGTGACATGAAAATCATGACATGTATAATATGAATGTCATGATTTACACTTCTTGGTTTGGCAGCTCTTGCGGTGGTTTCGTTCACGTGGAATGTTGCAAAACTGGTATGGTATGACATGATTGCATGGCGAACACAAACGACAGAACCTAAGATGAAAATCATGACATGCGTGTCACATATCAACATGACTACATGCAACGCACACAATGCGCTCGCGGCAGTTTCGCTAGCGACACATGTACCAAATTTGGTTTTACGTGAATCCGTGTCGGAATTCTGTGACTGTTGCAAACATGATAATCATGTGATGCGTGTCATGTAACAACATGACTACATGCCACGCTCCTGATGTGCTGGTGGTCGTTTCGGTAGCTTCACTTATACCATATATGGCGTTACGGGACGTTAATAAATGACGAAGGTATGATACTGGTGCGCGTATGTTAAACATGAAGGAGACGCTCCCTGGATTTCGTGCCAACCAGTTGTGCGCCCGCGCGCTCCGCGCGCTCGCGACCTTCGGCGTCCTCGTAGCTCTGGCCGACTGGGCTCGCCCTACGTCATCTCCTGTCGCCGACGACCTTCGACGACAGCGCAGCTCTGATTTACTGGTCCTGCTCTACGCCATCTACAGACGCCGACAACATCTCTCGCAAGTATACCCTGTCCTCGGACTCCAGTGACCGTTCTTTCATCTTTCCTGTCTCTCCTATCCCCTCAGTTTGTTGTTGCTTCTTCTTCCTCTTTTCTACACCTTTACTTCTACCCCTTTTATCCCTACTTACCCCCATCCCTTGTGAGCTCTGTGGCGGTGTCGCTCACTGAAGCAGACAATAACGGGGCTCACTTTTCTCTTCCTTTCTCTTAAGAACCACTCCAGTTAAACATGAAATTCATGCCATGTAACAACATGACTACATGCTACGCTCATGATGCGCTCGCGGCCATTTCGCTAGCTTCATCTGTAACAAACTCGGCATTACGCGACGCGGACGGATGACATAGATAATTGACACATCCAAACATGATAAGCACGAAGTGCATGTCATGTAACAGCATGACTACATGCCCCGGTCATGATGCGCTGGCGGCCGTTTCGCTAGATTCATATATGCTAAAATTGGTATTACGTGACGCCAACGAATGACGAAGGTACGTGACTGGTGCAAACATGATAATCATGGGATGCGTGTCATAGGAGAACATGACTACATGCCACAGTCAAGGCGCCAATAAATTTCAAAGTGACGCGATGCACGTGCTCGCCGGCGTTGCCACGCCAGGCGGGGGTCCTGCCATATACCCGCAAGCGTGCACCGCGCTGCGTTACTTTGACAGATGCGCTTTTCAGCGCGTCCGGCGTCACTCTGTCACGAAAACGGGGTGACGCTGTGTTGTCTGGGTAAAGCATAGGCGCGAAATGCAGCATGTCGCATTTCGTGCCGGTTGCCGTCGGCCGCGCCGACGGACGCTGATCGCGCCTGGCGTCAGACTATATTATAACGTAGCGTCGCTGTACCCAGCTTGCGCGCGCGTCAACGCTACATTGGAGTATATTGAGCCCTTCATGGTGTGCTCGCGGCTCTTTTGCTAGCTCCACATATCACAAATTTGGTGTTGTCTGACGTCGATGGATGACGAAATATATTACTGGTGAAAACACGATAATCCTCACACATGTAAAATGTAGGAGCATGAGAGCATACCATGCTCATAGTATACTCGCGGCCGTTTCGCTAGATCCACGTGTACTAAATGTGGTATTACGTGCCGTGAATAAATGACAAAGGTGAACGACACATCTAAACATGATAATCATGAAATGAAAGTCATGAACGGCGTCATTTACTTCCACCTCGTAACGTTGTGCTGATATTGAAGTGACCTATTAATATTTCTGGTTCGTGCTTCGCATGTCATAGATTCCCACTGTACGTTAGATCTGCCATTTTTTTTTCCGGCAGAATAGTGGAACTGCGATGGGAGCTTCCATCTCCGTCACGATGGCGAACATGACCGTGCAGTACATAGAAGAAAAAGCACTCAGGTCCTTATCGCCGCGACCCGACCTTTTTCTCCGTTATATGGACAATTGCTTTTGCGTCATGAAAACGTCTGAAGGTGGAACAGCACCTAAATTCCGTGCACCCCGCCATGCAATTCATGATCGAGTGTGAAGGCAACCACATCTTGCCCTTTCTCGACATCCAAGAGGCAAAAAAAACGCAACAATCGGGAGTTCTCCGTTAACAGGAAGCCCACGCACACTGGCCGCTGCCTTCAATTTGATTCTTCCTACCTCGCCAGCCACAAGGCCTCGGTAGTGACCACGCTACTCCAGAGAGCTACGAACTTAAGCTCCAATGACACGGAGTGAAAGAAAGAAGAGGCCCGCGTAATTGCGGACCTCAAAAAAGCGGATACGGCATAGATCTTTAAGAAGGAGGGGGTTCGCATCGCGCATGTGCCTTCGTGTATACTGAGACACCTGCTGCCCCGCCCGAAAGACCAGCCAGCAATGGACAGGACACCCGGTGTCGTTTACAAAATTCCTTGCGCCGAGTGCCCCTTTTCGTATATCGGCGAGACGAAAAACCTACCAGAATGACTGAAGCAACACGCCAACGATGTGCGGAAGCTCTACAAAGAGCGCAGTGCAGTCGCCGAACATGCTGAGACGTTGGATCATCGGATAAATTTCAAAGCGATGGCCATCCTTGAAAGCGAGTCGAACTAGAAGAAAAGGTTATTACTCGAGTCGTGGCTCATTCAGGGGACTGCCTATAACATCAACCGCTCTCTCGGAAGCCTTCCCCCAGTGTATACACATGGACTGCGCTCCATGGCAAAACGAGAGGAAGAGATGGGGTGGGGGTGTCCTTATTCATAACGCGACTGCTTTGAAGACGCCGCTGCTACGTAGCTCCGCAGTCACCCCTGAGGAAGGAACGAAGTTGGTTCGGGAACGTGTGGTTTCTTCAAAACTTTTGATTGGAGTCTTAATCATCTCCCAGTTTCATACCCAACCAGACAGACTTCTGTCGAATGTTTACATTCAGATTGCATCTTGTTTCCCGCCTTACACCTTGTGGAGAGTTGCTGCTCTAGCTCTCCGTCGCTCGTGGTTTCGGTTGGGATGCATGTTACGAGGGAGCGGTCGAAAACAAAATGTTTCGCGAATTTCCTTCAGTAATGACTTTAGGGAATCATGATTAGCGAAGATGCGAACTTGGAGCATCGAAAGTATATGTCTACTGGTATCAGTGCTGGCTAGTCGGAGATGTGCCTCCAGGTCCGCTTCGGTTAGTTCTTGTATAGTGTTATGCACACCTAACTCTGCGAGGCCTTCGTTGCTGGTGGTTTTTGGAAGGCGGAGCACTGCTTTGGTGGCTTGTCGGATTAGAGTTTAAGGCTTGGGTTTCAGTCACACTTAGTTTGAAATACGGTGAGAAGTACAATGCTCTGCTCAGGGTATACACGTGGACTACTCTAAGACTATCCACTTCTCGTAGGCCATAATCTTTGCCTGTCGCTCGGCGTATTAGCTTCATGGTGGCTGCCAGCGTGCTCTTTAAGCGTTTGATTGTTTCGGTATGCTTTCCATCTTGTTGTAGGTACATACCCAAGATGCGTATGGTATGGACCTGAGGAATCTCCCTACCTTGTATGCAGTTTTTGATGGTACTATTGGTTTCCATATCTTTTGGCAGAATCAAGAAGAGTTCGTATTTTAATAGTGAACAGCCAAGGTTTACCTTGGTGACCTCGCCCTGTATTACAGTTGCAGCTGTATGTAGAGTTTCTTCGATTTATGCGTCCAATTCATATGTAGTCCACAAAGTAACATCATGTGCACGCAAGGTATGGTCAAGATGAGGGATATTATGCAGCTTCCACGTAGGTGGAATAAGTACTCCGTTAAAAAATTTGGCAGATCCGACGTACCGGGAATCGATCGTATGTGAAGCGCGCTGAGGGAAGGTGACCGGGTTGCAACTTTTTTTTGTTGAGCGCATGCCATGAAATGCTAAATATAAGTACCAATGTTCGACACTCCGAGATATATTGAAGAGTATCAGATGTTTATAAAACCAGTTGTTCGCACTTCCGAAACGAGGTCAACGGCAACATGCGTATTAGCAACACCAGAAGCTGATATGAAGCACTGATGCTCGCGAAGATGCTGGCCCTGGACACTAATACATAAATGAACTTCAGGGCGTGGCACTTAACCACAATTTACGTTGACCCGACAGACGGCTGCATCAAATAAATACATATGTAATGTTTATAGAATTGTGTAGCGAGCACTGCAACCACTATTCACGTTTCACGATGATTAGTGTCTAGTTTAAAAGTAGTTTTGAGACCTTGCGTAGCTATGTGGTAGAATGCTTGACTGCCCCGCAAAATGATTGGGCTTTATTTTCGGCTGGGACCCTGAAATTTATTATTTGAATTCGTCAAGGAATCAACACTGCCTATGTCAGGTTTTTCTGAACACTGACATTTATTATATGCCTTCGTTGGGTCGATGCTACGTATGCCGGGCATTGCTTAACGCTCACGCGTTAAAATTGCCCATGTGTGCTCTCATCGTTCCTAGGTAGATACTGTCTATCACTAGTGGCACATACGTCAATCCAGTGGCACATATCCACAGTATCTGGCAGGAAGTGTTAGACGACGTACGCGACGGGATTTTAAAATTAGTCATGTCTTAGCCAGCGCATCACATTAGTCAAACCATCTTACCCTCTCATGGTAATTTTGGTTCACGCCAAGCTAAGGGCGTGACCACGAGAGCACCCAAACGTAAGCGGCTAGATAGATAGAGAGATATATAGATAGATAGATAGATAGATAGATAGATAGATACATAGATAGATAGATACGCTCAAAGTTGCCGAAGTTCGCTAAGAAATGATTCGCATTTGAAAGGAAAGGGGACAGCAGAGATCCTTGGGGCGTGCGTATGTTTGCTGATGTGTAGCGCAGTGTACGAATATTGTCTACACACATTGTAGCCGTTAGGTTTTGCAGGAAAGCCCTAATCTAGTTATAATTTTTTGGCCGACCCTCAGGTAAACCGGGGCTTTTAAGATGGCTCCATGCTTGAAGTTATCGAATGCCTTTTTGAGGTCTACTGCCAGGACAGCTCTGGTATGCGTAGGTTTGAGGGGGCCCAGCATAGCTGTTGTTAGCCAAAGTATGGCATCTTGCGTGGATAGGCCTGATCTAAAACAAATTATTGAGTCTGAGTATCGACTAGTCTCGTCCATGTGGCCGTTAAGCCTAGCGAGAATGACTTGCTCTAAGAGTTTACCCAGGCTAGAGGTAAGAGAAATTGGACGCATATTTTCTAGAATAACTGGTTTTTTAGGCTTGGTTATAAGGATAATCCCTCCGTGTGTACAATCATCTGGCAGTGTGACATTCTGCCAATGCGTATTGGTAATATCAGGGAGCTCTCACAGGGACCTGTCATCTAGGTTTCTAAGAGCAGCGTTTGTTATGCGATCTTCCACTGGAGTAGTGTTGCGGAGCCTATGTAGGGCTGCTCGAACTTCTTTATAATAATATCCTTGTCCAGCTCACTGTTTGTTGGGCCGGCAAAATCCGGCACAGGAGTGAAATTGCCTGGCGAGTTATGGGGCTTTTAAGATTCTGTAGTAGTGGTTCCGTGTCGTACTTATGATTTTGTGTTAAGCGGGCAATGAGATTCCTCGGACTTTGATTGGGATCAATTATGTACATCAAAATATGCCATGCACGAGTGGTAGTAAGATTTGCTCTGAGATCCTCGCATATCTGCGGCCAAATCTTTCTGCAAAGTTGGTGACTGTATTCTTGAGTTTGTGTTGAAAGATCAAATATCTTACTTTGGAGCTTTCTACTGCGTATTCGTTGGGCATATTGTTTTATTAGACTTTGATGTGCTTCTATCAAATGGGCTAATTTCGAGTCCATAACTGGAGCACAGTGTTCCGGGCAATATTTCCTCGTGCATGCCGCTTGGTCTTTAAGAACCTGTGCTGTTCATGTGCGCACATTCATCGGTCCTGTTCGCTGATTTACTTCCCGCTGTTTTCTAAAGTTATCCCAGTTAATTATTTGTGTTTCATTCGTGGTCTAGACACTTGCGGCCACTGAGCTTAACTTCTATAATATAGTGATCACTGCCCAAACTATGTGTTGTTCTATTCCATTCTAGATTTTGGATGTGCCTTTCCATAGTGAGACGTGGATTTTTATCCATCTATACTGTTGTACCTGGCCTGGTTGGGAAATCAAAGCCATTGTGTACAGTGAGCTGTGACTGTTGAGTTTGTGTCATCAGTACCTCAGCTCTGCAGTGGTTCTCTTGTACGTCCAATCGATGTGAGCGCATTTGAAGTCTCCGGCAAATATGAGTTGAGTATTATTAGCCACTGCGGCGATTTGGGCTATGAGCTTGGCGCAGCGCGTTGCTGGCCTGTTAGGGAGGTTATAGATATTGGCGATGAGTAACAAACTTCATGAATTTTGGTTGGGATAACCTCAAAGGCAACGTCGTGGACTGTATGGCAAAAATCACGTTGCGTATGCCTTATGACTCGCTTGATAAATGTGGACACAACCGGAGCACTACCATTTGGCGAGTGATAAGCTATGTAGCCTGGCAGCGATGTGCTAGCTCTAGTGTTCTGTAGAAGAATCATAACTTGCAGGTTCTCTTCAGTTAGTATTAGCCGAATTAGCGCTGCTCGCTTACCGCATTTGCTGCAACAAACTTCAGTTTAAAATTTTTAGAACTGGAGGTCTCTTAGAATTACATGATTAACCTGCAATTTTACTGGTCGGTAGTATTGAAATTAGAAGGGGTATATCTGATGAGTGGGAATGGCGCAGCCTGCAAAAGTTTGCTTGTTTCCACCACCATGGCACCACTTGTGCCTTGATCTGGGCACATTTGTCTGGTTTGTTGTCTAAAATTTTGTAGCCCCCATCAAAGAGGCAGTCGGTACGAGCATCAAGAGCTGGAAATCAAGCCTCCATTGTTTGAAGACGAGTTTTTAGAAATAGTTGAAAGTCTTCATGCATCTGCTTATAGGAATGTGACAGTTTCGCTGTTAATATTGCCTGGAAGTTTCGCTTTAAAGTGAGCCTCTAGATCTGCTGTTTTGCTTAATTGCTCAAATTCAGGTGGTACATCGTATGACGGAGGAACTTGCATTCTTTTCTTTTTCATAGATGGTGTGGGTGTAGGAGATTCTGTAGCGGGTGAAATAGTACTATCTGTGGGTGAAGGGTGACTAGGAGATGCGCGTGAGGGTTGGTAATGGCCTGTCGCAAACTTCTTACCTCCTCTTGAAGGCGAGCCAGCTCCACACCCCGATGGTGTGGTTTACTAGTGACTTGTTCTGCCCTTGTGAGCTCCTCGGGGGTCATTGCCAGTGATGACGATTGCCATGCTCGGAATCAATGCTCCAGTGTATTTCAAGCCTTGTGCTTAAGAAGGGATGGCTTTAAGCTCTCCCATAGTAGAGTACCTAGTACTCTAAATCGTTCCCAACTTTTTCTAAACACAATCTGTGTGCTGCTGTTGTCGCCTGGTATCCCTGTAGACCGGGACTTCATTGTGATCTGTCGCTGCTTTGCCTTACGCCACACTGTTCTTGTATGGTGCTCTTCTCCGCATAGGATGCACTGCGGCACGCATTGCCGAGTTCTCTCTTCTCCGTGATCTTTACCGCACCTTGGCCATCACGGCTTCTTCCGTTGCGGGCACTCATCACATCTGTGCCCTGGGGCACGGCAGTTCGTGCAAGCCTCTGGTCGTGCTCTGTATGGCGTGCACAGTTGCATTCCCCCATAGTAGATAATTCTACGAAGCATAGGTCCCTGGGCCAAGGTAATAACGATAGATTTGGACTTTCCTATGCGTCTCGCTAGCAGGATGCGCGCTTCAGTATTTATCGTTTGCAGTTATTGAAGAAGCTCTTCATCCGTTTTATCCCAGAAAGCGTTAATTATCACGCCTCGAACAGTATCCACAGCAGGGGCTAGGTAAGTTTCCACAACGGAGGGCTTTGCGTTCAAATTGATGCTGCGTAGTTTACCCATCTTTAGGGCTGTTTCTTGGTTAGCATTGGCAATTGTACACGTATTTTGTTTTGGGTGTGCACGTATTTGCACGTCTGTGTCGACCGGTATTTCCGCTGTCACGCAAGGGTGACGCAGTAGGATCTGCGGCTTTATGTTTGGCATGAAGAGGCCTCCCTTTAACCGGCAAATCATCTTGATACCATGTTCTGGCAATGGAGCCATTTGCCGAGTTCTACGTTTCACTTGCTGCGTTGCACGCAGCTATACGCTGGGTTTGGGTGGTACGTTTGACGTCACGCCGACGCGGTGAGCGTCTCAGTGCGTTTTTCTGCTGGTTTCTGGTTTTCGCTAGGTTCGAGTGCATTCTTCAGACGCTCTGTTGACTGGGACTTGCCTTGGTAGGTTCCGATGACTGTAGTCCAGCCTCATGCGTCGTAGTTGTATTTACAACATACAGAAACGACGCATCTAATGCCTTAACATCATTCCCTTTATTCTCTGATCCCATGTGCTCATACTCATTCTCTTTCCTATATAAATCTTGTACCCGGCTAATAAAAAAAAACTCTCACTTGCGTAGCACATGGCCGCTAAGCTGCGATGACGTTTTCAAATGCGAAGCAATTATTAGCGAACTTTGACGACTTTGAGCGTATCTATCTAGCCGCCTATGACTTTTAGATCTCCTGGCCGTTTCGATAATGGTATCGATAACAATCTTGTTATGGCATAACATGACGGTATGAAGAACATACTTGACTAGTAATAACATAAAAATCTTGACATGTATGTCATGAATTTTATCATTTATATTTCATGACTCTGAAGCTCTTGCGATGGTTTCGGTCACATGGCATGTTACAAAACGGGTATGATATTACATGATTGCATGACAAGCATACGCTTGAAAGCCTACCATTAAAATCATGACATCCGTGTCATGTAACAACATGACTACATGCCACGCTCCTGATGTGCTCGCGGTCGTTTCGCTAGCGTCACATATACAAAGTTTGGTATTACGGTACTTGAATGGATGACGATGGTATGTGACTGGTGCATTCATGCTAATCATTATATGTGTGTCATGCAACAACGTGACAACGTGCCACGCTTATGATGCGCTGGCGGCCGTTTTGCTAGGTTCACTTGTACGAAATTTGCTATTACAGGACGTGAATGAATGACGAAGGTATGATACTGGTGCAAACAAGACAAACATGAGATGCGTGTCATGTAACACCATGACTACGTGATACGCTCATAATGCGCTCGTGGCCATTTTGCTAGCTTCACAAGTACCAAACTCAGTATTGCACGATGCGAACGGACGACATAGGTAAATGACACATTCAAACATGATAATGACAAGATGCTTTTTATGTTACAACTCGAGTACATGCCATACCCATATGCGCTCCCGGCCGTTTCACTAGCTTCGCATATTCCAAATTCGGTATTACTTAACGTCAATGAATGAGGAAGGTATGTGAATGGTGCAGACATAATAATCATGTGAGAACATGACTACATGCCACAGTCAAGGCGCCAATGCATTTAGACGTGACGTGGTTTGTGTGCTCGCCCGCGTTCACTTCGTCGCGTCACGCCGGCGTTGCCACGCCAGGTGCCGGTCCTGCCATATACTCGCACGCGCGTGCCACGCTGCGTTGCTTTGAAGCATGCGCATTTCAGCAGCGGCGTCCCTCAGTGCGTTCAGCGCGTCCGACGAAAAGAGGGAGATGCCATGTTGTCTGGATAACGAATCGGCGCGAAATGCACCATGTCGCATTCCGCACCGGTTGCCGCCAAGGCGCGCCTACGGACGCTAGTCGTGCCGGTCGCGCCTGGCGTCAGATTATAGAGTGCTTGCGTTTTGCTAACGTAGCGTCGCTGTATCCAGTTAGCACGCGCGCCAACACTCCATCGGAGTATACAGGGCCCTTCATAATGCACTCGCGGCCATTTTGCTAGCTCCACACAAACCAACTTTGGTGTTACTTGGCATCAATGGATAACAAAAATATATGACTGGTGCAAAATTGATAATCCTGACACGCGTGTCATGTGAGAACATGGCAACACACCATGCTCATAGCGTGCTCACGGCCGTTTTGCTAGCTCCACATGTGCTAAATTTGGTATCACGTAACGCGAATAGACAAAGAAGGCAAATTACACATTGAAACATGATAATCATGACAGGAAAGTCATGCATGGCATCATTTACCTCCACCTCGTAATGTGTTTCTCACTTTAAAGTGAAATATAAACCTTTCTCATTCGTGCTTCGCATATAATAGATTATCATTGTACGTGGTATCTGCCATTTTTTTAATTGACAATCGCACAAGTATGAACCCTGAAACTTGAGCAATATTCGTGGGCGCTGTGTACGGTGCTGGGTTTTGGCCGTTTCGGGTATCGCTTCAGCGGACAGACAAGTGCACCAACAGACAAACAGAAGGACAGACAGACAGACCAAAATGTTTGCGCCGAAGGTCCCCAAGACTTCCGTCTTTGAAACAGCGTGCCTTCCTCCTACGTACATGTTGTGAGTGAAGTGCGCGAGTTAGGTGATTTTCAAAGTTGGCATGGCAATATGACGAAGATGGGCTACTGCCAATGTGTCCCCTGCGTGAGTGTGGCGAACGATGGGGAATAAAAATTTAAGAAAAACTCAAAAAAATTGCAGAGTGAATCATGAGCTTCTGCACCCATGGGAGGACGAGTCGTGCTGGTAGGTGAATCAACTGCTCACAATTCTTCATTCAGCCTTCCTATTCAAGAGATCTTCAATCTCTGTGTTAATACACAGACTAGTGCAAATTAAAATTACAATCGTTCGTAGATAACGTTACATTAAAAAATCTTCTCGAAAATAGTTTAACTCTTACTAAATATTTATCATAAATCCAGTTAGTACAATGCAGCCGACTCATGGGCGATCCCCAAGAGTAGGTAGGCGTCAATGATCCGATCATCATCATCGTCATTATAATCGTCATCATCATCATCATCAGGAAGAACGCGTCACTTCGTCATAAGAAGAGGTTTAGTGTGCAGATTGTCAGATACCTCATGCGTTCCAGACATTTTAATGTGCAAAACATTTGCTTTGGTCTCAGAGAGTGCGTTTATCCTACAGCATTTAGCATGCACTATGAGAATTGCTCGAGGCATCGACTCTAGAATAACGCCCACTGAGACTCTGGGAGAGCTGTCTGATGCTAGGATCATAGCTGCGTACCGGTGCAATGACTAGGTAATGGTGAGAAAGTCCCCACTGAGTCGGTTACGGTTACATTTGCAAGCATTTCTTGCCCATGAGGCTTGTAAATATGGCCACTCATTTTCAATGTCGAACGCCGCACTTCTCGCCCTATTCAGTGTGAAAACTGTTGGCGTTTTTCTCACAGTGTAGGGACCTCCAAATGAAATTTACCTTGCTAGATCTGTGGCGAACACCATTCACCGAATGAGTGCACTGCCGAAATAGAAAATTGCTGCCTCTGTGCAGGAAATCACACGGCCAATTTCTCAAGCTGCAACGGAAGAGTAACTGAAATCCAACTACTAAAAATACTGGACACACGACGTTTCTCGCTGTGAGAAGCGATGACAGTTGTAAAACATAGGTCCTTTGGATATGCCCGGGTCACTTTGAGGCACGAGCAACTAAGTGAGACGAAGCGTTTGAATAATGATGTTACGGGGAATAAAGTATACACTGGCGAGCAATTGCGTACTGGTGAATATACTGGCGAGCTAATGCGTACAACACTGCTGCAGTCCGAGCACGTTCACGTTCAGCACTTCGTCGTCGTCATCCTCAGATATCTACTTATCCCGTGACATTACCCGCCGGTGGCAGAAGCACCGTCCCGGTGCGATCAATTCTCGAGGCGTGAGTATTATGGTTTAAGCCATGAGACGGGCACTATATAAGTCGGGACTGAAGCTGGTACTGACGTGGTATGGAGTGGAGCTATCTCATAGGTCACGCTGGTGACCTTGTTTATGACGCGGTAGGGGCCAACGTAACGGGACATTAGTTTTTCGCAGAGACCAACACGGTGTGATGGTAACCACAGCAAGACGAGTGACCCTGGAGAGTACTGTACATCGCGGTGCCGGCTATCGTAAGCACTCTTTTGGTTAAGCTGCGAGGCACATAAACGATCCAGGGCGACTTGGCGGGCGATGTCAGCTTGGGCCAGGGCATCACGAGCATAAGCAGTCGATGAGGGGGCGTCAGATTGGAGCATGGTGTCCATGGGCAAAGGCGGGTCATAACCAAACAGTAAGTAAAAAGGGGAAAATCCAGCTGTATCATGACGTGAAATGTTGTATGCGAAGGTAACGAAAGGTTAGTGGATGTCCCAATCTTTGTGATCCTTGGAGACGTACATCGCTAACATATTCGTCAAGGTACGGTTGAGGCGTTCCGTGAGGCCATTGGTTTGCGGATGGTACGCTGTAGTGAACTTGTGGTGGGTAGAGCAGGATCGCAGGAGCTCGTCGACTACTTTAGATAGAAAACAGCTGCCGCGGTCGGCGATCAACTGACGAGGAGCACCATGACGCAGAATGATGTCATGAAGAAGGAAATTGGCTACATCAGTAGTGCAGCTGGTGGGTAGGGCGCGTGTAACGGCATACCGCGTTGCGTAGTTGGTAGCAATAGCAATCCACTTATTACCGGTGGCCGACACGGGAAAGGGTCCTAGAAAATCGAGGCCGACTCGGAAAAATGGCTCATCTGGTACTTCAATGGGCTGGAGGGTACCAGCAGGTCTCAGAGCAGGTGTCTTGCGGCGCTGGCAGAGGTCGCATGCCGCAACGTACTGTCGCACAGAACGGTAGAGGCCAGGCCAAAAAAATCGGCGGCGAATGCGGTCATACGTGCGTGACACACCTAGGTGTCCAGTGGAGGGGGCATCATGCAGCTGGGCCAAAACGTCTGAGCGAAGATGCACAGGAACAACGAGTAAAAGCTCAGCACCTTCAGGGCAGGCGTTGTAGCGGTGCAAG
Organism: Rhipicephalus microplus; assembly: GCF_013339725.1. Classification (NCBI taxonomy): domain Eukaryota; kingdom Metazoa; phylum Arthropoda; class Arachnida; order Ixodida; family Ixodidae; genus Rhipicephalus; species Rhipicephalus microplus. Next base: position 125,474,624 of record NC_051168.1, read on the forward strand.
ATGTCGTTGTGAAGAACGAACAGCTGTAAGGAGTGGTCAGGGTGGGGAGAGTGCAGACCATTGATAATAGCACGCAAACAGGAGTCGCGGCGTTGTTCAGCAGCTATGTCGGTGAAGTCGGTAATTGAAAGAACGAGGGCCTCTTGCTCATCTTCCCTCGTGTCAGGGGGATCGACTGGGTAACGGGACAAGCAGTCGTCATCATTGTGAAGTTGTCCGGATTTATAGGATACGGAAAAAGTGTACTCTTGTAAGCGCAGCGCCCAGCGATCAAAGTGTCCCGTAGGGTCCTTGAGTGAGGAGAGCCAGCAAAGCGCATGGTGGTCCGTAAAAACTGAGAATGGTCGGCCATACAGGTACGGTCGGAATTTCGCAATGGCCCAGACGAGAGCTAAGCATTCGCGTTCTGTGACGAAATAATTTTGTTCTGAGCGCGACAACAGTCGGCTTGCATACGCGACGACGCGGTGCATGCCTTGTTGCCGCTGCGCGAGCACTGCACCTATGCTGTGGCCACTGGCGTCAGTACGAAGCTCCGTGGCGGCAGATGGTTCGAAGTGTGCTAGGACTGGTGGATTGGTGAGAATGTCAACGAGCGACGAGAAGGCGTTTGCTTGCTGTTGGCCCCAGGTGAATGCGACATCCGTTTTGAGGAGGCAGGTTAGAGGACGGGATACTTCAGCAAACTTCTCGACAAAACGACGGAAATAGGAGCACAGTCCCAGAAAACTTCAGACGTCCTTGGCAGAGCGGGGTGTGGGGAAGTCACAAACTGCTCGGACTTTCGCAGGGTCTGGTTGAACGCCCGCAGCGTCAACAAGATGGCCGAGTACGCAGATTTGGCGTTGCCTAAAGCGGCATTTAGACGAGTTAATTTGCAAGTTGGCACGTCTAAAAACATCCAGCACTGTGGACAGACGGGTAAGATGGTCTTCGAAAGTAGTCGAAAAAACAATAACGTCGTCAAGATAGCAGAGGCAGATGGTCCACTTCATGCCTCGAAGGAGAGAGTCCATCATGCGCTCAAATGTCGCGGGGGCATTGCATAATCCAAAAGGCATCATCTTGAACTGATAAAGTCCATCAGGAGTCACGAAGGCCGTCTTCTCTCTGTCTTTGTCGTCCACAGCGATCTGCCAGTAGCCTGAGCGAAGGTCTATTGAAGAGAAATATTTGGCACCGTGCAAGCAATAGAGTGCATCATTTATGTGCGGTAGGGGATAGACACCTTTCTTGGTAATATGGTTGAGATGGCGGTAATCAACACAGAATCTTCAGCTATTGTCCTTCTTTTTAACAAGTACAACGGGTGAGGACCAGAGACTAGATGAGGGTTCGATTATGCCCTTATCAAGCATTTTATCGACTTCTCGCTGTATAATAGCACGCTCCGGGGCTGACACACGGTAGGGTCGTCGGTGAATGGGTCGAGCGTCACCGGTGTCGATGCGATGGGTTACCACGGATGTCTGGCCCAAATTACGGTCGCCGAAGTCAAAGATGTCCTGATAAGAAGCAAACACACGGCAGAAAGCAGAGACTTGTTCAGAGGTGAGCTTGTCAGATAGCATTGGCTTGAAAAGGTCGGAAGAGGAACGTGACGAGAACGACGTTGATGAAAAATTGGGTGGTGAATCGGTGGTTAGAGCGGAAACTGTGTGGTCGCCCAGTGGTGTAAGATACGCAAGTGACATGCCGCGAGGAATAACTTTCGCTGAGAGGCCGAAATTGAGGACGGGAAATGAAGTTCGGTTGTCCTTAACGGTAACCACCGTGTTGGGGAGTGCAACATTGCGTGTCATGGCGACGTCAAAAATTGGGGCAGCAACATAATCACCATTGGGTACTGCAGGATATGGCGAGATTTGGACTTGGACTGCGGCTTGCGGCGGAAGTCTGAGGAAATCGACAGAGCGTAGACGAGGTGGGCTTGTCGAGACGGTCTCCGAAAAGGATGGTAGTTCGAGCCGAAGAAGACCTTTGGAACACTCAATGAGCGCAGCGTGTGAAGTCAGAAAGTCGAGTCCAAGGATGAGGTCATGAGGGCAATTTTCCAGTACAGCGAACAGAACTGAAGTTTGATGCTCAGAAATTGTTAATCGCGCAGTGCACATTCCAAGCACAGCAGGAGAACTCCTATCCGCTGTACTAACGGTCGGTGCAATCGCAGGCGTCAGAACTTTTTGGAGGCGGCGGCGGAGGTCTGAGCTCATCCCAGATATTTGTGCACCGGTATCAATAAGAGTAGTTATAGGTAAACCATCAACGAGAATTGTAAGAAGGTTGCACCGCTGGTCGGGAGTAATCAGAGGATTTGCAGTCCAAGTCGTGTATGCAGCGTCACCTCCGGGGGCTGCACCGGCTAGTTTTCCGAGCGACGGTCGTAGGGAGACCGAGAACGGCGGGGTTGGGGCGAGCGGGACTGACGACGCACGGGCGATGACGAACGGCTGGTCCGACGTTCTGGATTATGCTCTGCACCTGTCTCAGCACGGTAGGACGGGGCATAAGGTGCACGTTCAGAGCGAGGCCGCCAATCATAGAAGCTCGGTCGAGGTGATGAGGTACAACGGCTGCGGCAATGGCGAGAGATGTGCCCTATCCGATGGCATGTGAAACATATGGACCGATCATCATGAGTGCGCCATTCAGCTGGGTTTCGTAGTGGCGCGAACGTGCGGTTCGGAGTGGCAGCCGCAACGACTGGAGCCGAGCTGAAAGTAGCAGGGGCATTTTGATGAGGTGGCGAAATGCCCATATTCGCGATCTCTTGGCGAACCGCGGCCTGTATCATTGAAACAGCATCGAGGTTGTGTCCTGGCCCGCTGACGCTAGACATAGCGGGAGCCATAGCCTCGAGTTCCCGACGGACTATTCTGGTGACGTTTTCTGGCGCTGGTGGTTGGTGTAGTGTGGGCAAATCTTCGCAAGAGGACGTAGCCGCCGTGTTGGGAAGGCGGTCAAATCGATGAACTATGCGCCTACTTTTTGCCTGTTCGAAGCGACGACATGCTTCGATGACCGACTCCACCGTCGAGCAGTCCTTGCACAGGAGAAAATTGAAGGCGTCATCCGCAATTCCTTTCAGGATGTGTCCGACTTTGTCCTCGTCGAGCATGTCCTTGTCGACCTTGCGGCACAAAGCCAACACGTCCTGGATGTACGCGATGTACGGCTCTGTGGATGTCTGGGCACGAGTCGCAAGCTCTTTCTTTGCGGCCACTTGGCGTCCGATGGGTTTCCCAAATAGATAGCGCAATTTCTGCTTACAGACGTCCCAGCTAGTCAACTCTTCTTGATGTGTCTCGTACCAGAGTTTTGCCGTGCCATGCAAGTAGAAGATGATGTTCGCCAACATAAGCGTCGGATCCCAATGGTTGCTGCTGCTGACGCGCTCATGTTGAACCAGCCAGTCAACGACGTCTATGCCACTTGTGCCGTTGAATGGGCCTGGGTCACGAGGTTGCACCACAACGATCGGCTGCGGGGCTGACGGATCTTGTTGACATTGAGTAGCCTGGTCAGTCATCGTGGTAGCTGCAATGCGCCGTCCGCTGCGAAGATCCAGCTCGTTGGGCTGTATAGCGAGTGGTACCCCGCACCTTCTACCAATGATGTTACGGGGAATAAAGTATACACTTGCGAGCAAATACGTACTGGCGAATATACTGGCGAGCTAATGCGTACAACGCTGCTGCAGTCCGAGCACGTTCACGTTCAGCACTTCGTCGTCTTCATCCTCAGACATCTACTTATCCCGTGACAATATTGAATCAGCAGTAGAGAAGGCAATGTCTAAACACACTGTTATGAGTGTATAAAACACACTGTTATGAGTGTTATAAAACACACTGTTATGAGTGTGAGTGCATTTCTCAAGTGTATTGCTCACAAAGGATACAGCTATGGTTTCAACAGTAGCCGTACTGATAGCAAAGCCACCAACTTGCGCAGTTGAGATGTTGAATTCAGCACCACAGCGGCAGCACCGAGAAGAGCAAATTAAGTTTTGTCTGAACCTTCTACTCAACTCAAGCAGACGATCAGAAATAAATGTACGTATGCAAAGAATTCAGGCGTCAGACGCGCACTGGATCTCCGGTAAAATCTCCTTGCTCAAGTTCAAAAACTAAAAAAGGCAACTCTAAGGCCAGTTCACTTATCAAAAAGAGTATTGTGGAAGCGGCACTTGTTGAAATGATTCCTTCGTAAAAATAGATACCTTAAAAGTAGTACAGTCGCAGTACACGTCTTTGATTTGTGCCTCAGCTGACTGCTTAATTAATACTGAGTCAGCTATTCATGGTGTAGTGATTTACTTCTTACCACGAAGGAATTTGAAGGAAGCACGTTTGTTATTCGATTTACACAGGTGCTCGGAATGTTCTTGATCATATTGTCACGTAAGAGTGAGGGTAGCCCGAAGACAGGAGACCGGGAGGCTCGTAGAAAAAGAAGGAGATCCGTTTATTTGGCGGGCTTGCGCCCGCTAAAGGAAAGCAGACACATCGGCTTAGCGGGTGGCGAACAGCGTGTTCGACGGCCGTCGGGGAACCGAATGTCCCACTGGATTGCAAGGCACGTTGACCATCCGAGATACAGTCGCCGTAGCATCTGGCGCTATCTCGTTATCAACGAAGGGTCGACGTGTGGGCCACGATCTTCGCAGATGAATCGCGGTGCATCCTCGACCACGATACCGCCGGCACGCGGCCTTATGGTGGTCTAGGATGCACCGCGATTCATCTGCGAAGATCGTGGCCCACACGTCGACCATTCGTTGATAACGAGATAGCGCCAGATGCTACGGCGACTGTATCTCGGATGGTCAACGTGCCTTGCAATCCAGTGGGACATTCGGTTCCCCGACGGCCGTCGAACATGCTGTTCGCCACCCGCTAAGCCGATGTGTCTGCTTTCCTTTAGTGGGCGATAGTCCGCCAAATAAACGGATCTCCTTCTATTTCTACGAGCCTCCCGGTCTCCTGTTTCCGGGCTACCCTCACTCTTACGTGACATCTGGTGGAGGTGCGGGGTACGATCTTCGCAGATGAATCGTGGTGCATCCTGGACCACGATAAGGCCGCGTGCCGGCAGTATCGGCATGCGCAACACTATCCGCAATACGCTTCGCGGCTGTATCTATTTTTTTCACTAACAATACAGTACGTTTAAATATTGCCGCAGGAAACTGATAATCCTTCCAATTTTGTGAACTCTGATTACATATAAGACTTCTTCATGCAGATTTTCTTCTTCTGTACTCTTGTATGCACTCAGTATTTCACCATCTGTTAAGTGGGGCACGTTCGATTGACGTCGGACAATTTAAAACTTCTAAACTGCACTTGGAGATTTCTAAAGATGCCAGACATTTCGGCCGAGAGTTTAATCTTGACCACTAGACACTCCCCTAACACTAGAACGCAAGCAGACTATAAATGTATATATTTGAACAATGTTTTCTCTATTCTTTCGAGATATTTTAAAAGACATGCAATTTTAAAGCACACAAGAAGATGATCACAATTAGAAGAGCAATCAATTGTTTTCTACATAGTTCACACCTCACAAGAACTACAAGAATTGTTAAATCAATCAGCTAAAGAATTAAAAAACAAGTTTTCAACGCGTCTTCCCAAATCTTTTTACGCACCAGCCATCTCTGACTACACAGAAATATGGATTTTCGAATGAAATCAGGTTATGGAAAGATTGCCAAATGCAGTACCAGGCCCTGATTGATTAACAAATACAAAGCTAAAATACTACACGAATAATATTCGTTTGATCTTTTAAACCTCGTAAATTATTCCCTTAGAAGAGCACAGACACCTTATAAATGAAAGATTGAAAAAATTACACCAGTGCTTAAAGGGGCCGTGCAACACTTTTTTGTTCGTGGTCAGAAAACGCTGTCGATTGATAGTAGAGGCTCCCGACAACGCAGCGAGTTAAATATTATAGCACAGCACGCGACCTGGATATCACAATAAATTATCAAGTTCAGCTAAAATTGCTTTTTCTTAATAATATTATTTATATGTGGGGTTTAACGTCCGAAAACCACCATATGATTATCAGACAAGCCGTAGTGGGGGGCTCCAGAAATTTCGACCTCCTGGGGTTCTTCAACGTGCTCCCAAATCTAAGCACACGGGCTTTCAACATTTCCGCCTCCATAAATTGCTTTCTCTTCTATCGACAAATGATGGAATCTGCCCGAAAATCCAACATGAATTACCCATCTATCAACCATTGGCGGGTTTGAACATGGCGTGCTCGCTCGTCACAGAGATCGCCGTGGAAGGTCATGACTTGTCCACGCATGTGGGCGCGATCACATAAAAAAAGCGGTGCATTAAAAAAAAAGCGCTCAAGGCCACGAGGTGCGTGTAATGTTTTTTTGTGGCCCTGCCATCCCTCCCTGCTTAGTTTCCAGCGCTTTTTCTGGCACGAGAGAAGAGAGAATGCAATTGCAGCATGCGACATACCTTTGTAACTGCACTCGCACGGGACGGATTCTAAGAAATTTTGTGGTGTTGAATTCGTGAGGCAATAAGCTTTTGCAGTGAATTCATTCCGTGGTTACTTGAAAAAGCCTTTCAGGGAGACGACACCCTTGCCTCTGAAGAGAGTGAACAAAACGTTTATTTGATGGTCCACGCAAGAAAATCGGTGAATGGTATTCTGGAGGCGCTGCGTTAGAGTGCCATGAGCGTGCAGCGTAGGCGAACGAGCGCATCCTCAAGTCTAAGGAGGTTCTATACTAAATCTTCTGGAGTGGAGCTGCGCCCTGATAAGTGACGCCGGTTGCCACCATATTGAAAAAGAAAAGACTCGGAAGCAAACGACAAAGTGCGCTTCGTAGCGGCGCCTTCGCAGTGGTCTTTGGAAACTGTGACATGCTTTGTAAAGCAGTTAAAAATTTTACAGGGCCATGGTGACTTCGTGAGTCGCTTATGGCTGCACAAATAGCATCAACAAGACACCTGGTATTTTTTTTCACGTGTAAGTATTCTCGCTTTGTTCGCGGACGATCGTCTGTTTTTTCGCGTATTTTGTTAAATTAGTAACATTATCAAAGGTTCGCATGCGTGTAATACATGAATATAGCTGTATGGAAGGTAATTTGAAGCTTTAAATTCTTGCTGACACGACGTTGTCCCTGAGCTTTAAGTTTATGGACGAAGGACTTGTGGTCTGTGGCTCCATGTAACAAACATTGGAACGAGTAGGACGTCTGAATGCCCTTTGAATTTCAAGTTGTCTGGTGTTGCCTTACAAGGCAAGAATTCTAATTACATAATTAATGCATAATTTTTTGGTGCGTAAATATTGAATTTAGTGCTTGTTCGTCGAGTAATTTGCATACGTAGAGAACAATTCCATGTCGTGATTATCCGTGTTATAGGTTTCTGAAAGACAGTGCGCTGCGTTCTGCCTGGGAAAGTGCTGTTCGAAGAAATAGTTGGGAAGCTACGGATGGTGACCACCTCTATTCTACTCACTTCGATTAATGCTGCTTCGACAGAACGGAGCAGACAACCAGACTGTGACTTGGCAGTGCCCCTTTGATTTTTCCTGCTTTCCGAGTGCATCTGCAAAAGTCTGTTAGTTTCTACCTTCTTGTCGTAGCTTCAATAGAATGTAGTCACAAAAATAAGCAATTGCGTCTAAAACAAGATGAGACACCTTTGAAATCCGTTCTAACTTGCCGACAAAATTGAAACCAAAACGCCAATAGACGAAGTTGCCAAAATGAGTGAGTGACATTATATCAAACATCGAGCTGCCTTGTTTGTAGGCTCTGAAGGCTGCGCTTGCCATGACAGCACACGTCGCCAACGGAAGTTGATAAATATCATGCAGAACTAACGCCACTGCAATCGTTCTTATATATGGTTCATTTGGGGTACGTCTCCTGGAGTTTGTCGGTTGCACGCGACATCGGTGCTTCGGTTTTCGTTCTGCCTGTAAATTGGTTAGATCTCGATAACTCCAGAAAAATTACTGGTGACTCCCAGTTTACTTAATTACCTCTCTTTTCTAACTTTAGCTTTGATTATTTCTACTTCCTTATATATAAAATCTCTGGTAATCTGCCGACACACACACAAACACATATATGAAAGAGGCGAGCAAATGTCACGTTCTCCTTGATCTTGAGTATCTGCAGGAACATTTCTTAAAACAGCCAATATATACACAACCCTTTTTTACCGCAATAGTGGGCCAGCAAGCTCGATATGCGAAGCATCCATCAACAACAGTTTGATCTGAAAACGTGCAGCTGACAATAAGTGCATGAAATAATTCATTTCATAAACAAGAGGAATTATTTATTCGTTGGTGTAACCTGAAAGTGGTTTGCATCTCACTTTTTATCCTAAAACTGCAAACCGATGCGCGCAACACGTATTCAATGCGGTCTATGGTGGTTCCGCACTGTTTTCCCTCTAGCAATATGGCCGCCGGCGGCTTCACTTGCCCCCGTTGGTGGCGGCCTTGACTGCCACTCCAGAGGCTCTATAGAACCTCCTTGATCAAGTCACGTCACTAGTGAGACATGAGCGCTACCTGGCAGTAATCCTGGAAAAGGGAGCGCCCATCTTGCGCGCCCGTGTTTGAGGTGATAATGTGGAGAACGCAAGGCGGCGGGTAGGTGCCACCATCGTGTCGTCTTAGCAAAGCGTTGGGAACACTTGTCGTTTCGTGAAAGCGTTGCACGGCCAGCGCAGTGTTATAAAGGGTACGATCCTAAAATTACTTATGTATGCGTTTTCTAGTAACAAATACTCATTCATAATAATGACGTGTTATTATGGTGCTTCAAATATGCGCAATATTTGCTTTTAATTGACAAACGCAGAAGTATGAATGCTGCACGTTGAGCAATACTGGTGGTTGCAGCGGATGAGGTTGGCCGTTTGGAGTATCGTTTGGTCACTTTGGTGCCGTTTCGAGTAGCGTTAAGGGTGAACAAACAGACAGAGAGACCCAAATTTTTGCGTCGAAGGTCTCCAAGAGAGACCATCGTCTTTAAAAATGACGAATTATGGCGTGCCGGCGCCTTTACGGTGTGGTGGTGGTGGCGGCGTGCCTGCTATGCAAATTTCGCAGCGGCACCAAGCGGCACGACGAAACTAGGCGGTGGCGGCGGCGCGGCGTGGCAGCGCACAGCTCTACCCAAGAGACAGTTGGGGCCTCTTCTCCCCGTAACAGCAGAATACGGGCAGCAGAATACGGAGAGAACAGGCAAGGTGTTGCGGCAAGCGCGTAAAATTAACGCCGCTTTAAACCTTCAGCGAAATAAATGCTGACCATTGCGGGGCTCTTGAAAACAATTCAAATCAGCTGTCTTGAGCCATGATGTAATACGAGCGTAATACGAGAGCCGCCTGTAACGCGGGTTTTGATTGCTATCGATTGCTATCGATTTTGATTGCTATCGAGAGTGACGATTGCTATCGTCAGTGATCATCCGTCTATTCTTTTTTGCTGCCATCTGTTCATGCGTCCGTCTGTGTGACCGTCCGCGTAGCCATCAGCCCATCTGTGCGTGCGTCTGTTCGTGCGTCCGCATGTCCGTCCATACGTCGGTCCCTGCGTTCGTCCATGCTTCCGCCCCTGCATCCGTCCATGCGTACATCCGTCCGAACAGCCATTCTTGCGTCCGTCGAAGCATGTCTGTGAGTCCGTTCGTCCATCTAGTCAACAGTCCAAGTACCACTATCTCTCAACTTTTCATCATATATTCCACATATAGAAGCACCACCATCCAGTGGACATTCCAAGGACTAAACGAGCGGTGGCATACTCCCACTTTCTTAGGGCTTGCGCTTCGTGTCTACTTCACACCTTTACAACCTCGAGTTCATGGCATGTACCAGTTTACTGTATTGATGGCACTGCGGCCCAACGCTCGCTAAACCTTTATAAAACCAAGGAGGTTACGCACAGCGAGTATAACATTGGCCACTATCTGGAAAGAAAGGGTCTACGTTTTTCTCGCTGGGCGTAACCACCTTGGTTTTTGGAAGGCTTAGCGAACGGTGGGCCGCAGTGCCATGAATACAGTGAACTAGTATATATCAAGAACTCGAGGTGGTTAAAAATGGGAAGTAGACACGAAGCGCAAGTTGTAAGAAAGTGTGCGTGTGCCACCTCTCGTATTGTCCTTGAAATGTCCGCTTAATAGCGGTGGTTCTTTATGGGGAATACATGATGAAAATATGCGGTATGACGGTACTTGGAGTGTTGAATAGATGGACGAACAGGCACGCAGAGAGATGCATGGATGGACGCATGGATGACTGCACGGACGGATGGACGCATGGACGGACGCAGGAGCGGATGCATGGACGAACGCAGGGACTGATGCACAGATGAACGTGTGGAAGCAAGAACAGACGCACGCAGGGATGGACGGATGGATGCACGGTCGGTCACACAGACAGACGCATGGACGGACGGAAGGAAGAACGAATGGATAGACGGATGCTTCACCCCACTCTCCATCATTCACTCCGTGGATATGCTGCCATTTTATTATTTTTCAACAACGCACAGGAGAAATCTCCCACTGGCACCACCTTGCAGGTCAAAGCGTAAGACATGTTACGTACTACGACGAGGGACGAACGGGTGCCTCTTTAAGGAGCTTCGCCCCTAAAAAAATGCCCCCACCTCTCTGAAGGAAATTGTGAGAAATCGCGAATGCACTGCGTAGCGTCCACAACTTCGTTTCACACGTGAGAACCCAGCGTTAGAAAAATAGTGTTTTTTTCTTACATGGTGCAGCCAGTAGCGCTGTTCGCCGCACGTGGCGTTTTTCTCTCGTGAGAAATGCGGTATGCGTTTCCAGCTGTAGTAGCTTGCGTACGCAATTAAATGATGAAGCGCTCGCTGAACAGATCGACGCGCTAATGTTTCTCTCTTTTGGGTGAACCTCTGACGCTTAAGGACGTGCTCCGCAAGTGCTACGTTTTCCACCTGTCATTCGGTGGTCTAAAGAACTCATCAATCCTCTCATCGGTTTGCCTATGCTCACCCAGTCGCCCAGAAACTTTTCAGCTCACTTCGACACTTGTGAGTGCGACATCGATGATTTTTTTGCCAGTTTCAATCTTCGGACGAGTGGCTGCCAGAGACACACATAGCGTTTGTCAGTAGCAGCGCGTCTTAACCGCCGGTGAGGTGTCGGCGTTCTACGGTGGCTGAAAGGAGAACAGCAGCGCTTCTGCTTGAATGACCACCAACTTGATAGACTCTTGTTAACCTTCCTGCCTGTTATTTTTTTCTGTGTAATTATTTCGCATTCTGCCGTCGTACACGCCGTAGAAGCGTACAGATTCGCCGTAAAGAATTTCATCGGCCCACCATGGAAAGTTTTCGTGAACGCTGTAAACACGGCTGCTGCAGCAGCTATGGACATGACTCCGCCTGCTATGATGACACAACGATTCCCCTCCTATTACAGTGGCTCTGCTTCGATGCTGGTGCAGAAAAAACCACCCACACAAGCCAATCTGTTGGTCTCTAAGCCGAAGCAAGGAACTAGGACGAGTGAACTTCAAGGCAACACCACTGAACGTAAGCCATTGAGATCCTGGCCACTGCCCTTGCCCTTCCACGATTACAAAGCCATTCTACGCTCACTAGGAGGCCTATCCTTGGACTAATGAACTCTCCTTACACTCACGCGAGCTATTAGAGTTGCCGCAAGTCTACCTCCTGTCGAAGTCGACCGGCTACTTTTCTATTTGCGCCCTGACAAATACCTCGCTGTTGTAAGCACGTCACATGAGCACATCACCCTAAAACTGTACAGTGTCCAGTACCACCACCTAGACGAGCATATCTATCCTGTGTCCTTTTAAATTGCCACTCCCGACAATTCATGTAACGACATTATCTATGGCGTCGACCCAGGAACGAGCCCCTCCGATCTTATGCATCATCTCGTTACCCATGGCAACACTTTTCTACAGGCAAGAATGATAGGTAAAACGAGCGTGGTATTTATTACCTTCGAAAGACTGCAGGTGGCACGATACATTCGCTACAACGGCGCTGAAAGCGGTGGTACGTGCATCGCCCCCGCAAGCAAGTTTGCACGGTTTGTCGCCGGTTAGGACATCGTTATGACAACTGCCCTGCAGCAACTTGTGTTCAGAAGCCGAGGCCGAGGCACTTATGCACACCAAGGTGCCGTTCATGTGGAGGTGATCACCCCACCACTGACACTAGCTGTCCCGCCCGTGTTTAGCCTCCTTTCAACAAGCAATAAGTCTGGAAGGTACTACAGTAGGAACAGCAACAGCGACATATAGAACATCGCACCACAGCGTCATCGTCGACACAGGGCGACTTGTCAGTGGTAGGTTTAGCTCTGGGTAGAAAATTCAAGTCATGGTCTCGGTCCAGGTGGGGGTCACGGAGCAAGACCTCCTCTCGTTCCCACTCCAGTACGGGCTGACAGCGACCACCCGTAAAGTGGGTGGCCACTGCGGAAGACACTGTACCACTGCCGATGAACAGTCTTCTCTGCAGTTGACAGGTGGCAACCAGCCAAAGAAGGAGCCAAAGCCAAGGAACGCCCGGCAAAACCTAGGGAGGTAAGCTGGGCGAAGGGGCCTCCCCTAGTCTCCCATTTCTCCGCCTCCGCCCTCAACCATAGCTCCACCTTCACACATGACACATGATTCATACCCGAACTCGTTTTATCAGTTTCGTGCAGAAATGTTCATAACATATCGTGATCTATATGCTCGACTTCGACGCGAGATGAAGACGTGTGGAACTATTAGGCTAGAGTTCCGCGATATGCTCAATCAGGTGGTGTCTGCGCTCCAGGACACACTCAGCAACACCGTAGCGGCGCTTCAAACTTTAATCAGTAACAGTCTCTCCACTCTGTCTACCAAAATACAGCAACAAACTGAGCGATACATGCAACAAATGTGCCAAGAGTTAACCACTGCTCTAACTCTCGCACAGAACACAAAGCGCTCCCACCCATACATGCGCCCTCTACTCATAGGAGTGAAGATGGCGACGCGTAACCCGGATCATCTCGTGGTCTGGTAATGGAACTGCGGGGGCTTCCGCCGCAAGTGGGCCTCCCTGCAGTAGTACATTGCCAGTACCTTAAAGCTTCCCAACGTCATACTCTTTCAGGAGCCAAACTGCACCCTTTCCTTTGAAGGTTTTAATGCGTACGGTAGTGACTCGAGTCTCATAGGGTTACTTGTGTCAAACCGTCTCACATTACACCTACATTCGCTCGCCACTGACATTCCCTATCAAATTATAGAAGTAATCACACACACCGCACTCCGCGAAAGTCTTTTCATTCTGAATTTTTACAGTTCTCTTCATTCCAGCATGCACAATTTTCATTATCTGTTTATAAAATTAGTAATTTTAGTAATACATTGTTGATCTGCTGAGATTTTATTGCATCACACTCGGTTTGGGGATATCTTAAGAACACTGGAAAAGGAACGAGATTGTGGGACACCATAAGACATATGCGCTTCAGGTTGCTTACTGATCCCACAGAACCAAGCTGCGTCGGGAATAGCGTCTGATGAGATACGTCTCCAAATCTTACGGTGATTCGCGGTGCTGGAACAGTCATCTAAAGTGGGCCCTTCGACTAAACTCTTGGGACTGACCACCATATCATCGCGACCGCCCTTCCTCTTGCCAGTTCTGAAGGTAAAGTTCGTAAAACGAACTGGGCAAAATTTCGAGAGCTACGGGCTGCCAGTCCAGAAGTGGATGGCTACGACAGCTGGCTCACGGCCCTTACGGCTGGCCTTGATGTCACCACGCAGTCGATCACGCCCATCAATCCCGACGTCGACGTGCGCTTGCTCCACTTGTGGGACGCTAGAAGCGGACTGACAAAGCGTTGGAAGCGTTAGTCCCTAAATCGTAAATTGAAACTTCGGATTGCGCGTATCACGCGACAAGCCCAGGAATACTCCCAGGCTCTCGCGAGAAACAACTGCACGGGTTTTTGTAATCGTCTTGCTGGCACCCTGAGTACTTCCAAGACATGGAACCTTTTCCGAGCACTTATACACCCATCGAGCACAAAGACGCAGGCTCAAAAGCGGTGGCATGTCTTGACTCTTTCGTATAGCAACTCTCTTGATCATATTCTGCAGGAATTGAAAGCACGTTATATTCTTCTGAAGCAAGTCCCCAGTATCACCCACGCCCGTCATACAGAGATTCGCTTTGTGCACTAGATGCCGAAATCACAATTCAAGTGTTCCGCTCAGTGTTTGAGGATATCCGCGAAAATTCAGCGCCGGGTACTGACCACATCTGGTACACGACAGTTCGAAATCTCAACGACGCAGATCTTACGCACCTGGTGCACACGTTCAACGAGCATTGGCAGAATGGCATGCTACCCCAAGCATGACATCTTGCGGAAATTTCTCTCTTCCCGAAACCGGTGAAACCCATCTCCGTAGGAAATTTCCCTCTTCCCGAAACCGGTGAAACCCATCTCCGTAGGAAATTTGTGACCAGTTTCTCTTACGTCATATATAGGAAAGCTTAAGGAAGATGATGTGGTGCTTGGAAGATGGTGTGGTGCTGGGGTGCTTGCAGCCATTTCTCAAGAGGCAGTCTTTCTTCTCGCGTACGCAGTTCGGCGTTCGCTCACACTTCTCCACGCAAGATGTGTTGCTCCAGTTCACCTAGCAAGTCGAGGGTCCATTGCGGAGTGTCCAAACCAGCGCTTTGCTTGCGATGGACCTTAAGGCAGTCTTTGACAACGTGGAGCATGAAGTCATGCTCAGCAACCTCGCTGAATCATGCTGCGGCGTTCGCGTTTGTAGCTATGTCTGAGCCTTTCTTCGTAATCGTACCGCAACAATTATTATAGGCCCACATCGCTCGAGTATTGTCCACCTTCCAAGCAGAGGCACCCCTAGAGTAGCTGTGATTTCACCAGCATTATTTAATACAGCTATGTCAGGTCTTTCTAAACAACTTGACCAAATTGAGGACCTGTGTCTTGCTATGTATGCCGACGACATCACGTTGTGGTCGTTTTGTGGTACTGATGGCGAAATTAGAGACCAGCTTCAACAAGTGGTAGAGGTCGTGTCATGCTCTAAACAAGTCCTAGCTCCTTGTCTTTTGCGGCCGCCGTAAGAATCCTGCACCCCACATCAATGTACTCCTCGAAGAAACATCTATCCCACAGGTAGACCGAGCACGCATCCTAGGACTTTACTTTGAAGCAGATGGCAGAGCCCACCGCACCATCTCCATACTCTCCCGCCAGACGGAGCAGATCACCGCTATGTTCCGACGCTCAGGACTAGCGGAACGAGACATGCTTCGACTAGTGGATGCATACATTATAAGCCGCTGCAGTTATCACCTTCTATTTCACTGGCTGACACAAGGACAACACGAAAGAGTAGACACACTCATTCGTAAGGCCATCAGAGTCACTTTCGGCGTTCCACACTATGCTTCTACGCAGCGCATTTTTGTCATTAGGAGTGCACAATACCCTTAAAGAGGTACTCGAGGCCCAGTGGAATATTCAGTGCCAACGCCTTCTTCTTACACCAATAGGTAGTAGGCACTCCACCACCTGGGTCACCCAGTGCCCCATGAACTTCCGGAGATATTTAACTTTCGGAGATATATGAACTTCCGGAAGATACTTTCATGCCACTCGAAATAGCTCGAGCACTTCGCGTACATCCTCTGCCATGCAACATGTTCCCTTAGCGTAACATCGGTCACCAGCAGGCACGGGTGAGACACGTAAATCGCACTCTCGGTGACGTTGAGGAGAATAGGGTCTACTACACGGACGCGGTTCGCATAATAAGCGGACTCACAGTGGTGGTGGTTAGCGGCACTCATGAAATCGTAAGTGCTCACTCAATTTATTTTCCATCTTCAGCCCAACATTCGAGTGAGATCCTGGCGGTTACCTTGCCATCCAACACACTTTGTGCCTACCCGCGGAAACATACTACATACTAACCGATTTGCAAGTGGCATGTCAGGCTTTTTCAATAGGTCGTGGCATTCCCAAAAGCTCCCATTCTATTCTCTTACAGACATCCAAAGTTGCTTCACACATAGCCAACTCACGCACCTCCTGTGGACTCCTGGTCATGCCTCACTGTTGGGCCATGAACGCGCTCATGCAGCTGCTCGAGAACTCACCCTGCGAGTGGCCCCACGCAGTGAGGCGGCCGACACAGAGCTAGGTTCCCCACTTCTCACATATTACGAAGTCACTCAACATTAAATACGCCAAGGACCACAATACCATCTCTCACCAGACCCCTTCACACGCGAGGAGGTTGTCGAGCTTCACCAACTGCAGACCCGATCTTTTCCGAACCTCTACTTCATGAATTATATATACCCGACTCGTTATGCTGATGCCTGTCCAGGCTGTGGCGCTATCCACACAACTTTTCACTTTGTTGTAGAGTCCTCCACCACTTACTTCCTTCCCCTCCCTCCAATCCTTCGGTCCACCCGTACCCCAGAGCAGAGGGAAGGCACCTTTCGTGACGGCATCCCTGAGATTTCCCAGGCCCTTATTGTCAGGGCCTTGGCTGTCGCAGAGGGTACCACAGGAGTCTTTAAATAGGGACTTCCCTGTTTTCTTTGAATTTCCATAATAAAATTGCGTGCATCATCATCCCATGCCGGTGCCTCTTTCAACAAATGCTTGCAACGTGCGTTCGTAATCACCTCAGAGATGTTGCGACCCCCTTTTAACCTGCACAAACACGTTGACAACGCGCTGTTTCCAAGCTGTACAAGGCAGCACAAGCGCTAATGACACGCGCTGCATTTAAGCGGTGGCAAGTTATTATCATGTCAAGTTGGTGGGAGCTCTAGTTGCTAGGGGCAAAGATAAGCGTACCCGAAAGCATCCATGACCTGGAGGGGGTCTCGATTGCTAGAGATGCTTGCGCCCACAGCTGTTGCAATGGAAAAGTGCTGTAGATGGATTCCGACGGACGCCTGACATAGCCCGTCTACGAAATGCATTTGCATTTAAAACGTCATCGCATGCTTCTCGTTTTTCGAGATCCAGCCGCGACGGACCTAGCTTCTCAGGGGCTCAATCTTAATACCCCTCCCCCAGTACTTCTGAAACTTTGTGACAAGCTGGTGGAGCGGCTGGGTAGCCTCACGGATGTTGCCAACGCCTCCAGGGAGCCATGATACGAGTCGAGAACCAGACCACACTTCCGTGCATTGGGCCAGCCGCCGAATCAGGAGATGGCCTCCAGAAGTCGACGATACTGTTCCCGCCACGTCGACTAAGATGATCAGTGTTTCGGTGCAAACCTCACCAACCGACATGGAAAGCACGACGTCGAACCGCTATACGTTGGAAAGCCAACGGGTCCCAGAGACATTCCATGGCACGGAGCGCGAAGAGGTTGAGGACTGGCTAGCAGACTTCGAGTGCGTAGCCACCTTTAGCCAGTGCGACGATGCGGCGAAAGTGGGCCGTGTCTATTCTTACCTCGAAGACAGGGCACACACGTGATATCAGAATCGAGAGGAGCAGCTGACGTCGCAGCGCGAATTGGCTCGTCTGCTTCTGCAGACCTACCTCAGCGCTGATCACCAAGAATGAGCTTAACGAGCTAATCTGGTTCGCGTCCAGTTGCCAAACAAAACTGTGACCACGTACGTCGAAGACATGATGCGCTTCTTGCGACGAGCCAACCCAACAATGACGGAGGACATAAAGTTGCGTCACACGGTGTCAAAGAGCAGCTTTCCGAAGCCCATGGCGGAGTTCATGACAATGGAGAAATCATAGCATATCCACGAAGTGAATGATGAATGGTTAAGCAAAGGGTTCGTCAGTCGGTTCGTGCTTCCATCCGTCCATTCGTTCTTGGTTCTGTTCATCCAGACGTCCACCCGTGTGTCCGTCCGTTCATGCGTCCGTTCATGCGTCCGTCCATGCGTTCATTCGTCTGTCTGTATTTCTGGATTGGTGGACGCTGATATCCTTGTTGGATATGGTGGTAATAATACTGGATAAGGTGGAAGCTATAGTGGTCATAATGGCTGATGACGGCGAGAGTGGCAAAAATGGGGGCAGAAGGTGGTGACAGTAGCGAGGCAGTGGTAGCGACAGTAGAAAATGCCGGCTGATAGTGGCGATTCAAAACTTGCTTGGAGGATAGCTTCAGCTATGCACCAAACACGGTGGCATGATGAAAAAGCCGATGGCAGTATGTGAATCACCTAAATATTCGTAGCGTTTCACTCTGGAATACGCAGAGAAATATATTTACGGTTGAAAAAAACCAACGCCACTCGTTCCGCTTTCAAAGACGTTTTTTTTCGGTGGGGTAATTAGCGCTTCAATTTTTGTAAATGCCGTGAATGTTTACATTTCGTGCGCGTGAACTTCAGTTTGACATGCGTAATGTGGTTCTTTGTTGTGATGTTTAGCAGAGTAGATGTGTCGCTGCGAACAGCGAAAATAAATGTGCTACATCGCCACGCAGTTGTCGAGAAATAAATGAGCTCCTGTTCGCAATAATTCCTTTTAGCGGTAGACCAGAATAAATTGGTCACTTGATGCCGCCACGCTAGAAACGCCACTCTGGCAACTCTTGCAGACCCAACTACTTGAGCCCTACTTTGAAGTTTACAAAGTGCGTACGATGCTAAAATGCATAAACTTCTACCCTCTATAAGCTTCGAGAGGAGTCCCCGCAAGTTTGACGTTCACCCTTCTGTTCTACAACCATGATTTCTACCAAAGGTAGACATACCAACCGTGCCAATACAAGTGTTATCGGCGCTTCTTGGTTTCAGAATACACAATTTCGACGAATAAGAACCACAATACAGCACAGTCGTGGCATCGTTTAACCTAATCGAAGCATTTTTATAGTGTACAGTGTACGCGCAAGAAGCAACCAACATCATTGTGACGCTGTGCCAGCACTTCCTGCATACGTACGCCTCCCGTCACCGACAGCCGCCGGTCGCACTAGCCAGCACTGCTTTGGCTTTTATGCGAGAACACAGACTTGTCTATTCATACGCTTACTGAACCAATATGACAGCATGATGTTTTTTGCCCACTGCATTCGATTTGGCCAAGCTGCTACGTAGTTGTTAACGATAGAGTTACAGCAGTGTGCGGCCACCACTGCGCTGTACGCTGCTCGAAAAACATTGCATTGCTTGATCACTTGTGTGGGCGTATCTATCAAATGAGCCTAAAGGCACTATAAAGCCTGAGCAGATGTCGCCCTTTAATACGAGCGAAAAACGAATAATAAACTTGACAGTAACCGCCGGTCAAATGTTCTTGCTCATTAGTCTACTTGGTTTTTTTTCTTGCAGTTGTGGATTGAACAAAAAAACTAGAGCTGTTGCCACAATTGCAGTGAAAAGCATTCTAGGCAGCAGTTTTTGTGTTTAATAAACGTGCCAGTTTTAGCAGCAAGTGCGAAACGCGTCTATCTGGAGTAAACAACAAACAAAATTGAATTTGAACGGTCAGTTCGAAATAATTCACTGTCAATTTAACAGCAAACCTATATAAGAGACCCGTTTCATTGTGCAGTTATTCAGCTTATGCTTCGACGAATTCTACATTCCCTCGTCGTCCCCTCACACTGCGTGCATGGGACGCTTTATGGTTGTTTAAAAGAAGTCGTTTGCGCCAGCAAATATTATTGGCACGTTTTTCTAGCGAGTATCAAACGGGTATAAAACGAATAAAGTTTTATAAAAACCTTCTCGACATTGTTTTACCGGTGCCTTTTTACAGGAGTCCGTATCCTGCTGGACGTTGCCAAAATTCACTGGCCCGAGAGAAAAATTGGCTGTCCCGTTTAGTCCAGAATCATTTTTTAAGCCTCATATAGGGACTCTGTAAGTTAAAACGTGGATGCAAGAAAGGGGTCTCTTTGTGCCGTTAGAAACACTGTTTTCTTTGTTGTAAACTTGAAACCATCGAACATGGTTCTTCTGGAACATTCTACCGATAACTATCAAAAATGATTTACCAGTAGATGCCTGCGGGATCAGGTTTTTGCGAGTTATTGAAGAAGAATATGGAGCACCCTATGAAACTTATGTTCCTCGGCCTTCACAGTAAGTAGAAAAAGTACATGGCACTCCGTCATGCCGACATCAATACATGGTCCATTTGTGAATATTGCCGCCCAATCATCACGGACATTATTGAAAAATTGAAAAATAAAGACACAGGTCCAGAGTGGCTCGAACAACGTGAGCCACTTATCCATGTAAAGAAATTCTAGTCGCTACGTAAATATTCTGTTCATTACCTCTGTATGTACTGTTTATGCACTGCATTAGTAATATACTATTTGCACAATAAATGATAGATATAGCAGAAAATCGACATAGCGCAGTGGTTAGCGTGTTTAGTTCAAAACCCGACATTTGCACGTTCAAAACCTCGTTTTATACGGGTGCTTTCTGCATCGTTTGCCATACCTTGATTTTTTTAGTGGAAGCTCGTCACGGTGGTTCTAACGCCCTTTCGCGCACCAGCATTGCCGGCATTCCATCACCCACTATGTGCCACCAAACACCATGCTCCACCAATATTTCCAACATCATAATCCTCCAAAGTGGTGGACGTTTTTTAAATAGGGAAGTACCGCTATCTGAAAACTTTCCATCATGCATGCATGCATCATATACAAGTACCCCCATCAAGCGGTAATTCTAAGGACCGCTCTCTCGGTTATCTCCGTTCGTCCGTCTATCTAGTGAACACTCCAAGTACCGCTATCTGACATATTTCCATCTTGTATTCATCATATACAAGTATCACCATCCACTGGACATTCTAAAAACCGCTCTAATGGGTATACCCGTCCGTCTGTCCGGCTTTCTGTGAACACTCGAAGTACCTTTTGTAACACTCGAAGTATCTTTTCATCATGCAATCACATACAACTACCGTCATTCAGCGGACATTTTAAGGGCCGCTTTCTGGGGTATGTGCCACCGGGGGTTACAAATGAAAACGAGACGCACAAGCCACGCCATAAGAAGCTTCGCCTCTGAAGACCTGCTGCTGCGCTCCAACCTATAAGACAGGCAAGTCAGTGGCATGTCCACTGCTGAAATTTTCACCGCCACATGAATTAGTAATGACTTCATACGTGATCTCATTCGTTCTATAGTACGTGAAGAGTTGCAAAAGGCCAGTGTAACACCTCATTGCAACTGTGATCAAGAATGAGCTGCACCAGGCCCTCCAGGACACCTCGACTCTTGAAGCAGCTGCACCGGCTCCTGCTGAATACCGCCGTGAGACAAACTACGCGGAAGCCTTTAAGCTCTCTTCTGCATCACCGCTGCTTTTTTTTCATCCAGTTCCTACTGTTTTTTGCTAGTCAGCGTAGCATGTACAGGCACATACGTGCCGCCACCTTTACCCTTTGCCCGTGGCGCTTCTGTCGCCCATCGTTCGGAGCAATCAATGCAGTACATCGATGATCATCACACGTCTCCTTAAACGTCGGATGTTTGGCGCACACTCGATCGCCATCCTCTATGCTTTCACTGTGGAGAAGCTGATCACTAGTACCAACAGGGCCCATACCGCCACCTTTGGCTTCCTTGCGTACCCGCCGCCACTCCACTACTGCCAGCGACGCCACCATATCGAAAACTACCTCTCCCAGCAGCATGTACCACCGTCTGCTCGGTGCCAGTCGCACTCGCCATTACCGCCGCAGTGGTTTTGTACCGTGCGGTCATCCAGTCCCCACCGGGAAAACTAACCTAAGTGACCTCTGCGGGCGGGGTCGCTTAACGGCGAAGCGTTGAAGACCTCCTATTGATGCACAGCCGCGCATAAACTGTTCCTACATCACCTGCTGCTGCAAGAGATGACCGGCTTTCACTCGACCTATCAGTGTCAACTGATAGTTGCGCAGTCAATGCGTTGCGAAACACCGGCGCAGATTATTCTATACTGAGCGGGAAACTGGAAACGCAGCTAAAAAAGTGGGAGACCCCTGATGCATTGCCTTTAAGAGTTGAACGCGATAGCGAAATACGGCCCCTAGTGCGCCCTTCAACCACTAAGTGCATACTTTCTAATATGTTTTGTTACATACACATACACACACACGCACACCGCATATTGCAACAGCGCGCGCGCACGAATGGTACACGCAGGTTTTTAGCTAAGGCAACAGTCGCCTGGCCTCCAAGATACACGCCACGCGCTTGCCATTTTGCAGGCCATAAAAAGTCTGACAATGCCTCACAGGTGGCAGGATATTATCTAGCATTTGCTGTTTGCTTGATCAACGCCTCTGGAAAGGCATGATATGTTTTCCGCTAGATGGACATAGTCGTCCACTTGTACAGCTGTTTGAAAGTTCCGGTGTGTTTTTACGGCGATGGCTGCACTATCCCGGTCTTTTTCGACGTAGTTTATGGCCTCCCGAAAGCACCTACAAATTGCCTAATGGGTTCGTTTCCGTCGTGACACCTGTCGAAAAAATGCGTTAAAGGGGCCCTTAAACACTTTTTCAAGAAACCATGGAATGAATTCAATGGAAGGGCTTATGGCCTCACGAATTCAACGACGCAGAAATTTTAAGAATCCGTCTAGTGCGAGTGGAGTTACAAAGATTTCTCGCATGCTGCGATTCCAGTCTATCTTCTCTCGTTCCAACGAAAGCGCTGAAAGCTAAGCAGGATGTAGTTGCAGGGGCAAAGAAACTACAATACCGGCGCCTCATGATTTTTGCACTTTTTCTAATGCGCAGCTTTTTTTGTGCGATCGTGCGCACACGCGTGGACAAGTAGCCACAACTCACGGCGATCTCTGTAACGAGCTTTTTCGCTCACGGACGATTTTTTGCTTACAACCAACGAGGCTGACGCCAACGGCGGAATATCTGTGACACGAGCTCTCAAACGCTATCGCGTTAAAGGTAGTCACAACGTGGCATATCTTGCATATTTGGATGGCTCGTGCCCACATCGTTACTCTTCTGGGAATCTGCGCAACTAGAGTTCGGATTCAAGTGTATACAATCGTAGCAAGCGGTCTTCCTCTGCGCAAATGCTCTCGTTACGTCATCCCGAGAGTTAATTTTCTGCACGAGAGAGGTGCCAGTACTGATCTGCAAGAGCACTGTGTTATGTTCTCAGCCCAGTGAGCAGTCGATGTGCAGAATCACGAAAGGCATGTCAACGTATTCGTGTTTCTGAACAGAGCGAGACGCTTCCTCCATGAGCAAGTGTTCTAGTCAATGTCACATGCTGTGGTTTGGGTGCTGGCGAAGCGGTAGCCGAAAAAAACTTAGAACACCACCTGCAGCAAGGCGTTTGTGTAGCTAGAAGTGCAATGCACCTTCATGAAGGCCGATATGAATTGCTCGTTACCAACTTTGCCAACGAGAATCGACACCTTTTCCGTGGCACTTAGACAGCTTTTGCCCACGAAGTAGCAAACGTCACGAAATGTCTCACGTCAGAACTAGTAGATACCGCAGACACGTCCATGAGTGTCATTGACATTAATTCTAATCTGTCCATCGATAACCAGCACTTTTGTTCGAGTTCAGATTTTGCTTCGCCAGTTGCTCAAAGATGCGCCAGACATCCATCACTGAACACAGGATCATCACGTCCAAGGATGCCCAACGATACACGTTCACCCTTACCACGTTTTGGCTAAAGAAAGTGAAGCGATACGTACGCAACTCCGCGAGATGCTTGACGATGGCGTTATCGAACCATCCAACAGCCCGTGGTAGTCTCCAGTCGTCCTTGTCAAAAGGGAGGACGTGTCACTTCGCTTCTGTGTCAACTACCGGAAGCTTCGCAACGTGACCAAAAAGGACATATACCTGCTATCGCTCATCGATAATTCGCTGGATAGACTTCGTCGTGCCCATTATTTCATTTCTTGGTCTGAAAACGGGTGCTTGCAAATCGAGGTAGATAAGCGACACCGCGAGAAAAAAAGCGTTCGTGACTCCAAACAGCCTCTACCAACTTTGGGTGCTCCCTTTTGGCTTCTGTTCAGCGTCACTAACTTTCCAGCGAATGATGCACACTGTATACTCACAGGGCTGAAATGGCAAGCTTGTGTTGTCTACCTTGAAGATGTGGTGGGCTTTCCTGCGACGTTCAAGAATCACCTTGACTGTCTGCACAACGTGCTGAAGATGAAGGTGCGTAATCGGCAGACCTCATCACTAAAGCCACAGAAGTACCACTTCAGTTATGAAGAACTCAAATTTCTTGCAATGTAATTAGCACCGAAGGGGTCCGGCTTTATCCAGACAAGCTTGCCGCTGTTGCTGCATTACCAAATCCTGTTAATAAGAAAGCCACCTACCACTTTCTTTGTTTGTACATCTCCTATTGGAACCCCTGACTCGTCTCACAAGGGGCGAAATGCCATTTGTCAGGGAAAACGAGCAACAAGCAGCTTTTGATGAACTGCAACAGCGCGTGCAATCAGCGCCCGTTCTCGCTCGTTTCGATGATGACGCTGACACAGAGATGCATACCGAAGCTCATAACATTGGTCTCGGTGCAGTGCTAGTTCAGCGTCAAGATTACATCAAAAGAGTCAAGATTACAGCGAAGTGCAGACCATGCTGGACTTTACGCTACCGTGTGAAGACGACGACGAGTTGGCGACTAACACCTAAGAATCCGCACAGCGAGCTGAGGAATCTCGACAGCTCACGCGGCTGTAAATCGGCCAGCAACAGCAGGCAGACACACGACGCTATAACACTCACCACAGAGAAGTGTTCTATAGTCCCGGAAACCAAGTTTGGGCGTGGACGCCCGTTTGCCGGCCTGGCCTTAGAGAAAAGTTACTGAGCTGGTATTATGGCCCACATAAGTGTTACGTCGGGTCAGTGACGTGAACTACGAAGTGGTTCCGGACTCAACACCACAAGGCACGGACCAGGACACGACCGAGGCCTAACGTTGTCTATGTTGTGCGCTAAAGCATTTATTGCACGTTGTTCGTAACTTTTTCTTTGCCGTTCGCCACTTTTTGTGCTTTTTATTTATTTTCATGAACACGCTTGTACGTTCAGGGACTTTTCCTATATTTTCGTGCTCTTTCATTTGTACTTTCTATTTATTTGAATTTTCTATTTTATTCCGCGTTCCTATATTGTAGCATCGGGGTGGTGCTATTTCTTTTCCTTTCTGTCTTCTGGTACTTTTTTCGAAAGGGGGGATAATGTCAACCGCACGTAGTGAGTCGAGCGCAACAGCAGTTCTCGCCCTGAAGGAAAACAAAAAGATCATTTCGTGCTTCTTCTCTGCTCAAGAGCCATCCGCGGCAGTCGCATTATCCAGGAGCTAGTTATTCGGTTACTGAGTGCCTCCCCCCCCCATCAGTACTTCCAAAGTCTCGTCACAATATCACACTAAGGCGAGTTCATCAGTCTCGGGTCGGTGAACACTTAGCTTCAACCAGCTCCACGCTGGCTCGAAGATGTTACTTCAAGAATAGCTGGTACTCCTACGTATCTACGGGAAAAGCACACTAGATTCCGAAAAATAATTGATTCTGAAGACTAAAATGCTTGCTTCTAGGTTGTTTCTAGGCCTTATTTCAGTGGTTTAGGTTTAATATGGGTCCCTTCTTGGCCGTTATTAGGCTTTCGCAGGTGTTCCTAGGTTTTTTAAACGTTGATTATGAGTGCATATAAGTTTGACCTAAACCATACAGTCACAGACACGACATAAGCACGTCGATGCTGACGTAGAATTTTCATCGCTTCGGAGTATAATCGCAGCCACCGTTACCTTAGCTACCACTGAAAATTTATTCTGTGCACATCTACACCGATGGATCCATAACTTTGTCCGCCTCAGCTGCAGCCTTTGTGCTCCCTCAACTCAGTATTTCCCGACAGTACAAATTAGATCACAGGTCAGCTTTGACAGCTGCAGAACTTGTTCCTATAAAGGGAGCCATAAAATTTGTGAACGTCCGAGCACCTAGTAAATGGACCATTCTGTCTGATGCAAAATCAGCGCTTCAAGCTGCCCATTCTTGTTCATGAAGTGGCAAATTTTACGAGTTAGCGTTAGGAATCGTTCAAGCATTACCTAACACACAGGAGCGGTCACTTGAATATGCTCCAATAGGTTCCGGGACACTGCGGCCTCGTTGGCAACAAAACAGCCAATAGCGAAGCAAGAACGGCAGTAAACAACGCTCCTATGTACGTCAGCGTACCGTATTCGCGAAGTGACGTCAACGCATTGTTGAGATCGCTCATGCGTGAATGCGCTGCCACCTACTGGTCACTACCAAATCATCGAAACAAGCGTCTGCGCAAAACAGACCCCGGTATGACGTTTCAACTTTCAGCTAAAATCAGCCGAAGACATGCTAGTATACTGCATCGGATTCCCCTAGGCGTCGCCTTCACTCGTCACTACCCCCACCTAATCGGCCGTACGGAGAGCCCGAATTGTGAGCGCTGCCAAGAGCGCGAAAATTTAGCTCACATATTTTTTCACTGTGCATGAAATGTGGTGCAAAAAAATGACAACTGCAACGTTCGCAAGCATCGGACGAACGCCATTGAGTGAAAGCCACATATTGTCAGCAATGAACAATCAAACAGTGTTAAACTGCTACAAAGGCTGTTTCAGACTTTACCAAAGCACTGGACTACATACTAGACTGTAGGGTACTATGCCAAGTGTCTACTGTATATACGCACCACCTATTCTTGTCCCCGTCATCATCCTTCATCCCTCTTTCCTTCCCCCTTCCCTTATACCCTGTGTAGAGTAGCAGGCCGATCTAGCTAAGGCCGCTAGCTAAGGCCGACCTCTGTGCCTTCTAATAAAAACTCACTCTCTCTCTTGTTTCAACTGAATTATTTGTTCAAAAGTATAGAATATCGTAGTCGTCAAAAAAAGTCATAGTGTCACAAGCAGGGCGAAGTAATAAATGCGATTGCAACCTATTTAAAAGTTTTATGGAGCAAGGCTAGCATTTTCGAAGCAATAATAATTGCGCTAAACATGCGCTTCCAGAATAATTAGGTTCCTGCAGTGTGGCCACAGTAGTAACTCGCTATGAGTAAGGCGGATCTATATGTGAACGAATGCTTCAGGTACACTTTTGACACCGTTTTTTCGTGTTGACAGCACAGTCTACAGAAGCTCCCGCCTGTTTTGGGGGCAAGAGGTGCGCGCTGATGGTTACCGCGATAGCACGGCAACCGTATGCGCCCCCCGGGCTTGTTCACTCACGATCATAAGCGCGTGCGCAGACGACCCGGCCAGAAAAGCAATGTTCACTCCGCAGAAAGAGGCTAGTGCATCCTTTCCCATATATGTATATATATATATATATGTATACGTCAATGGCGGCGGCTCCAGCAGTGGTGGTGGCGATGACGGCAAAAGCCAGCTTAGACTGTGCGTATATTTGTTATCAGTATAATAAAAATCTGTCACAGAGAAGTGCTTGAAGCTACAATTATTCATTTTCTTTAGATGGCTACCCACGCTATTTAAAACAACCAAGCAAGTCTTAATTTTTCTACCTACAAAAAATAAAAAATTGTGGGCATGATAGTTACAGTTTGAAGCGTAGTATGCATGATTTAATTGACTGTACCTTAACATCGCGCAAAAATTTTTATAAGTTTTACAAATAATAACCATTTCATATATTGCGGAACATTGGCTGACTTTGCTTTTAAAGCAACAGTTTTTGGTAAGCATGTCTGAATACCTGCTGTTCTCCATCCTCCTTAAGAAGAGCGTTACTGCTCCGTAAGAAAATAGGCGCAACATGAGTGAAAATTTTTTGCAATACTCCGTAGTTTTTCGACGTTAAGTGCAGAAAAGATAAGTTATAAAGTGCGCAGCAAATTTGTTAAATTGTAGGTGAGCAGGGTGATCACTGCTTCTTTATTAGACCTTTCTAGTCCACGCAAGTCTGCTTCAGTTTTATCAAGCTTTTACAAAAGCGTTGCTCTATTTTTTCTTGTCGTAAATACCCAATGGGAGCTTTTTGCAAAGATATTTAAAAAGTAAGCTGCTGCATTTTTGCCCAACGATTACGAGTGCGAGATTTCCAATAATGGCTACTCTCTTATGTTTATGAATATTAGGAAAAAAAGAAAAGTACTCACAAGCCCTACGGCGCAGCACTACATTCATAGCGTCATTTTTCGTGTGGTTTGGATTCACCTGGGTAAAAGTACCTCTGAGGTACCTCCTTTTAACTCTAAACCAAAGAACAGAAAATCAAAGTTTTGCAAGTGTCAATACAAACTCAATGCTGTACCTCTGGTTCATGTCGTAATATCTCGTGAAATCCGTGCTTTTCTCTCTTGTAACGATATTAATATCCACCATGCATGGGTGATGCGATTTGGGGCTACCGAGTATCAATATAATGGCGCCAGTTTCATAAAACTGGAAAAAAATCAACATCAAACGTGAGTGCAGCAGGTGGTGTGGAGCATTTGTCATATAGACACATTACATTTGCACTTGCGTATTACCGCACTCAATGACACTTCTCTGAAACTGAAAATCTCTTAGAGGATTACAAAGAAATGTTTTAATCCGCGAGGTAACAAAGTCATTTCTCATTGAAAGTAAAGTCAGACTGCTGAAATTCTACACAGCAAGTTTCCCAGGATACAGAATACCTGAGGACAAATGAGCGATATCCTGTCGATCCGGGAATTAAGTCATAGACAATCTTGCGGGAATTAAGTCATAGACAATCCTTGGAGTAAAGTGGCTTGTTGGTGACGTAAGGGTAACAGCTATTTAACTGTCATTTTAACTTTCAGTATAAATTGTGTTATAATTAGGAGAGCTCAGTGTTAGTTTTGTTGAATACTGAATTTCGAAATTTTCCAATTACCTGATGGTGCATTTCGTTATCTTTGCGACAATGGGTCACACTACGGCACTTATGGCTACGAGAATAATTTTTTGGGCCTTTATTTTTCAACATATTCCTAGGGAACAGGAGCGCACCGGTCATTTGCTCCAGCGGGAGCATGCGTATTTTTCTGAAAGAGTCCGTTCTGTTGTTTTCCACCCGAGTGGATGGCTGTGGTGCTGAATTCGTTGGCCTATCGAAATCAGCCAATGAAATCCAACCTTACTTAGCTTCCGAACTTTACTGTAGACATTCATTTAGGACTTATGGCACCAGATGAAAAGGGTCTTCTTGTTTTGCTTCACAAGATTGCGTTTCATAAAAAAGTGGAGTGTGCAATGAGTGAAACAACTTCGTTGTGAGATCCAACTGGTCGCTGGTCCGGGTCCGACCACTCAGATAGAGTATGGAAGATGTTGTCTACCAATAGCCTCCCTGGTCTGCTGGATAGCCCAAGTTTAGTTTTTTAAATTGAAGCTGAGCAGCGTTGTATGCCATAGCTTCCAGAAAGATTCCGGGGAGTGTGTTTGCTTTTAGGACACCCTCAAAATATGTGGCTTGGGGAGGCTCCTTCTACTTTAAATTGTTTACATATTGAGTCTGCTGTCTGCTTCAATTAGCAAGGTAACTGTTGAAGCTAGAAGCGGTTTATTACTGACGTGGTTTCACTGGGATCACTGTGCAAGAAAGTGAACGCCCCTCGCCAAAATTCTATTTCAAAGCAACGTGCTATTAGATTCCTTCCGTGCAAGACTGAAGTCGTCTCCGGGATACCGGCGTTGGCTCTTTAGGAGCATTCATCATCTGTGTTCTTATTAGCGGCGCTCTGTACCAGAATGAGCTTTTCGTTCTGCCTGGCTGCTTACGTGTCATAAATTTAGGATGTGATTTCATGTCTCTCATGGAGCCGTTATCGATTGTGGCTATGCTCAACTTTTATTGTCTGCATTGAGTGACCACACTTACAAAGATTCGTCTGATACGTGTAGCCGAGTGGTGCTAGTCGCTACCGACACCGACGTTCCTTCTTTTTTTGCGCCCTTATACCCGTATGATGCGCTGCATTTTAGGACTTGACAGTTATTTTCACGACATTGAAGTTGTCGGTCAATTAGGTCCTTCTGCTTATTTTGCCCTTCCCCACGTCAACAGTTTGTCAGTGCACTTTATATTGTGAGCATATTTTATTTGTGTTACGTTGCACTAGAATGAGGGTTTCGGTAATGCTGACAAACTTCACTGCATATTTGTCTAAACCTAATTCAAGCTTTGTCGTCATGCAACCTCCACACAGTGTTTGCGGCTCTTCCGTAGTGGCGAAAAAAAGGATGGTACCCTTCGCTTTTCTGCAGGGTGCAGTCAACTCAGTAGGATAGCCCGTAACGAATTCAACTCTCTCCCACGTATTGTGATGCACCAAACTGCTTCTAAGGGATCTTATTCTTCTCGTCCCTCTACTTAAAGCTCCGATGCTGACAGGTCTTGGTGTTCGAGACAGACCACCCAAAAATGACTTCGTTACCCAAGACAGTCTATATAATTTTACTGTCATTTCATTCGGTTTGTGCAATGCACTTGCAATATTTGAATAGATTATGAATAAAACCATGCGAAGGCTCAAGTAACAAGCCTGTATTTGTTATCTCGAAGTCATCATCATCATTTCACTGGGCTTTCTATCCCACCTGCTTCAACTTGAATGCGTCCTGACATGCATTGCGAACGCTGGCCTGAAGTTCAGCTTGAAGCAAGTGTCGCTTTAGCACTCAGCAGCTAGTCACTCTCAGCCCAGCCTTTTCAAAAAATTGGGTGCTTCCTTATTCGGTGCAACTACAAGCTGTCGTGGAGTTCTTTCGACCAAGCATCTTAAAAGGCAGCTCATGCAAGAAGTGAACGATGATGAGTTGCTGGTGCTCCAGGGATTATTTGGGTAACCGTGAATCCACCGAACACTGTCGGCTCGAACATGCAAATGAGTAACAGCACACTTGCGCAGCATATACAATGCTGTTTTATAAATCGCATGTGGTATTAAGGTGCTGACTTCGTTTTCTCTTCATTAAGACAGCCTTATATTTATTGAAATGAAGAGCCAGAAGTTCCAGGATGGGATGTAAGATAACTCAAGTTTGAAATGACGAAGCCTATATGCAGCACAAGTCAGTCGTTGTTCATGATAGAATAGAATGGAATAAAACAACTTTGTTTGTCACGGTATATATGTATATATATATATATATATATATATATATATATATATATATATATATATATATGTGTAGAGAGAGAGAGAGAGAGATCATCGAAAGCGTTGTTCGAAGGTCGTAGTTCGATTCCTGCTCACGGCTGGTTGTTTCAACTTATTTAAATTCCATTGGTTCTAAGAACTTCCCCTTTATATTCCTTGGCATTACTGTCTGTTGATCTCACTAATATTGTGTTAAGACACGGAAAAACGAGCCCTCAGGTAAACACTTCTTCCCCATATATAGATATATATATACATATATATATATATATATATATATATATATATATATATATATATATATATATATATACATATCTATAGTGTGCAGTATATCCTCCGTGAGCGGTCACAACGTGCTTTATTTCGACGTTTCGGCCTAGAGTCTGGCCTTCATCAGGATTAAAGGTACAGTTTGTTGGTGCTCGGCTTTATATAATCTCAAATCAGAGGGAAAGGAAAGAGGAAAATACAGAGAAAAGAAAAGAAAAAAAGAAAAAAATGAAAAAAGAGGAAAAGAATATAAGGTGGACTCCCCTCGGGCGCCTCTCTTCCACACTTCCTTCCACTTCCCCCTTCATTTCTCTCCCCTTTTTCCTCTTCACCTTTCTAATGTCAGTGGTCTGTGTATGCTTCCTTTCACTAACGCATTTTTCTCGACCAGACGGTGCCTCCTGGCACTGGCCGTTCGGTGTGGGGCAAAAAAGAGCTTTTTTGGGAAGTTCTAAGCCGTTAACTACTCGGAGCCCCGTCAACATTTCGTCGTAGAAAGAGGGGTGCCGCGTATTGCAGCAGAGGCTGGTAAGCTGGCATTTTAGGAAGTTTTAAGCCTTTCACTACTTGGTGTCCCATCAACATTTCGTCGTAGAAAGAGAGGTGCCGCCTATTGCGGCAGAGACTGGTAAGCGGGCGCAATGCAAATTCCTTGCCCGCTTCTGGATTACGCGTGCAGTGGGGACCTCCCGGCTGTGCAGAGGGTTGCTGTTGGCGATATCATGCATGGCACAATTGATTGGGCAGTAAAATGAAACAGAAAACAGACGACAGCTGCACTTAGGAAGAGTAGTTACGCTTGAAAGTGTTTTGAGTTGTCCAGTGCCCTTCGCAGCTGCAGTGCCGTGAACTGAGTTACTATTTTCATTATTGCCGTTATTGTTTCCTAATGCTCTAATTGCTGTAAGTGTACCAGGATTCTCATTTATTCCTTTATCGTTGGTGTTAAATCGGTGGATAACGTATGACTCTCGTTGTTCACGTTCTCGATGTGATTTAAATCCCGTCTCTTAAGAGCGTTACTGATAGTTTGTCGAATGCATGGTCGGGAAGATTGAGATGTTTTGATAGAGGTAGATGTGGGGCTGATTTCGCATGGGCTCTGTGATTATTGAAGCGAATCCTAAATGGTGTGTCTGTTTGTCCGACGTACTGCATACCACACACGTTGCATTCGAGTAGGTATACCACATTAGAGAAATCGCATGCTAGGTTTCTTCGTATGTTAATAGAAAACTTGTATTGTGTGCTGGTTACTTTGTGTGTTTCTCGCATCGTCCTACATACAAGACATCGTGGCTTTAAACAAGGTCGACATGAGTTATTAGGAAGTGAAGTAATAGTTTGAGAGTGGACAAGTGTGTCTTTGAAGTTACGTGGTCGTCGGTAAACGACGCCTGGAGCGAATGGGATTGCGCGTTTCAGACGTTCACTTTGTTCCAGAATGTTGTAATGTCGTTTAAGGATTTTATTTACATTGGGGAAGTTTGTGCTGTAAGTCGAGCAGAGGTTTGTTCGTTGTGGGTCTTCTTGCGGTGGTCGCTTCATAAGTAAGTCTTCACGCTTTAGTTTTCTCGCTGTTTGAACAGCGTCACTAATTACATGTGGGGGTATTTTACTTTCTCGAGCATAAGTTTTAGCCTCTGTGAGCTCGTTTCAAAGTCAGCGTCTCTAGAGCAGATTCGCTTAAACCGGTGAGCCTGGATGTATGGAATACTGTTTTTACAGTGGCATGGGTGATCGCTTTGGTAGTGGAGGTATTGTTGTCGATCCGTTGGTTTACGATATAGGGTTGTAGAGAGCTTCTTTTCTTCTATGGTTATGGTAACATCAATAAAATTTACGGTTACTTGCGAGTATGTGCGTGTGAAGTGTATGTTAAGATGTAAAGCATTTAGGTGTCGATAAAGCTGAGAAGTTCGTCCTTGCTATGGCTTCAAATAAGTAAGATGTCCTCTATGTATCTTCTGTATCACATTGGTTTTGAGGAACTTCGTGCAAGAAATTCAGATTGTAGCTTTCCCATAAATATGTTGGCATAATTAGGTGCCATTTTAGTGCCCATAGCGGTCCCGCTGCTTTGTCGAAAATACTCTTGGTGAAACTCGAATGAATTTAATTCGAGGACTATCCTCGTCAAAGTTGCGATGGCAGAGAAATCTGGCCTGTTAGATTGTCTAAGGCTTTGTACATGTTTTGTAATGCCGCTATGCCGTTATCGTGAGGCATATTTGTATACAATGAATAGACATTATCATGTATACAAATATTCCTCACGATGACGGCATAGCTGCATCACAAAACAAGTACGCAAACCATAGACAATTTAACAGCCCAGATTTCTCTGCCATCGCAACTTTGACGAGGATGGTCCTTGAAATAAATTCATTCGAGTTTGACCAAGAGTATTTTCGACAAATCAGCGGGACCGCTATGGGCACTAAAATGGCACCAAATTATGCCAACATATTTATGGGAAAGCTAGATTGTGAATTTCTTGCACAAAGTTCCTTGAAACCAATGTTATACAGAAGATACATAGACGACATCTTTTTCATGTGGACCCACAGTGAGGACGAACTTCTCAGCCTAATCGACACTTACAATGCCATACATCCGAACATACACTTCACACACACATACTCGCAAGTAACCGTAAATTTTCTTGATGTTACCATAACGATAGTAGAAGAGAAGCTCTCTACAACCCTATATCGCAAACCAACGGATCGACAACAATACCTCCATTACCAAAGCGATCACCCACGCCACTGTAAAAACAGTATTCCATACAGCCAGGTTCACCAGTTTAAGCGAATCTGTTCTAGAGAAAACTAAAGCCTGAAGACTCACTTATGAAGCGACCACCGCAAGAAGACCCACAACAAACAAACCTCTGCTTGACTTACAGCACAAACTTCCCCAATGTAAACAAAATCCTTAAACGACATTACAGCATTCTGGAACAAAGTAAACGTCTGAAACGCGCATTCCCATCCGCTCCAGGCGTTCTTTACTGACGACCACGTAACCTCAAAGACACACTTGTCCACTCTCATATTAACACATAACCCCCCAATAATTCATGCCGATCTTTTTTAAAGGCACGATGTCTTTTATGTAAGGCGATGCGAGAAACACACAAAGCAACCAGCACACAATCCAAGTTTTCGATTAACATACGAGGAAAGCTAACATGCGATTCCTCTAATGTGGCATACCTACTCGAATGCAGCTTCGCCGCGGTGGTCTAGTGGCTAAGGTACTCGACTGCTCACCCGCACGTCACGGGTTCGAATCCCGGCTGCGGCG
Source organism: Rhipicephalus microplus (assembly GCF_013339725.1). Lineage (NCBI taxonomy): Eukaryota > Metazoa > Arthropoda > Arachnida > Ixodida > Ixodidae > Rhipicephalus > Rhipicephalus microplus. Next base: position 125,509,432 of record NC_051168.1, read on the forward strand.
GCTGCATTTCCGATGGAGGCGGAAATGTTGTAGGCCCGTGTGCTCAGATTTGGGTGCGCGTTAAAGAACCCCAGGTGGTCGAAATTTCCGGAGCCGTCCACTACGGCGTCTCATAATCATATGGTGTTTTGGGACGTTAAACCCCACAGATCAATCAATCAAATCAATCTACTCGAATGCAACGTGTGTGGTATGCAGTACATCGGACAAACAGAAACACCATTTAGGATTCGTTTCAATAATCACAGAGCCCATGCGAAATCAGCTCCAAGTCTACCTCTATCAAAACTTCTCAATCTTCCCGACCATGCATTCGACAAACTATCAGTAACGCTCTTAGAGACGGGATTTAAATCAAATCGAGAACTTGAACAATGAGAGTCATACCTTATCCACCGATTTAACACCCTCAATAGAGGAATAAATGACAATCCTGGCACACTTGCAGCAATTAAAGCATTAGAAAAAAATAACGGCGATAATGAAAATAGTAACTCAGTTCACGTTACTGCAGCTGCGAAGGGCACTGGACAACTCAAAATAATTCCAAGTGCAACTACTTTTCCTGAGTGCAGATGTCGTCTGTTTCCTGTTTCATTTTACTACCCAATCAATTGTGCCATGCATGACATCGCCAACGGCAACCCTGTGCACAGCCGGGAGGCCCCCACTGCACGCGTAATCCAGAAGCAGGCAAGGAATTCGCTTTGCGCCCGCTTACCAGCCTCTACCGCAATAGGCGGCACCCCTCTTTCTACGACGAATTGTTGACGGGGCGCCGAGTAGTTAAAGGCCTAAAACTTCCTAAGATGCCCGCTTACCAGCCTCTGCCGCAATACGCGGCACCCCTATTTCTACGACAAAATGTAGACGGGGCTCCGAGTAGTTAAAGGCTTAGAACTTCCTAAAAAAGCTCTTTTTTGCCCCAAACAGAACCGCCAGTGCCAGGAGGCGCCGTCTGGTCGGGAAGAATGCGTTAGTGAAAGGAAGCATACACAGACCGCTGATATCAGGAAGGTGAAGAGGAGCGCTCGAGGAGAGTCCACCTTATATTCTTTCCCTCTTTTTCTCTTTTCTTTCTTTTTTTTTCTTTGCTTTTTACTTTTTTCTGTCTTTTCCCTCTTTTCTTTTCCTCTGATTTGAGATTGTATAAAGCTGAGCACCAACAAACTGTACCTTTAATCCTGATGAAGGCCAGACTCTAGGCCGACACGTCGAAATAAACCACGTTGTGACCACTCACGAAGGATCTACTGGACTATATGCAACGCTACGGCCACTCAGCCACCATTCCTGCCTATATATATATATATATATATATATATATATATATATATATATATATATATATATATATGTGTGTGTAGAGATATATATATATTTTGTTGCATAATACTGTCAGCCCTCTTTTGAGGTCTCTTACAGGGAGGGTAACACCAAATGCAAACAAACATACACCAGGTATTTCAAATGGCAGTGCAACCAATTATTACATGTGTAACACGTTATCATATTGGCATACACTGCCTGCATATACACTAATGCCTGGCTGCGCATTTGAAGGCTTAATCACAGATGGCAAAAAATAAAACAAAGAAATTTAAACAAAGATAACACCTGGCAGCTCAATCACTTTAGTACATGTCCAACAATTTTTCGAACTGGTAAAAATCGCTTGCATTTACTACAATGCCTGACAACGCGATCCAAAGCTCAATTGCAGCTGGCAAAAAAGAATAGCGAAACACATCACTGCGACAAGAGTAAAGTACTAAAAACAGTCAAGATTGACCCGACTTATCCGTTTCCCTGGCACTTTAAGTACATATCTTTGTTAATTTTTAGTTGCCCTTGCAATAATCTGAAAAGAGCTTTCAACCGGTTCTTTTGTATTCGTGCCTCAAGTGATCCAGTTCACAGGACTCTAACATCTGCGTGACAGCATATATATATATATGAAAGGAAGAGAAAACAAGAGCTCATCGACAAGCTTTTTGAAAAGCGTATGCATCAGCAAGGACATTCGTGCAGTGCAGAACCACAGTATCAAGAACAAGCAAACTCAAGCATACAGCTGGCAGCCACGCTGACCAAGGTGGACGTCCAAGCTCTAGTGAACGCAAGATGCGCAATATTTGAAGAATCTTTGATGAATAACATGCATGCCATGATGAAAAAGATTGTCCAGTCAGCAATATAAAAACAGCATTGTTTGAACAGATCACTACGGCTGATGCCCAAATTGATGGGATTGCTGCGCAAGTCAACAATTTCATCGCGCACGTGAAGAACACTTACGTCACCATGGCACAGTTCGACAGCTTGAACAACCCACGCCAAATGACTCGGAAGAAGTCACGAGCGAACAGTCACAATGCTTCTCGCTCAGTTTCGCCGAGTCATGATCGCAGTCGTGAAATCGAATCAATCGAAGATGGCAGTCCCTAACCATTAGTATAAAAACCCGCATTCAACTTTACACATATGGCAATGGGACTGTCGATCATACCGCCCTCGACACGCCAGCCTACAAGAATTCATCAAGCTTAACCAACCAGACATCATTGCACTTCAGGAAACCAACACGCAGAACGTATGACTGCAAGAGTACATGACCTGTGCACAAACTGAACGCACCGTCATACTTGTCAAGAAATTACTTTCAACGCAAAAACACGAAATCGAGGACACACAGATGGAACACACCTTAATAAAGATTCTGCCGGAATGAAAGACGCAGCAAAGTCTTTTCATAACCAATATATACCGCCCCCCACGAGACCAACCACCAGATTTCGATCACTTCATAGGAGAAATCCGGAAGCGCACGAATAGCCCCCAGATCATAATAATGGGAGACTTCAACGCCTCTCACACGGCATGGGGCTATTATATCACCACGAGGAAGGGTTCTAGGATGCACGATACTGCTCAACACCACAGACTAACACTGTGGAACGACCCTTTCCAGAAAACAAGAATAGGGAACGGCGTCTCCAGGGATACAAAGCCCGATCTTATTTTTACGGCCAACGTCACTGGGGCTGAGTGGAGTGTGCTACCGGAAACTTTAGGAAGTGATCATCTCATCATCCAACTCTCTGTAGCACACACTCGTAAACACACCAAGACAAGAATAGCGCGGTTAACGGAATGGCAATTCTTTAGGGATGAACTCAACGTTTAAAGCACCATAACTGACATTGAATACTGGTTTAGGAATGTGCTTAAGATAGCCGTACGCTACACTAAAGACATACAGCTTCATGTTAATACACCCGCCATTGATTCACATCTCCTCCACCTTTGGGAGGCTAGGAGAGGACTTTTTAAGCGGTGAAAGCGGCAAAAACTAAACACAAAATTACGCAAACACCTTCCTCTCCTCACCGAGCAATCTCAAGAATATGCGAACAAATTGACCGGGCAGAACTGGCACGGTTTCTGTGACAAGCTACAGGGGACTCTAAGCACCAAGAAGACCTGGCATCTTCTACGCGCACTTCTAGCCACGCAATTATCAAAAGCAGCACCTTCAGAGGCTTATTCAAAACTATGCCGGTACAGAAGAACACCTCCTAAAATAAATACAAAAGAAGTATTTTGGCAATGCACCCACGGGTGCTTCAATACACACCAAAGAGTACGCTGGTACACCAAACACTGAGGTCGACCGCCACTTCTTCTAGGCTGAACTGCACACATCCCTAACGAAGTTGACAAGAAATACCAGCCCTGGAATAGACAGGATTGTCAAAAAGCACTAACGCAACCTTCGCACCAGGACACCACAGCTCTTCTTCGATACTACAACGACTGCTGGAATAAAAGAGAGCTACATGTCGTATGGAAGCACTCGTAAATCACCATGATTCCTAAGCCTAAAAACCAGTTGGCATTGACAACCTATGTTCCATTTCTCTCACCTCGTACGTGGGAAAGCCGTTCAAACATATGGTGCACGACCGCTTAACCCAGTACCTAGAAGATAGTGGACACATACCGGACACCATGTTCAGCTTCAGGCAGCATCTTTCGACGCACGACGTGCTATTACTACTCAAAGAAGACCTGCTTGATCACTTCACCCATCGAAGAAAATACTCCTTACTCGGTGTCGACGTCAAAGTGGCCTTCGATAACGTCAGCCACGACGCGAACCTCAACAACCTTGAAGGCATTGGCTGCGGCATTAGAACCTACGCGCGCTTCAGAAACTTTCTGACGGACCATACGGCTACTTTGGGCATATGCAACATCCGCAGCAAAAAACTTCCAACTACCGAAAAACGGCACGCCGCAGGGTTCGGTCATCTCGCCGTTACATTTCAATGTGGCCATGATAACTCTGCCAAAAATTTTCGACAAAATACCAGATTTACAGCACGCGATCTACGCTGATGAGATCATGCTCTGGACCAGGCTTCGAACACTGGGAGACAAGAGACCTGCCTACAAACCACCGTAGATACCATCGAACGGTATCTCCGAAACTGTGGTCTCTGTTGTTTCCCTGAGAAACCTGAGCACCTCGTCCTCAAAGGGAGAACAAGAGGCAGACCCCCTCTATACGATGAGCCCTACCTTAGCGTAACACTAAATAGGACATGTAAAGACGCCGCGGTAACATTCGCCTACACGCAAGCTGCCTGCAGGTATTTCGCTAAGGACCGTATCTCGGCCAATGCCATCAATATTTTGAAACGGCGAAGCACTTCACTCTCATACACTTGTATAATATGGCTACCAGGACACGAGAATCTGCGGGGAAATGAAGCGACCCACGTCGCTGCCCGCGAGTTCGTCAGCCGGGCTGCCCTCTTGCCACCGGACATCTGACCTGTCGTTGGAGAGACGGAGGTTGTTTAAAATACCTATTCGTCGCTACTCCAGTATTACAGGCTGGAGCGACGAGTATACCCTCCACCACATCCAAAACTAACAAAAGAGGAAAGCGTGATACTGAGACGCCTGCAAAGCAACTCATACACACATGGGGCCCTAATGCACTGTCTCTACCCAACAATATATAGCTCTATGTGCCCGCTCTGCAGCGTATCAGACACCCTGGCACACTTGCTTCTTTCATGCCTATGTATTGTCAGACGTAATCTGCAACAACACACGACTGACAAAGAAACAGGACGGACGAACGCAGACGACCGAAACGTGGGAGGCGAAGCTCACCCTCGAGGACCTGGAAGACCAACAACAGCTCGTCGCCAGAGCCAAGAGGGCAGTAGAAGCCAGAGGGTTCCTAGACTAAGGAGCCCTCCGACCTCAGGGTGACACCGGGCATTGCTCGGGGCACTGTTTCGTAAATAAACGTTTATTTCTCGCTCTCTCTTTTATTAAACTTCATTTTTTATTTCCCGCCTGTTTAAATGGGCAATCTCTCGTATGTTGTACGAGCCACTTGTAAATAAATAATTAAGCAAGCACGCAAGCCCAGCAAAAGGGTACTGTATGTTTCACTCTCTCCAAAGGTGCAGCATAGATCCGCCAACCCCGATATCTCTACGTCCACTACACCCCAAATTTCTAAGTGCTCTAGGACATGCCACCGACCACGGAAACGGCTAGGTGTTTACGGTAGCTCCGAATCATGACTGTAGCTAGGCGATTTCCAAGCTTTCTTTCTGTTCGCTAGGAGCTCAATACATCCGTTTTTGTTGGTCCCCAATTGTATCGTTCACACGGAACGAAACTTCATGTTTTGGTGGGCCTAAGGATGACCCTACCAGCTGCGTAAGCGTTCTAAACTCGATTGCTTTTAAACACTCTTCAAATGACAAAATAAAAAAATCTGTCGCCGAAGGACGCCTGCGAGAATCTGCCCAACCATGGAAATGATTTCAAGGCAGCGCAAACACTACATAGCCATTAAAAAGCATGGCCTTGATATCCACGTTTGCGCCGCTTCTTAGCGCTCATGACGATCGTTTCATGGCCATGTATTCAGGCCGGCAAGGTGCTACCGACATCGCAACATACATCGACAAAGCCTTTTCACAAGCTTGCGACATGCTATGGAGCTCCCCTGCAGCTAGGCCCAGTTGTTCCACCTAGTCAGTTGACCACACCCACTCAGTTAACCTCTACGTTTGCCCACCGGCATAGAGTTGCAGGACACTTCTCACGGAGCTGCTACTGCTTGCCAAATGAGCGAGCTTTACTGATACATGAATGCTGTACATGTGGGCACTTTAGACGGGGCTATAAGGACTGCCCAAGCTATGCTCGAGCTTTGCAATATCCAGCCCGCACACTTTCAGCTCTCACGGTGTCGTTGGCGTCGGAAAATTGACGGCTCTCGTTGATACCAGGGCTCAGCTACCGCTTTGTTTCGATGCCATGTCCCAGAAAATCTCCAGCTTTGGATTGAGATACCGCTACAGAGGCTCGGTGGCAACGTAATACCAGTCGGTGCATTCCACCTACCCCTCAACACCGAGGCCAGCTGCAAGCTCTTGTACTCGGTGCATGTCTTCGAAGACCTACCAGCAGACATTGTCTTAGGGGCCGACTGCCACCTCTCCAGGATAGTGTGCCTCACTTTTGCAAGGACATAGCAGTAGCCTACATTCCATTGCCCAAGTGTGCCTTCAGCCTTACCACAAAGGTGAGCTGACAACATTACTTAAACTCACCTATAAACGAGAGGCACGCGTCGATCTTCACTTATACTACTGAGCAGCTTCCCATAACTATCGAGTGAGAGCGCCGTCTGACAACCATCCGCCAATGTCCATGGCGTTACGTTTGTACGCCGAGCGAAAGCGGATTGTATTCGAACAGGAAGTGCAAAAAATGCTAGCCGCTAACAGTGTCAGGTCGTCTTCTAGCCCGTGCGCAGAACCTGTTGTCCTAGTTCGTAGAAAGGACAAGAATCACCGGTCTTGCATGGACTACTGGCAAATAAACACAGTATATTAGACTCGTACCCGCTACCACACATTGATAATATTATTGACGCCGTACAAAGTACCAGGTTCTTTACTTCACTAGACTAATACTTGAAAGCAGGGTATTGACAGGTAAACGTGTCTGAAGAAAACAAACTCCAGATGGCCTTTCATCTGGCTTGTGTGACTTTAACCAAATGCCTTATGGTATGTGAGCTGTGCAAGCAAGTTTCAGCGTGCAATGAACTGTATTCGGCACACTGGTAGACCGTGCTTGCATCGTACACTTCGACCACATTCTAGTCATTGGGGAATCAGAATACCATCTAGAAAATCTCAAAACAATACTGCAGAGGCTCCATGACACCGGATTACGACTAAAGTCATGAGAAATGCAACTTGGAATTGAATACGATATCTTATTTCGGCTGTCTTATGTATCGGAAATGGCGTACTACTCTTAGCTAAACGCATAGATGCCGTAGCCAAATACTCCGCATCAACATCCTTCACACGGTAGCAGGCATTCATCGGGATAGCTTCATACTTGCGCAAATTTGTACGGCGTTTGACGTGAACTGCTGCTCTACTGACGGACTAACTGAAGAAAGGTGCTGAGCTCTAACTAGCTGACAGATTACACATTACCTGGTGCTCTGCCACTTAATAAGAATTAGGTGACAGAAGTGCATAATAATGCAAGTCAGCATGACCTAGGTGAAGATGCGCTTCAACATAGTGCAAGTTGGTGTGGGCATGTCATATCCTACGCCAGTCGAAAACTCTTTAACACGGAAAGTCATTATCATTTGAATGAACTGCAGTGTTTCGGTGTAGTCACCTTTGTGCTTGTAGTATGAAGTGTGGGTTAAAAGTTGCATCAATACTTGTTTAACTAAGATTTCATGGTGGCAACAGACAACTCTCTCATTGCGTGCATGTTTTAGAAAGAGCACCTTGACCAGAAATTTTCCCGATGTATTGTTCAGCTCCAGTACTACAGGTACAGCATCCATCGTCGTGCTGGAGTGCGACATAAGCTTTCGGACGCTTAATCGCGAAATCTGATTGAAGGATTCTCAACATAGATTTGGGAAACCTGGACAAAATGCCAAGTTAGTTTTTCGTGATGGTGTTTCTTATCGTAGTCACTTATCGTAATCACTTATGGTGTTTCTTATTGTAGTCACTTATCCAGAGTGACAAACGTCATCTTTGGGTCCTTCCTGGCACCTTACGTTCAAGCATATTACATATCATCTCTGACAACCCCGAACGAGGCCATGTTGGTTATCAAGCTACGCACCTTAATAGAAGACACAAGGACAACTTAGGCGGCTCAAAATTGATCAAAGTGTGCGTTCATTGCCAGTTGCGAGGTGTGTCAACAACAAAAACGACGCCCGGGATTTCAACACGAATATATTCATTTTGTTTAGTTCAGCATACAAGTTAACCCCAAATGGGGTTTTTACGTGGTGGGTACATGGCACAAGAAAAATAACAAGCAAATGCACTCAATTGCTACAATGCAAATGTAGGTCAGGACTTAATCACATACGTCAGTATAGTTTGTACATAGGTGCCTAGATATAATAGGCCACTAATACCATACATTTTATTACAGAAATATACCTCGTTTTCAGAGATATATACTTAAGTTGCAGTATAGTAGCTTACACAATATGTTACAAACAATAGGTTACAGCATAAAACAAGCAGGAAATATTCAGGAACCGATACGACATTGTGAAGCTGCTATATCAGTGTTATAATTAATAGCTTGGCGTGTTTCAAGAATTTTTTAACGGTCGTTTGTAACACCGTGGAAAATTCTAGAGCATTCTGATCAACCACGAATATCGAAAAAAATTGAATAAAAGTGTTGTTGCTGCACAAGAATTCATGGAGAGCAAGGTGCTGTTTGGGTCGGATGATCCTAGAGTATTTTAGAGTAACCTATAGGATGTAGTCAGATGCCTTAATTTTAATTGAATTGTGCAGAAGTAAGCAAATAAACATTAGGCAATGAAGCTTCGATATGCTGGATTGAGGAGCAAGCCCTGTCCGTCACAGGAACAACAGTGGGTGAATCTGCGCGCTGGTATTGGTGGAAGGTGAACCGTATTGCTAGGTGCGGTGCCCTCTCAAGTGTTGATATGCAGGTAGACCAGTAAGAGCACCAGACGATAATGCCACGTTCTAATACCAGATGCATAGGCGAAACACAAGCCAGATGTTTCATCTCGGCGGGTGTGTTTTTCAAGGCACGTTTAGGAAAGAAGAGCTTTTTCTTGACTTTTTGCTACACACTACGTGCGTAATTTTTACGCCGATTAAGCCCCCGAAAACAATTTTTCACAAGTTGGGCACAGATCACATCGGGCCTCTTCCGATCACGGCAGTTTGTGATCATAATGTTACACTCCCCGTGGGTTGAGTTTATAAGTATGTAGACGTCGCGGCCAAGCCTTTGCTTGCTTCGAATGGTGGTGTGCTCGAAATTGCTTCGAAAGGTGGCGTGTTATTGTTAACAAGTTTATCTGCAGCCGGTCGACCACCTTGTAGAGTTGCGAGCTCCACACTGCGATGGCAAAAACCGACACTGGCACTCTGGCACAGATGCGCATGCAAGGCGAGCAAGAGAGACGAACACAAAGGACAGAAGCAGAAGAAGAAAAGAACCAATAACCACTGTTGTACCCTGCGCTAACACTCGTTTTGGGGGTTGGGGCCAAAGTTGGTGTGTTTGCAGCCAAACTTCATTCTTGCTTAGAGTTTTCACAGCTCTATTGTCGATCAGTGAGTGATTTTTGAGCTTGTACGCTCAGGCATGCTGTTTTCCTCCCCTTCACCGGGGGCTTTCCTCTGCTACGCTTCTCTTTCACCGCAGCGCAGAAGACCCCCATAATCCTGTCCTTGCGTAACGGTGTTTCCGCAGTTTTTGGGGCTTTGGTTCAAAGCAGTGAGGGTACCATACAGGTGAAGAATTTGAAAGTATAAAAGCGGAGCTGCGAGCAGCGACAGATCATTTCCGTGTATCCCAGAGGTCCGACTGTTCGGCAAGGGTGGTATCCTCTGTTTGTTGTCAGACCAGCTTTGTGGTCAAGACCTCCGGAAGTATTCTATATTCGCCTCCAACCCGGTGAGCGCATTCATCCCATCTCGCTTAGCATGCGTGAAAAGGCTTGTGCAAGGCGTAGACATTATTTGACTCCATGTGAGGTATTGGAGGTGTTTGCAGCGGCTGGTGCAATAATTGTTCGTAGGTGGGGCCGTCTGTTTGATAAGACTAAAGCCTCAACTGAGTCGGTAATTGTTAAGTTTGCCGGATCGAGTCTACCAGCGCAAATCAAGGCATGGCCCCTTATCTACCGAATTGAACCGCTTTTGTTCCGACCGCTGAAGTGCGTAAAATGCTGGCATTATGGCCACACGGTAAAAATCTGTAGGCTGTAGATGCCGAATAAGCGGGCAGCCTCACTACTCACGTGAGTGTCAGAGCCAAGAAAAAAAAACATTGTCCATGCAGTGAAGCGCACAGTGCGGACAATCCAAACTCCTCTGCTTAGGCTTGAGAGATCCAAAGTTTCGTAATCGTAGATCGCAGACGCTGTTCCCCAAAAGAGGCTTTAGCTAAAATTCAGGCTAGAAGTCCCGTTTATGCAGGGGTAGGAACCCGTCCTACAACGTCGATGGATGCATTTTTGTGCCAATCTATAGCGGAAATGGTCGAAAGAGCGATGGAAAAGGCTATGGAGCACCTTGCTGCAAGCATTTGTGAGGCTCTATTTCAAATTACGGCCAACCAAATGACTCATATATTCGGAACGTATGTGAAAAATATAATCTCATGAACTGTAGAGCTTCACGACTGATCAATGAAGCACAATCCGCAACCACGCCGTCTGACTTTGTCCACGCAGGGCCCTCTCTAGATGGCAACCAGAGCCAAATGAGGGATGTAAATAACGAAACAGAGGAGTATGAAAACATGGGTTTGCACCCTAGATCACAAAAACGCACAAGGTCCCGTCTATTGAAGAAAACAACCTCACCGAAGAATGCGAAAAACAATGAAATACCTGAAAGACAACGCAAGCCTCTCAAAAATAGATTTGAAAGAATAAATAAGCCTGAATAAGGCAGATTGCGGAGGCGATTCTTCCGAAAATTAGGGGTCGCTTAAATTGTCCATTGGAACTAGAGATTTATTTACTCTTCAGTAACTGATTATGTATATTTGTCTTCTAAATTCACACGAGATGTAATTGCAGTGTAGGACACTTGGCTCTCCGTAGACGAACCATTTCATTTAACCAGTTACTCTTTGTTTAGACTAGACCACACATCAAGACGTGGAGGACTAGCACTCTTTATCTCTAACAAATCAGTTAAATGGCCAAAATCTCGTACAAGTGTATGTCTCCAGAATGTGAAATTTTTGCAAAATCCGTCACAATACCCGGTTGCCAAAATTTTTCAGTAGTTATTGTGTACTTTCCGGATGGTTTACAAGACAACAGACAATCTGATCATGGTGTAAGAAAAGAAGTTGTTGTCGGCGATTATAACTCTCATTACACGTGTTAGGGTTTCAAAACTGACCAGTGTGGCAAAGGCTTGTGGGAGTGGGCAACAGATAATAATCTGTATTGCTTAAACGCCAGAACCACCTCGTTTATTCGTAATCAATATCGATCATTCTTAGATTTAGGTTTCGTAATTTCGACTATGTGTAGCTAGGTCTGGACAGCACTCGACCACGCCACAAATAATGATCGTCTTCATATAGGTTTTTTTAGATTTCTTGCCCGAGAACCCTTTCTTGTTCTAAAGGCATAGCCGATGTGGATTAGAAAAAAAATTGGGGAAAACCTAAAATCACCTTTGTCTACTTTCTTCGACGACTGTAACGATTGCAAGGAAATGAAGGTAAACGCAATTAATAAAAGAGCCTATAAACGAGCCGAATTTACTGTTTCATTGGCCAAGAGGGCACCCTCTAGTCCTTTGTGGAATAAAGATTGCACACGAGATCACCGCAGTCACCAGGCAGCTTGAAAGCACGTCATTGACAATCAATCACCTTAAAACTGGTCTGATTATAACATTATAGGAGCTAATTTTAAACGCACAGTCACTGAAGCAAAAGAGAAATATGATCGAAGACATTGCGACTTCCTCTCAAAATCGAAAAATTAGTGATCGGTGTTTCGATGCAAGAGAAGAAAGAAGATCCTGCAATCACCAGTAAATGTGGATTATGAACTTCTATTGTCAGCGTAAATGACTAAATCTCTAGAATTAAACGCTAAGGCTTGGAGAGTACACTCTAAAAACTGTGGAGGGTATCCCAGGAGTAAAAAGGCCAAGTTATTCTTCAAAGTGTTGTTATACTTTCGCAAAACATCAGATAGCGTGAAATTCACTTTCGCTCTGTATGAAAAGAGAGAATGAAACAGCATTCTACTCTTCCGCTCTTTGAGAGAGTGAAATGCCCATATACTCTTCAGGCATGAGAGAGTAAAACGCGATTATACCCCTGCCCTTGATCACCTTGATCAGGCGTCGGCACACCGCGAGGGATTAGCACTACCAAATAACCACAATTATAGGCAGTAAAACGTACTGCGTTTGTTTGTTGAGGCACAAAACATGATTAACAAAAGAACAACATTTCCAGCGCGTGCCAGTGAATTTCAGCGCACTGGAAGGCGCTTGGAACTTTTATATCAACGTTTTTGGCTTTGTATATGTGTACTGAAATAAGCGAATACTATCTCATTCCATAGATCATGATCGCAACTCAACGCAAACGGCTATACATTCTCCTTAAATAAATATTCACGTTATTCGCTATGATCATCGCACGCAGGCAATGGAGCTGTAAGCCTAACGTACGGTACAGCACAATGAAGTATAGTGGCTTTAGTCATAAAAAGAGAGCAAGAATGACTAAAAATATGTCCAGGATGTGAAAAAAAACTTAACTGTTTAGTGTGCACGTCAGGATCGCGATGAATTGTACGAAGAAATGACTAACCACTTAGCGAGTCAGTGCAAAGGACGTTCATTTCTATGGTTGCGTTAATATTTCTATTTCTACAGTAAAAAACGTGTGCGATAGGCGTTATAATATCACGACGCACAAAACAAACACAGTAAACGCGTTAGTCAAAGTCTGGCTGGTTTTCAGAAGCGTAAAGGCACTGAAATCTATGCGTGTAAACAAGAAATTGCAGACATATCACCAAAATTACCTTAATGACATAAATAAATAAACGCCCGATTGCCTTTTGTGAGTGTAGTGTAGTGGTTAGCGTGGCGAACTAGCAATTTGTGGAACATCTGAAGGCTTAAGATTTCAATCAGACTGTTATACTTCTTCTCAAAACTTTTTTTTTGTTGTAGTGTTCGTATTTAGCTATCCCTACAATCCACGCGCGCGGAAATCCATCGAAAACAACTAAAAACCCCGATTTTGTACCAAGTTGTACTTTTTAGTTTTGCGGGGTGCACTGTTACTCTCTTTGGTGGGTCTTCAGGCAGCGTTATGTTACTCTGTAGAGGTGAAGTGTTTTGACCCATTCGGGGGAATCGCTGTATTCTGCCTCAACAAGAGGTGATTTACTCTGGTAATGAAAGTGGAATATTGAACAAGAAAGTACTCTCCTAAAAGAGTGCCCTGAACTCTCTTACTTTTTGAGTGTAATTTACATCAACTGTACCTATCAAGTAGCAGAATCGTACAAACCCGGCTGAATTTGAAGAAGTTACAATGTACGAACTATCCCGCGTTATGATTCAGTTACCCCTTTCAGCTCCGGGCGCGGATGGAGTTACAGTGCCTACGATCCAAATATTATTTAAGATGTCTCCCTGTGAAATTCTTAATGCTATAAATTATTCTAAAAAGCATGCATGAATTCCTTAAGATTGTGAAATAGCAAAGTTAAGTCCAATATCTAAGAAAGAGGAGTCAGGGTTCAACATGGAAAATATAAGACCTATATTCATGACTTTTAACATGGTCCAACTGTTCTGCATGGCAGGATCACTAGTAGGATATAAGGTAATTCAATACTGAAACTACAACAAATTAGCTTTACATCTGATTGTTGAATCTGGTATAACCATGCAGACTAAATACTCGTCCTCTAGATACAGAGTCGCCAAGTTCCCTAAGAAACAGTTCTATCATTACTTTTATTTATTATACTGATAAGTTCTATACCGCCCTGCCAGTATATCTATGTCTATATGTATGCTGATGATATAGCCTTTTTTTTCTGCTGACAATTATTTTTGTGTTCTACAGCAAAAATTATAAATATACGTGAACTTGATGGAGAGAAAGCTGCAGTCAGTTTCAGTTGCTTTAAATGTAAGTGAGAGTGTACTCTCGGCGTATCCTATTGCCGGTTCAATTCAATCGCCATTGCATATAATCAGAATCCCAATCCGCAAGTAGACATCTTTACTTATTTGGGTTTGTTGTACAATAAAAAACTCAACTGGAGTCCACATAAAGAATATATTGCGGCTAAGGCTAAACGAACTTTAGGCTTACTGCGAAGAATGAGTAATCTAAAATTTGGCATTCCTAGAGGCACCACGTTATTGGTATACAAAGTGTATGTGTGCCCAATATTAGAATTTGGGTGTATGTTGTTTTAAGGGAGAACTGCGTACAAAACGAAGCCGTTGGTTCTCTTGGAGCGGGAAGCTCTGTGCATGTGTCTGAGGCTCACTAGGTCCGCAGCAATGACAGTTATTTTTCATGAAGCACGTCTGCCTACACTCCTCTATCCATTTCGTTTGTTAACAGTACAGACATTCCTAAAATTTCACAGCTTCCCAGTGAAAAGTGCTGAATATGTTTTCATTAATGACCCATATTCGTGCTTTCTCGCTCATTGGCCCCGTTTTCTTATGCCACAGATAATCTGTCCACAAAGTAAACTGGCCAGTATGAACGTCAACATTAGTGAGGCAATTCTATCTGATAACTCAAACCAGAATGCTGCTATGAAATATGGTGAGATCTTTCCTCCGCAATCTGAATTTCGATCCCGCATATTTTTAGAGTACAAGTTAGCAGATTTTCTGGAGCATACACGGACACGTACCATAATAGTTACATTTGCTTCCGTCAATGAGGAAAGCGCACGCGTAGGAATAGTCTCTCGAAAACTTGGCTGGGGATTTTCCTTAAGGCTACCCGATTTCACTCCAGTTTTTGAAGCGGAGCTTAGAGCAGTCATCATGACATTGCGAAAACTTCCGAGGAATGAGAACAGGGCAGTAATAATTACTAATTTGCTCATGGTATGCACAGCTCTTAGGAATTCGCATATTTCTCGTGCCATTACAACGTTACGACTTTTAGTTCTCTCTCAGCTGAAGCACCTGAATTTAGCATTGAACCCAGGTCACTGTGGGTTAGCGTTAATTGAAAGTGCCGATGCCTTAACTAGGCCACCGTTAGATCTTTCAATAGTTCAAGTTCTGCCGGTGGTAAAATACTTTACCACTTCTACCGCACATTGTTAAGGACATTGCCAACCCAGAAAGCTCTCTGTATCTTTTTCTTTTTTCTTCTTCGAAATTTTTTTCTTATTTTCCGTCGATTTACCTTAACGTCCTACCTACCCTCACCTCGTCTTTCTCCTTGTAGTGAAGAAGAGAAGTGCTACTCAGAAAGGCAAAGGGTCTCACTCAGTCAGTGAAGAAGACGACGTCGCTGTTGGCGTTGGCATTGCTGTTCAGCCCTTGTGAGGGCGCAGGCAAGCTGACGACATTCTTCCGCGTATTTAGCAGCTTGTGACACCGTCAACCACTTATCAACATCTGGGCGGTAAGGAAGGATGGCGTCTAGCGTGCAAGAGGGCTCGCGACCATAAAGGAGGAAGTATGGAGAGAAACCAGTGGTTGTCTAGACAGCAGTAATATGTGCGTATGTTGCAAAAGTGAGAATACTGTCCCAGTTAGAGTGATCGGTTGCGATGTACATTGACAGCATATCTCCTGATGTATGGTTGAATAGTTCTGAAATGCCATCAATTTGAAGATGATACGCGGTCGTGGTGCGATGAATGACTTGGCATTCCTTGAAAAGCGATTTGACGGCGTTCAAAAAAAAAACACACGCCCACGGTCACTCAGGAGCTCACGTGGTGCACCGTGACGTAAAATCATCCGATGCAATATGGAACGACCGACGTCACTTGCTGACGCAGAAGAGAGTGATGAAGGTTCTGCGTAGCAAATAAGGTGATCTACGGCGACGATTACTCGGCGATTTCCAGCCGGTGTAATCAAAAGAGGTCCATACAGATTGATACCGACACGGTCAAACGGTCAGGCAGGACAAGGTATAGGTTGTAGTGGAGCTGGAGAACGTGGAGTGGGATTCTTCCGGCGCTGGAAACAAGACAGGAACGTACGTAGCGACGAACGAAGCGATACATTCCACGCCAGTAGTGGATGTGGGAAAGGCGGGTAAAGGCTTTTAACACTCCAGCATGGGCGCATTGTGGGTCGGCGTGAAAGGAGGCGCATATGTTTGAGCGGACACGTCTGGGATTATCTAGGAGCCATTAGCGTCCTTCGGAGATATAATTCCGTATGTATAGCAAACCATCTCTGATAACAATGTGCTGTATTTGACGGCGCGTACCTCTAGGGATGTTTTGCGAGGGAGTTTGATTCAACAAGTTGATAAGTGAAGCGATCCAAGCATTTTTTTCGTTGCTCCTGCAGCATGTCGCTGAAAGTAAGTGCAGATACGTCGGGGGCAGGCGAAGATGGCGACTTGTCACTACATCGTAGACGTGATCGGGACAAAGCGTCTGCGTCGGAATGTTTTCGTCCAGATCGGTAAACGACGTGAATGTCGTACTTTCCTAGCCAAAGCGCGCAACGGGTGAGCCGGCCGGTGGGATCTTTTAACAAGGAGAGCCAACATAATGCATGATATTCTGTAACCACGCTGAATGGGCACCCGTAAAAATAGGGTAGAGACTTGCATATGGTCACATGATGGCAAGACACTCTTTTTCGGTGACTGAATAGTTGGCTTCTGCTTTTGTGAGCGCACTGCTGGCGTAGGAGACGACGTACTCATGAAATACAGGTTTAAGCTGAGCGAGCACAGCACCGATGCCAACTCCTCTAGCATTCGTGTGTATTTCTGTCGGGACAAGAGGATTAAAATGTCTCAGTGTTGGAGTTGGCGTAAAAAGGTGGCTGACTGTGGCGAATGCATCATCATAAGTGGAAGACCAACTAGAATGGTCGCTGTTGCCGGCAAGAAGGTCAGTGAAGGGCGATATGGTGGAGGCTAAGTTGCCAATAAAATGACGAAAATAGGAACATAAGCCGAGGAATCTGCGAAGTTCTTTTAAGTCTTTGGCTTGAGGAATTCAGCAACGGCATGGAGTTTTTTCGGATCCGGAAGAGTGCCCTCTCTAGATACAGCATGGTCTAAAATTAGAAGTTTTTGAGCGCCGAAGCAGCACTTCTTCAAGTTGAGCTGTATACCGGTGGAGGTGAGGCAAGTGAGCACTGCCTCGAGGCGCTAAAGATGCGTTGAAAAGTTGCTTGAGAATATCACATCATCTAACTAACACATACATGTCTGCCATTTCAAGCCACGGAGGATGTTCTCGATCTTGCGCTCGAAAGTGGCAGGCACATTGCAGAGCCCGAATGGCATGACTTTAATTCGTATATGTCATCGGGGGGAACGAAAGCCATCTTAGGGCGATCAGCCTCAGCCATGGGAACCTGCCAATAACCTGAGCGCAGATCTAATGACAAAAAAACTTCGTGTCTTGTAAGCAGCCAAGGGCATCGTCTATGCGAAGTAGCAGGTAAACATCTTTGCGCGTGATCTTATTCAACTGGCGGTAGTCGACGCAATATATTATTGAGCCATCCATATTTTTTACCAGAACAACTGTGGAGGCCCACGGGCTGTCAGAGGGCTCAATAAGGCTGCGCTTTAACATGTCGTCCACTTGGTCCACAAATATACTACGCTCAGATGCTGATACCCGATACGGATGCTGGTGTAGAAGAGCGTGAAAGCCAGAGTCGATTTGGTGAGGTACTCTGGAAGGACGGCTTGTGGTTGAAGCTGGCGCGGAAGCACTCGTGGAGGGAGAGACGCTACGTGGTGGAGTGGCTTGCGCACGCGTCTGCATTGGCTCCGCCAACCGACGTTGTTCAACTGAGTCCGATGTGCTTTCCCTCCAAGATTTTTACTGGAGCAACTCCGGAAAGTTTCAAGGAACACCTGGATACCCCATTAATTACGGTAGGTTCACTGGAACCTCCTTTGTGGGTCCTTTCTACGACACCAAGGGTTAGGCCTATTTGTCCTTATACACGGCATCGGGCGCCGCAGCGCGGAAAGGCGGAACGCACGGCCGCTTGTTCGGCCGATCCCCGAGGAGGCTATGCCTCATGAGGCTATGGTAGAAGGTGAGCGAATCTCCAAAGAGGAAGCCGAGTCCAACGACTGGATTACCGCCCACAGAAAGCGGAATGCGGATAAAACGCGCTTCAAGCACGAGACGCACTCGGCTAGGCAAACTGGAGCCCACGTTGGCCCCGCTAAAGCCAGCCAGCTGAGAAACGTTGCCGCAGCCTCCAGGCTACCGCGCCTGCTCACATCGCACTTTCGAGTGGTCGTCTGCCCGTGGTAAGGGCTGGACGTGCGAACATGCTGTCAGTTAAATGTCACGCAAGTCATTTTAATGGCTGCCAGGCTGCCCCCAGAGGCAGCCGAGGAGGACATCGTGTGTGCGAACGCCATGCAGAATATCTTCGTTATAAGCACACCCTCCGAATCGAATGCCGATGCATACTGCAAAGTGCAGGAAATAATCTTGGCAGATAAAAGCACTCTATCTCGGCTTACATTACACTTCCGGGAAATACCTGTAGAGGTGTGGTCAGAGGCATCGACACCGATCTGGCCAAAGCTGCGCTGCAAAGCCTTTTCGTCACACCCAGAAACCCGATGGTGCTCGGAGTCAGGCGCATAAAGGAGACCCCTACCGTGATTGTACTGTTCAACGGCATGAAAGTGCCCAACTATGTTCACTGCGGCCCCAACATGCTACACTGTACACTGTACAAGAGGCAAATTGACACTTGCCGTAAGTGCGGCCTAATCGGCCACAGGCACGATGTCTGCCCTGGACCAACTGAAAAAGTGTGTGAAAATTGCGGGACTTCGATCATCGCAAACGGACACAAATTTGTGCAACCGAAGTGCGCGCTATGCAGAGACGCTCACCTCACCGGTGACCGTACCTGCAAAAACAGATACCAAGTTCCCTAAGTTGTAAGAAGGCGACGTAGAAAGAGAAGGAAAGGTGGTCAAAAGACGAAGAATGCTACGAGCAACGCCGGAGACCGGGAAATCGCCGCTCCTACCAAGACACCAGCAGCGGTTATTCCAAGGAACGCCGCCACGGAACCCTCTCGAAGTTCCCGGGGTGGCTTCAACTCGCAACCTGCCTGGGCGGACAAGGTAGCCGGAACAGGGGAGGCCCATGCCCCCGCGAAACCAGGGCAACTGTCACAGCAAACGCGAGACAAAATACAATCACTAGAGCGCGAGAATGCGTCTCTTCGACAGGAAGTAGCTGATATTAGGTCGATCTTGCAAGAAATGCAGCAGCGAGAGCGCACGTCTAGCGATCAAGCTACCGCAGCCACAGCGTCTGTCAACAGAGGGGCGAAACGCAGGGCAGGACCTGAGCCCATGGACGAAGAGGCGCTTAACGTCTCAAGCATCCAAACTTTGCTTGAAAAGCTAAGAAATGACGTTATTGCGGAAATTACTCCTATCAGGCTCCACCTGACCGAGCACACCACGAGGCTTCAAATTTTAGGATCATACAGGCAGCACGCACTGCTTGGTACACCTCCTTCGAGTCAGTAAAATGGCTAACGCAAGCAATCTAGTAATCTGGCAATGGAATTACGTCAGCCTCCGCAAAAGGAAAGCAGTACTGCAATACTTTCTTAGCTTTGCTACCGAAAGGCCAACAGTAATCCTCCTCCAGGAAACGCTCACCAATGCCATCGCTTTTCGTCACTATCGTGCAGCAGCGTATTTCAAGAAGGGCAAGAGGGGTGTAGCGACACTCGTCTTAAAGCATCTCGCCTATTTAAGTCATGACGTTAGGCCGGACTCTAAAATTGAACACATCATGATCGAGCTCATCCCGAGCGCTAAACTTGAGCAATCCGTTTTTATTTTAAACGTTTACAGCTCACCAGCCGACAGAAAAGAGACGTTTCATGCTCTTTTTCACAAAACGTGTAAAATTGCAGGTAATCGAACACTCGTCATAGCAGAAGACTTTAACACACATCATCAAGATTGGGGCTATACCAAGGATACCGCAATAGGCAAAGTCCTCGCAGCACATATCATAGCTTGTGGTCTCACATTTGTCACCGATCCACGATACCCCACCAGAATAAGCAATTCGGTCAGCAGAAATACCACACCAGATTTGACCATGGTTAGGAATGCAGAGGAACCCATATGGACTAACCCTCAAGAGAATCTTAGTAGTGATCACTACATTACCAGCCTCGCGATAAAAATGTCGTGACCACCATTCAAAAAATTTCACGTCACAGATTGGGAACTTTTTAGAGCTATCAGAAATCAAGACGAGAATAAATACAACTCGTTAAACGAATTAATCACTCGCCTCAAAGAAGACGTTGCTGCTTCCACAAAGGAAGTGAAGACAGGAAGAGAGATACAGCGCATGGACAGTCGATTAGCCCACCTTCTGGAGGCTGAAAACACGCTGCAGGCTCAATGGAGAACGCAGAAACTAAACCGGCGCTTACGCGAAAAAATAGCTGAACTTCATAGGCAAATAGATTAGCATCGTGAAACACTAGCTCGACAGCAATGGTACGAAAAATGCAATGCCGTCGACGGGCAAATGAGGAGTGGTGCGAAGTGGAACCTCCTCAGACATCTACGGGGAGATAAACAATCCAAAACCAATCAGCAGCTTACAATTGACAGACCTATGACAATCTGAAGAACTCTGGTCTGACAGAGACACAAATTATTGATGAGCGCGCCTCGAGATATGTTTGCACAGAACCCGCCTCACACAATGACTACCCTCCTGCTCTGCCAGACGACGGAACAGACCCTCTTGGTTTCCCCTTCACGTGCGCAGAGGTACGAGAGGTTCTATATGAGCTCAACGGAAGATCAGTTCCGGGTCCCGATTGGATCAGTAACAAACTCCTAAAGAATTTACCTGACAAGGATATCGAGCTTGTAACGAATAAAATCAACGAGGTGTGGGAGACCCGCGAGGTTTCAATAGAGTGGCGCGACGTGACCGTCATCCTCATTTCGAAGCCGGGGAAACCCCTGGAGCTTGGCTCCCTCCAGCCAAAATCTCTCACCTCTTGTGTAGGGAAGGTCACCGAGCACGCAATCCTCAAGCGCGCCTTTAAATTTGTTGAGGAAAGGAATCTCTTTCCGTTTAATCTAATTGGATTCAGGCCCTCCATGTCAACGCAGGATGTAATGTTGCTTTTAAAACACAGCATCATTGACAGGGTCTCCAGAGACACCAGAGCTGTTTTGGCACTTGACCTGGAAAAGGCCTTCGACAAGGTCAAACACTCTCACATACTTCATTCCATTAAAGAAGCGGATCTAGAAGAACATTTTTGCAAATACATCAGCTCATTTCTCAAGAATAGAAAAGCTACAACTCGCCTAGGATCTCTCGGCTCGAAGACGTTTGACATTGGACCCAGAGGCACTCCACAAGGGGCAGTGCTATCCCCATTTCTATTTAACTTACGCTGAGAGCACTTTCCCACAGTCTGGCGGAGATTGAAAGTCTCGGTCACGCCTTCTACGTTGATGACATCACCGTCTGGTGCGAGGGAGGTAGTGATGGGCAAATTGAAGAGCGATTAAAAACAGCGATCAGGGTTGTCGAAGATTTTCTTCACAAGTCAGGACTCTGCTTGTCGGCTAATAAATCGGAACTGCTTCTCTACCGGCCAACAATCGGTGCAAAGAATGAAGTTTCCACGATATCTTGATCACCACAACGAACGGCTCTATTATTCCGATCGTAAACAAAGTTAGAATCCTCGGTATGTTCCTGGAGGAGGATGGCAGTAACGCCTACACGTTAGAACGCATCGCAGCCAAAGCCGATTCCATGACAAAATTAATCACGAGGGTGGCCAACAAACGAGGGGGGTTATCCGAGGAGAACCTTCGTAGACTCTTTTACGCCTTCCTAATGAGCCACATCAACTACATCGTCCTGGCCCACAAGTGGAGCAGGAGGGATAAAGCCCGATTAGAATCAATAATTCGCAAGAACATAAAAAATGAGCTGGCTCTCCCACAGAGCACCAGTACAGAACATCTATTGGCGCTGGGTGTCCACAACACCTTCAGCGAAATAGTAGAGGCACAACAGGTCGCCCAAGTTGCAAGACTGGCTTCCACGGAGGCTGGCATACAGTTACTAGCGCATATTGGTATACGGTCTCCCACTGCCAGACAGAGGGAGTGCGCCCTCCCTATAAAAGTCAGGGAAATGTATACAGTATCTCGGATACCTAGGAACATGCACCCCAAAAAAACTGCGGCAGACGCAAAGCAAGGGCCAGAGCGCTTCTTGAAACAGCGGCTACGATTGAGGACAATGTCGCCTTCGTTTACGCAGAGCAATACGCAGCTTCCAATCACTTTGTTTCAGCAGCTACGTCATTACGGGGAGAGCTGCTAACATCACTTACGCTCAAAAATTCGGATGCCGACAAAGCCGAACAGGTGGCAGTGGCCATCGCCATGAACACAACAAACCGTTCTACTATTTACACGGACTCGCGAGCCGCAACTAGAGCATTTATGAAAGGCTCGGAGTGCACAGAAGCCGCGCGCGTTCTCTCTGCTGCATCTTGTACAGGCAAAAAGCATATAATTTGGTTTCCTGGTCATTTGGGCAGTGATGCTCACGAAAGCATCCCAAACGCCAACGAACTTGCACACTCCCAGGCGCGAGGTCTCACACACAACGCCGGAAGTGGGCACTCGGAGACTGAGGGAGGGCATTGGCAAAGGGACCCTCTTCTCACTTTCAACGAGGTCTGTAAGCACTATCAGCTAGGGCGTAGGAAGTTTCCGCTTCCACACCCACATCTAAACAGACCACAGGCTATCACCCTGCGAATGTTACAAACACGTATCCATGTTCGTTTATTTGGTCAAAATTCGTAGACGGAAGAAACCCACGCTGTCACCGCTGTGGTCATCCAAGGTGTACCCTCCAGCACATGCTGTGGCAGTGTCACGACTTGCACTGGGGCTCAGGGTCTCCTTCCACTGAGGAAGACTGGCTCCAGCTTATCACCAGCTCCGCAAAGGACCAACAGCTAAGGGCTGTCCGGAGAGCCCGCAAAGTCGCCGAGAGCTTTAACCTCCCGGTGCCATCGTGGGCGGGACCCCAGACGGTACCCCCTGACGGGGTCATTCTCGTCTTCTGAGGACCAAATAAAGTTCTTTGCCTGACTGACTGACTGACTGACTCGTGGAGGGCGATGATGTCAGCGCACTGCTGGGCCGTAAGTTTGGTGTCGATGCAGCCCAGAATTGCGTCGGTGAAGGATGGAGAAGAGGGTGACGCGGAGCAATCAACAGCGTCAGTAGGTAGCGTAGTCGAGTGGTCAGGAACTACACGTGCACTTGAGGGGTCGATGTCATCGGTGAAGCCCAGGCACTCTCCGCACACTAAATTGGAAGGTAACGGAAACGAACTTGAAACATAAATTGCACTTGATCCATCGTGAATGTTCAGAATGACGAAAGGGATCAGGAAGCACTTGTGGTAGACAGCGATTTCGGAAGGCGTAAAAAGAGCCGTTGAGCCATTAGAGACGTCACAGGAAATCGGAACTAAGGCGGATGACTACGGGGGTATTTCGAGCCTTTCTCAAGTTTGCGAACATCACGTCCACTCGCGGAATAGGCTCATTACCTATTACGACGACTCTGTTCCTTTGTCGGAAATCAATGCATAAGTGCATGCTGTGGTCTTTCTTTTTCACTACGACGATTGGCTACTGGTAAGGTGAGTCTGACGGTTGGATGATTCCCTGCGCCAGCATCTGCTGTACTTCTTCCTCTACCACCTGCTGAACAGCAAAATTTATCAGGTATTGGGGTACGTTCACCAACACAGTACATGTCGTGATCTTGCACTCTACCAAGTTAGTCCTTCCCGGAACGTCTGAGAAGATATCTCGGTAGTCTGATAGAATCTTCTCTATCTCTGCCTTCTGGTTCACGCAAGACTGAAAGTTGGGCTAGTTGGTGATACATTATGGGCAGAAACAGCGCAAAACTTCACGGGACGAAGAGAAGAGACACAAACAAACGCTGCTTTGTGTCTCTTCTCTTCGTCCCGTGAGTTTGTGCGCTGTTTCTACCCATTCTGGTTCACGTCCAAGCTGTCAGCTACCTTGACGTCATGATAGGTCTCGTTCTGGTGAAGCGCGAGCAATGTTAGTTTCGGCTCTTCTTCAGGTTGTTCCGTTTGTACCGTGACAGCCGCGCGGTCCACCGTGGGTGTCAATGGGGGTCTCTCCTCGTACTTCTTAAGGAGGTTGATGTGGAATAAACTGGTTCGGGTTCCTAGATCAACGACATAGTTGATCTCGCTCCGCATCCCTAGTACAGTGAAGGGGCCTTTTCTAGTGAGAATCAGTTTGTGGGTGTCAGAAGGTAGTAGTAGTAATACCTTGTCTCCGACGCAGAGCTGACAAGGCTTCGCTTTGCGATCGTAGTATTTCTTCTGTGTCAGCTTGGCGTTCTGCAGCTCTTCGTGCGCAATTTGACACGTCTCATACAAACGATCGCAAAGCTCCATGACGTCGCCGTATGTAGTCTTCGTTTCGGGATCCTAGGTTTTTCGCGTCCATAATTCCTTCAATATGGGCATTGGGCCTCTAATGCATCGACCATAGAGGAGGTCAAGCAGCGAAAAGCCGATACACGACTGAGACACCTCTCAGTATGCAAATAATAATGGTGCCAAGTATCTGTCCCAGTTCTTAGGAACTTTCGTGGCACATACACCGTATCATTCGCTTTAATGTACCATTAAAGCGCTGCACAAGACTTGCAATAGGATGGTGTGGGGTTGTTGGAAACTGTCGGAAAGACAGAAGTCTTCTCACTTCCTGCATTAAGCGTGATGTGAATGACCTTCCGCGGTCACTCATGATTTCTCGTGGTATTCCAACGCGCGAGAACATTTCCACTAACGCTTCTGCTACTGTCTCCGTTTGTGTGCTTGGTAATGCAACAGCGTCAGGATATCGCGTTGAGCAGTCGACCATTGTTAGAATGAAACGGTTTCCTTTGGCCGATGTCGGTGATAGTGGACCGATAATGTCAATCGCCACACTGTGGAAGGACACTTCAATCACCAGTATTTTTCCGAGGGGGACACGTTCGACTAACCGCTTTGACATAGTGCGCTGGCATATGTCACAAGAGCGCAAAAATCATGTCACCTCAGCCTGCACGCCCGGCCAATAGAATTCTTCTAGAATCCTATCAGTTGTTCGTTTCAAGCCTTGGCGACCTGCCGTGACTCCCTCACGCGCCATTCTAAGGACAAACTGGCGGAGGCTTTGCGGAACAACCAGTTGGTCAACTTCCTTCTTCGTTTGCGATCTCTAATGTTGGTGAAGTATTCCCTTAAGCAAAACATACTCTATGTTTGCTGATCGCTTCGCCATCGTCTTCCCGATCGCCGAAAAACAGCTCTCCAAGATGCGATCTTCCCTCTGCAACTTTTCAAGAACTTGTGGGGTCACATCTAGTTCGTTAGAGGCCACCACAGGTACCTTCATGTCCCTGGACCCTCTTGTCGCTGCACTCAAAGTCGGTAAGTCCAGTGACACGTTTGGACATGGAGCAGGTTCCCCTGCTGATGCCTACTCCTTATGCAGTCTTGTGACATCCGACAGCTGAAGTGACATGGTAGAACCAGAAAAGAAGATTACGCCGTCGATGTTGCCGAGAACGAAGTCATACAGTGGCTTTTCCATGCAGAGTGCCAGTGTCGGTCCTCGTAAGAACGGAGAGTTTATATATACCTTTGCCTCGGGAAGCTGCCTCGACGAACCGTCGAGAAGGTGTACAGTACATGTGATACCGGTGAAATTCTTTTCCGGTACCAGCGAACGCTTGACCACCACGGTATTGCTTGCTGACTCACGTAGCGTCGTCACACGCTGTCCTTCGAAATATCCGGTTGCCGTTGGCATCTCTTGTCTTAGCAGACCAAGACAAATATCTCTTTTCGATGATGCATTTTCCTCTGCTGATGAAGGATACAATCCAAGCTCTCCTTGTTTCGAGCGAAAGGTGCGCGGTCATAGTCGGGAACAGCACTTGACGCCTCTTTGCTGTTGCTCTTTACACTTGGACACTCGTTCGCTTGATGGCCGTGTTTCCTGCACTTCCAGCAAGACGAGGGCTTCGGGCCTTTTGACCACGTCGAACAGTCAGCAGCGCGATGGCCTTGCTTGCCACATAAAAAGCATTGCACTTTTGCTTTTCCGGCCTCTTTATCACGGCTCTTGCTCACCAATTCTGCTTTTTCACTTGGTCTTTCCTGTTTTCCTTTCGTGATATTTGTCAGGATTTGCGCCTCCAGATAATGTTCAGCCGTTTCGAATAGCTGATCGAGCGTTCGGCATCCTCGCTCTTTCGAGAAGAAGCGAGTTTCTCATCGCATCTTAGCAAAAACTGTTCGGACACAATGCTACCTCTCAATGCGTCATACGTTTTATTCTGTTTTTGCCATATGCTTTTGACCAGCGAATTGTCGCCCTGTCTCGAAATTCTCCGGCTTAGCTTCGTGAAACTTTTGCCGATATTCCTCTTCGGTGTATCGAAATCTTTGCAACAAGGTTTGCTTCAGCTTTTCGTAGTCTGTGGCATCCTCCGCAGCCATACGTCCTACAATACTCAAGGCTTCACTTGAGAGGCATAGGCTGAATGAAAGCGCCCACCTGTCGCCTGGCCATCCCTGGCTCGTGGCTGGCCGCTCGAAGCGCTGAATGCACTTGTCGAGTTCGTGACGGCCCTCAATTTAGGGGGGAATAAGCTTGTGGGGGCTCCTGAACGCTTCGCTTCTGTCTTACACGCGCTCTCCACCGGTTCCAACCTCCCAGCCGTGCACTCAGCAAGACGACACTTAGCCTCCAGCAGACTTTGTTCCACCGCCAGACGAGCAATCTCCTGTTCGTGCGCAATTCGCGACGCTTCCCTATCTTAAGCTCGTTTGTCACGCTCTTTTTTCGGCTGCTCCTCAATCCACTCCTTCAGTTCGTTACACGACAAGCCAAGTTCCTTGCCAATGGTAATATACTTCTCCCAATCCATTTCCACCCACTGCACAAAAGAGAAGTGCGGCTCTGAAAGTTGGAGCTAGAGTTTGGTCGTACGTCGTGGATGCCAGAAAATTGTGATGTTTAGGATGGTTCGAGCACTTCCACGACTGTGCAGTGGCGCAGGAAACAGACAGGGAGACGTGTTCAAACGTTTACATGCAAAAGAAAGGATATGATAAGTCGGTGATATGGGCGCCGTCGGGACGACCACCACAGCATATGAGGAAGAAGAGTCCCATGGTCTCACGATTCTCGAGCAGTGGTGGCGTCGTCTAGGAGATGCCTGAACCAGCGTGACCTCGGACCTCGTTTCCGAGCTCTTGATCACCGTCCGCGCGTAGTGGTTCTACGTACGGGTTCTGACCAGCACATCACAAGCTGTGCCATGCTAAAATGCTGCTCGCCACAGCTACAGTGCAGCAGCTCAGTCACCGGCGTTCCTCACCTTGGCCATGGCACCGCCAGGTACCCTTGGGTGCACAGCTCATGAGCTTGCGGCCCACGTCAGAGTCTTGCGCGTCGCTCGGTACAGCTAGGCACCACTCACCGATCCTCGATTGAGCCAGCGACTCCCGTGGCACCTGGATTTTCGGCCACTGTGGACCTCGCCCGGCTCCGCGGTCCTCCGTGCACACGCACGCGTCTCGCCCGGCAGAACGTCTCGCTCGTCCGAGCTCAAAATTTCTCGCCCTGGCCCGAACACTGCGAGCACGCCTCGTGCCATCGTGCCACCACGCTCTTCTTTTTTGTTCCTCAGTGCTCGGTGGTCCACGTCGACGTTTTTGCGTTGTCTCTTCGTTTCATTACTTTAAAAATGCACAGCTAGACGACTAAGCATAGTGACTGAAGTTACTTGTACTTCGCGGGCCATCGGCAGCACAGGTCTTTTGAACCAGGACCACCGACCACGCTTCCTTAGTCATGGACTTAACGACTTAACCATGGCTGCTATTACCCAACGAATCAGCCGCTGATGGCATGAATGACTCCTCCATGGTTACGAGAAACGATCTCTAACTACACTTACTACCACCCTCATCTGAAAAGGTGCACAGGCCCCTCCCAATCACAAACATCACGTACTTCTCCAGGGACATAGATACCATGCCCAAGACTCCTCCAACGAGCGAGCATCTAAGGGCGCTGCTTAGGCTTCCTTGGCATGCTCCGGCACTGTGAAGATGGTGCACAGCCTCTTGTGTCCCGGGGACGCTGTTCCCGCTTTCCATGGCGAGAAGCTCTCGCTCAGGGCTCTATCGGCACCTGAGCTGTTCCGAAAGGGTTATGTTCAAGCTTACTTTGGCGATAATCTCGCAGCAATGAGCCCAGCCATCAACTCTTTTTTGACCAACTTGCCACTGGCCCCACATGCAGTTTACCGGACAGCGCCGTGCACCTGCGGCGTACCATCGGCCGACTCCGTCTCACGACCAAGGCATTAAAAGCGTCACACTCTGTGCTGTTGTCTTCCATCCTGCTGGCTTTGAGTGCCGGTGAAGCTATGCTCGACATAATCGCCTCGCATGAACTGGAGGCTGGCCTACACGAGCAATACAGAGAGCTCCGGGATGCCCTCATGAGGCTCTTGGACCAGCTGGGTGGCTTAGCCTTGGCGCTCTGTGCATTTTCACCAGCTGTTCCATCGTCGCAGGTCGTCGCCCAAATACCGGAGTTTCACGGTTTCAAGAACGCTGACTGGGTGGCGATCGTTAACACTATAGCAGTGCGTGAGGCCTGGATGGAGCTTCAGAAATAGCCCATAGCTGTAGACCGCTTTCGAAATGGTAACGCGGCGTGGCGACGGTATTAAGGCGTGCGGCAGCAGTGCTTTACAGACTGGAGCTGCACTCTCATCGCTACCTTCGACCTGTTTTCTTATGACACCAGCGAGTCCAATGCGGCCTTCACCGAAGACAGAGTGCAGAAGGGACTGCTTCTCGAGGCTTCAGCTATGCACTGCAGTTCACCTCTTCAAACTTCGAAACTGTGATGGGATCCGACCTAAATCCATCAAAGACAGAAGCCAAATTACAGCCCCTTCACTCAAGTCTAGCGCCAATTGTACAAGCACAAATCCTGACACCGCTGGTACTTTAAACACCGCCGTACCAGGAATACGACCTGCCCAGGAGATAAGAAACGAGAACTGTCTTGACCAACCGGAGCAACTTCCTCGGCTATTGGAGCAGTCACCACATGGAAGTTGAGCAAGTAGACTACTGTGGAACACTGCCCCTCGCTTGGAAGACTCACCCGTACAACCCAAGCTTCTCTCCCAAGCTATGGTCGCTGAGCAGAATGGCTCATTAATGCATAACCGTCTGTAAGCATCCACTGATTCGAGACCTACATGTGTGGCTCAGAAAAAGCTACACCCTGGAAACGTCGCAAACAAACCCTGAGATTCACCCCGCTGTCATGGTTCATCAGTGCGACCAAAGTTGTTTGCCTCGTCTTCTGTGACTTCTGCACTCCGCAGAAGAAGCTGACGCGTATGATTGCATGAGGCCATTATGGATACATCCGACCGCCCGTCATACCTTCTCGCTACTGTCGCAAGCCTACAGTAGCGGCAACGGATCTGCAAAAACATGCGCCACTGCTAGCGGCATCACGATGGGACCAGCACCCGTCAGTCATGCGGCCATAGAGGAGCAGACAATTTGGTCCTCTTAATAATAATGAGCCAGCTTCCCGTGTGTTTCCGTGGCATTCCCAAGACCACTGAACAATGTCCGCATTGGCAAAACTTCAGGCGAATATTCAAGACAACTGGTGTCACTAACGTGGTTGCTTGCGCGCATTGGTACGACATTATTCACATAAAAACAGCGCCAATAACGAGGTACAAGAAAAGAAGGAGACAGACCGCTCCTTTTTTTCTTGGCCCTCGTTATTGGCGCTGTTCATATGTGAATAGGTGTCGGCTACCACAGGCACTTAGCGCAGGTATTTCAGACGATTTTTAACGTGGTCAGGACAGACTGCCCCTGTGCAGACAACACCGCCCATGGTATCGTGTAAGATACGCAAGCCCTGTGCTAACAAGTGCCGTATCCAGCCAACTCCTGACGTCAGCGCCAACCTCTATAAAATCCAAAAGCAGCTATGAATAAACGTTCTTTCTGTTCCTACTCTAGCTGACTGATACATGGTGTCAGAAGTGGGCCGATCATTGGCCATCGCGAAATGGCTTGAAGAAACGAAGAGGCGTTATGCTAGTAAGCTAGAAAAATGGAACTCCTCAAGCCACCCGATCAGCTGCTTCTGCCCGGAAATATCGCAAAGAAGTGGGCGTTGTTCAAGCAGAAGTTCGAGGTATTCCTGAAAGCAACAGCGTCAACCAATGAACCACGGAGGGAGGTTGCTAAGACGGCGTTGCTGCTGAATGTTGCTGGAGATGACGCGCTGGAGGTATTTAACAACTCACTTTTACGGCGGAAGAATACAAGGATGACTACGCAACAGTTGTGAGCAAGTTGGAAGCGTACTTTCAGGAGCAACAGAATGAAGTCTACGAGAGGTATGCGCTTTGTTCAAGGAGTAAAGCCGAAGGCGAACCTTTTGAACAATTCCTGCGCGACCAGAGGAAGCTAGCTCAGACTTGCAACTTCTCAACATTGAGTGGCTCTATGATTTGTGACCAAATGGTATTTGGCACGAATAATCCGAAGTTACGCGAAAAGATGCTCAAAGTAATTACCTCACGCTGCTCAAGGCAGAACAGATATGCAGAGCAGTCGAAGTGTCAGCTCACCAAAAGGACACCTGGGCCTAAGCAGATAAGCACGTAGCGGCCGTGAAACAGCGTCAAACGGTTCACATGCAGTAGATGCAATTGATTGCACGACCATAACAAATGTCCGGGGTTTGGGAAGACATGTTTCGCTTGCAAGAGGGCAATCACTTCGCGGCATGCTGCCGGAAAGGCCTTGCCGTCGGTGCCGTAGTACACGACATGAACGGCTTCGACATCCTCAATGTCAGAGTTTGCGCCGTTGAAAGGACAGCTGACTGGACGGTCGTAGCCAAAGTAGCCAACCAGCAGGTTGTTTCGAAAGTAGACACTGGATCCCAGGCCAACTTGCTGCCGTATTCTGTCTTTCGCTAATTCGAAGCGCACGGTGACCTCAAACCCAGCAGCTCCGTCCTTCGGTCACACAGTGGCGACGGCATTAAACACTTCGGTGTGGCCACTCTGCCAGTTATCATGAATGGCAAGTCTGGCACCCTTACCTTTTTCATAGCGAAGAACAGCAAACAAGCGATATTTGGACTACACGCAACGGAGGCGCTGGGATTCTTGGTGCGTTCAACCGACACAGTGGATGCCCAAAGCTCTGACAAAGTGCTCTAAGAATTCCTGCAGCTTTTCCAAGATACCGGATATGTAGCCCGCCCATACAGGATGGTCTTGCGCGAAGATTCAATACCAGTGATACAGCCAGCGCGACGCGTCCCTTTGGCACTCAAAGAACCACTGCGGGCGGAGCTGCAACGCATGAAAGAAACCCACATCATTGAAAGGATCAGTGAACCAACAGACTGGGTGAGTCCTCTCGTCATTGTCAGAAAAAAAGATGGCAAACTGAGGGTTTGCATGGACCCTAGGAGCGTCAACCAGTGCCTGAAGCGCGAGCACTATCAGATGCTGAAGCGAGATGACATCGAGCCAGAACTGGCGGGTGCTAAATATTTCTCTAGCCTCAATGCGAACTCGGGTTTCTATCAGATTCCATTGGATCCGGCCACATGAAGCACCTGTACGTTCGCTACTCGCTTTGGGCGTTACCGTTTTTTGAGACTGCCGTTTGGCATTGCGTCAGCGCCTGAAGTGTTTCAAAAAACGTTGAGTTAAATTTTAGATCGAGCACCAGGCGTGCACGTGTATGTCGATGACGTCTTGGTATGGGGTGCCACCCAGGCAGAACACGACTAGCGCCTTCGTGGGGTGCTAGAACTAGCGAAAAATGCGGGTCTGATGTTTAGTGCAGCCAAATGCAAGTTTGCATGCAGAGATTGATTTCTTGGGTGACGTCATCAGTCAAGACGGGATAAAGCCAAATCGCGCATTCAGTGTATCAATAGCGGAAATGCCGCGCCCGACTGCTAAGCGGGTGGCTCAGCGAATGCTTGGTGTGTCAAACTACTTTGGCAAGTATATGCCGCATCTGACTGACAAAACAAAGCTGTTGCGCGGTCTTTTAAAAAGGAGACAATCTTCGAGTGGACAGAAAAGCACACCGCCAAGTGGGCAGATATCTGCACAGTTCTCAGCAGCACACTTTTACTAGCTATTTTTGATCCAGCCAGGGATACCAAGATCAGCACGGCCGCATCAAAAGATGGGCTAGGAGCTGCGCTGTTGCAGCGTCACGGAGATTGCTGGCATCCTGTGGCTTACACGTCGCGGGTCAGGAGTGACACGGGGCAGAGATACTTGCAAATAGAAAAACAAACAATGGGAATAACAACTGGATGTGAAAATTTTTACTTTTTTGTCTACGGCCGGAAAATTTTTGTCGAGACAGATCACCGCCCACTTTTAGCAACTGCGTTGAAAGGAATCGGCGATATGCCACCAACGCTTCGACTTTTTTTCTGCGCCTGTTGAAATATGATTATACTCTTCACTTTGTTCCAAGAAAAGAGTTGCTGCTGGCTGACATAATATCAAGGGCTCCCAAAAAAACCACAGGACATCGGGCCCTGCCAGGACGATGTAGAGGTGCATGCAGTAGGTGTGGCCACGGACATAGTGAGCAGCAAAACACTGAGTCGGCTTGTTAAAGCCGCTGAGAAAGGTCCTGATCTTCAGTCAGTCATACGATTCATAAAAGAAGACTGTAGCTTGGTCAACAGCATGACGCCTTTTGTGGCGGAATTATTACTGGTAGAAGGCATTGTGCTAAAAGGGGCTAAAGTAGCCATACCAAAATCTATGAGGGCGGGAATGCTTCAACAAATACATGAGGGCCACTTGGGTTTAAATAAGACCAAAACAAGAGCTCGTCAGCTAGTCTTCTGGCCCGGACACAACGCCGACATCAAAAGGATGCTCAAAGGTTGTGTTGTCTGCAAGAAATATGCATATCGACAACAACGGGAGCCATATCTCATGCGAGAAACACCGCATTATGCTTGGTACAGGGTCGGCATCAATATTTTCCAGTAAGCCGCGAGTTCTTACTTGTGAGTGTGATGCCTACTCCAACTTCCCCGAAGTAGAAAAGCTAAACGACATCACATCTCGTACTGTTGTTGAGAAACTCAACGGCATCTTTGCCTGTTACGGTATTCCATTGGAAGTCTGCAGCGACAACGGTCCCCAGTTTGCATCTCACGAATTTTCTGTTTTTGCATCCAGGTACTAATTCCAACACATTACATTGAGCTCTGGATTTTCACAGTTGAATGGACTTGCTAAGAGGGGTGTTCAAGTCGTGAAACAAATTCTGAAAAAAAAACTAAAGAAACACGGCAGAACTTCTAGCTAGGACTGCTATCCTACCGAGCGATGCCGCTGGAAGACGGTCGGTCACTTGGTGAGCTCCTGCAAGGCAGAAGACTGCCTACACGACTTGCGGACTTCCGCCAGCAGAATAAAAACACTGTCTACAAACGCAAGCCATGAAATACTGGTGCCTAATCTCTACCGAGCCTCCAGAAAGGACAAGTGGTGAGGGTCCATGACAAACACTGGACTCGTAAAGCAGAAGTAGTGGGACCAGCAGTGCCACGGTCATAGAGGGTGCTTGCAGAAGATAACAAGCTGCATCGCCGAAGCCGCAATCATCTAAGTGGGATGCTGGAGCCTTTACAGAGCAGCGCACTTGAACGTGACGAGTCTGACAGCGAGTGCGAGCCCGTCAACGAGCATGAGCCCAGTCCTAGACAGCAGGTGCCTGCACTTTCAACATCCCCCGCCGATGGACGGTATACACCGAGATTGAGGCGCTCTAACAGAAACAGGAGGCCACCAAACAGGCTTCACTACGATCTCAACTTCAATCAAGTGAATGGGTGACATGTTTCAAAGAACTGATAAGCAGGAGAAGACGTATCGTGCAAGATACGCATGCGCTGTGCGTACTAATGCCGTCTCCCACCAACTCCTGACGTCAGCACCAGCCTCTATAAAACCTAACAGCAGCTATGAATAAACGTTCTTTCTGTTCCTGCTTTAACTGACTGATACAATGGAGACATCATTGGCAAGTCCTCACAAGCTTCAGTGAGATCCCAGTGATTTCCCAGCGACAGAGCCGATTCGGGCCATCAGACAACACACAGTCAGATACCCAGGCAGGTTCACAACGTGGCTTGTTTCAACGTTTTCAGATATTGCCATTTGGATAAGCGCGCACAGTCGCAGTGGCCTAGAGCTACCGCCTCCACCATCCCGCGCAGCGGCAGCGCTGCTGTTGCTTTGGGATCGACGCAGTGTAGTCTGCTACCTCTACATGCGAAACAGCCGGCAATTCGTTTCTGAATATGCAGATTTTGGCTAAAGGAGCTTGATGAGGGCTGAATGACTACTAATAAGTGATAAATAGCGGCCGCGCCCGTACCTAAGAAAGTTGTCATCAATTTCGTGCTAGCAATAAATCAGTGAGGTGGTCTGGGTGTGGCGCACTGGGCCTGTGCCGTGCTTCCCTTTTCCCCTTACAAAAATATCGTTCCCGCTATTGTCTACTGAGCAAAAAAGTGACCCTCGACCACGCTTGCCTGTCTGGCACCCTCTTCAGATAAAGGGGCTTCCCCTAGCCCACGAAAACAATTCTTCCTGCACCTCTGCAGTATATAGCGTTCATGTGCGCCTTCAGGTTGTAGACAATTGCAAAGCGAACGAGCCTGTAATAATTTCACATCGTATGAATTGCGAGTAAGAATATATTTAGAATTGGTTGAGCTTATTTTTAAACAGCTAAGGGACAACATACATGCCACACTGACAGTCTCGTGCGAATTATAGCAACAACCCCGAAATGCTTTATATCAGTAATTTCTGAGATCTCATAGCTGGAGAACCAGACATAAATTATATAACTTTATGCAGATATGCCTTTCATACAAAAGCTCTTTGGATTGTAGCCGAAAATGGCTGAGCAGTTACGCGAAAAGCTTCGAAAGTCAAGCAAGAAAAATTAAGAAAAAATTGAACACCGTGCATTAGATTACATACAGAGAGTATTTAAACAACGTTTATTTCGAAAAGTTTTTCGCAAAGTTTATTTCACATGTGACAGGACAATCAAGCATACTGAGTGAATTAGCAGTTAAACATAGTAAACATGACGACCTGCAGTGCGCTGGGCTGTCGAAGTGGCTGTGCCTCCGAGGAAAACAGTTGCGATCAGTGGCCCTTCTTCAAAGCCCCAGACGACCCTGGAGTTCTCAAGGTCTGAACAGCTGCTATTCCACGAAAAGCTTTTCAGGTGACAGTTGAGACGTACATTGGCGATCTAAATCTTGAATCGGAGGATTTATTTCCTTGCTACGAGCTTATAGTTGGCGAATACTTTGTCAAAATTCCACGTGGTGGGTGGACACTTAAGCAAGGTACAGTTCCAAAATTTTACCGAATGTTCCTGCACACATGTGTACACTAGCGGCATCAAAGCGCAAAAGAAAATCCCCGGAGCTTAGAGAAACCACTAATTTTGAGGGCCGTGTGTCGGCAAACAATGGTGAAATCGCGAAGAGTCTGACGTTGCTCCACCTTACCTCCAACCCGCTTCGTACGCACACATCGCTTCAATGCGACCCTCACTATCTCCAGTTCCACAACCAGTGCCTGCTCGGCATAATTTCGCACCTCTCATTGCCCATCCTCCGAACCAGCCCTACCATTCTTCTTCGTGGGCCTCATGGCCTATTCGCTACTACTGTGGAGTTAAAGAGCACATTTTCCGCTTCTGCCGAGGTTGGCAGCAATATGAACGTCGTGGTTATGTCGCTTTTGTACGTGAAGACACATGTCTTCAAGGTTACTATTGTTAGGCCAACAGTGCTTCTAACCACCAATTTCAGCCCCGTGTGCACATTTCTAACACGATCAACAATACACGTGGCTCCCGACCACGCTTCCCTTCGCCACTCTGACGCTCTGCTTCACCACTTCGCTCTCTATCTCAACTGTCTGTCCAGCGATCGGAAAACTAAACCGCGCAGCCTTTTGTAGGGACAACTTCATTGCCACGAACTGACCCAGGTCCTACTGAACGACCGTCAAACATGTTATTATTGACTGTGTAAGGTGGGCGGGTGTTGACTTTGTTGGACACGGGAGCATCTATTTCAGTTATGCATGCCGTCTTGTGTTCTTGATTGCGGAAAAGGAAGACACCCTACCTTAACTCACTTTTGAATAGAGCCAATGAAGCAATAATTTGACCATCGGCTCAATGTACAATGCGTGTCTTGATTGACGGTATTCGTCATCACATTACTTCCGCCGTCTTAATTTCGTGTGCTCATGAACTAATTTTAGGTGGGGACTTTCTCTCATCGATATCTGCTTTAATTTTTTGCCGTCAAGATGTAGTTCAGATAACCGAGACCAACCACTGCGGTGAACGCATCAACCAAAACTACTGCGTTTCTTCACAGCTTCCTACTCCGGACTACTCCCGGGTCAGGAGCCACTCATTACCATCACTTCTCCCAATATTGCCAGTGGTGACGCCCTTATCATTCTTTCCAGCCACTGTGTAGCTAGCGGCGTTGTACTCTCCTTCAGCGTCATGCGGTTCTATAACAAGGCTGCGATAATTCTTGGCTTGAACTCCACTACGGAACCTGTTCTCCTACTCTAAGGTCTGTGGTGTCGTGTTATGTGAATAACCAACCGAAATCTTTGGTCTCTTTTGGCGCCTTGCCACCCAAACTACAACAGGGCAAGTCTGTTACTTCCTCCTCCTTTGCTCCCTGAATAAATACTGACCTTTATGCTTCTCCACATGAGGCAATGCAAAATTTTCTAACGAAGCACCAGACCTCCTCCCATGCTAATGCTTCGGCACTCGGGCAGATCACTGTTGCGCAACATCGTATCAACACTGAAGGTCAGACTGTTGTACGCCGTCATTCCTACCAAGTCTCCTTCGTCGAGCAGAAAATCATCAAGGATAACGTGAGTGGTGTGCTAAAAAGATGCATTGTATGACCCTCTGCCAGCTCTTGGTCATCACCAGTTGTGTCGGTACAAAAGAAGAATGGATTGGTACAATATTTTGTTGATTACTGCGCGCTCAACAAGATTACCGGAAGAGATGTATATCCGACGCCCCGCATTGATGATGCACTTGACTCAGTGCAAGGCGGCCAATACTTTTCCACCCTTGAACTTCAGTCTCGATATTGGCGCATTCCAATGGACGAAGCAAAGCCCGCCTTTTTACACCAAATGGTCTTTACGAAGTTAACGTAATGACATTGGGACTATGTAATGACCCTGCCACATTTGAAAGGATGATTTACACTGTTCTTCGCGGCCTCAAGGGTAAAATTTGTCTACGTTACCTTGATGATGCCGTCGTGTTTTCTTCTACTTTTGCTGATCAACTGCAACGCCTAGATGAAGTGCTCACATGCCTATCCAATGCTGGACTTCAACTAAACACCAATAAGTGCCATTTCGGAAACACTCCTATAAAAGTTCTCGAACATCTTGTTAGCAAAGATGGCATCCAGCCCGATGCGGACAAAATTTCTACAGTACTCAATTTTTCGCGCGTCTTTCATTCCAAAGAACTACGCAGCGTTGTTGGACTCGCAGCACACTCTCGCCGCTTCGTTCGCAACTTTGCGACCGCTGCCGCTCCTCTCCACAAGCGCCTTGCCAGTACCGGTTTCTTCGATCGGAATGATCAGTGCGAAGCCTGAGTTCAAGAACTCAAGCCCTCACTGACATCCCCACCGGTGCTTTCATTTCGATGACAAGGCACCTACGTTACTACGCACTGACGCTATCGGACATAAAATCGGCAACGTACTCCTTCAGCGCGACCATACCTTTTGCGAGAAAGTTGTCACGTATGCAAGTCGCACTCGGACCTCAGCAAAAAAGAGGTACTCGATAACCGAACAAGAGTGCTTGGCTGTTGTCTGGTATACCCAAAAATATCTTCCGAATCTTCATGATCGACATTTTACTGTTGTGACAGACCACCATGCTCTAAACTGGTTGTCGACGATCAAAAACTTGTCCGGGAGCCTTCACCACTGGATTCTCCAATCACAAGCATATGACTTGGACCTCATCTACATGACCAGAAGATAGCACCAAGATGCCGACGCTTTGTCACAACGCCCTTCACCATCATCTTCGGCACACGTCACATCCCCTTGCAAAATTGGCTATGCGGAGGATGCCTCGTAGATATCATCCATTTCTTCCCCGCCTTCATTCACCCGTCCTTCAGTACTTTCTACACACCAGTGAGCCGATTCTTATTGCACTGACACGGTCCATCGGTTTACCGGTGTTTCGTCTTCCCCCATTGCTAGGCACCGGAAACAACTCCTACTATTGAATTTGGAGGACGATGTGCTCTATTGGTACATTTTCCACCCAGAAAGCCATCGATGGCTTTCCGTCGTACCACGCACACTTTGCGCTCAAGTTTTGCGCACTTCACACGATGACCGAACGTCAGGCCAATTTGCTTTCTACAAAAACCTACAAGCGCATCCGCAGTCAATTCTTCTGGTGAGGTTCTTTCACGATGGTAGCTAAGTATATTGCCTCGTGCCCACTTTTACAACCAAGCAAGCGGCCGTCTACTGCTCCATTCGGCACCCGACAACCATTTTCTTGCCCAGCAAAGCCGTCCTCTGTCGTCGGAATTGGCCTCTTCGGGCCCCTCCCAACTACTTTAGACCGCAAGTGATGGATTGTCACCATGGTTGATCACTTGACCCGGTACGCTGAGACAGCCTCGATCATTTAATAAACTGCTTCCTAAAAAGCAACTTTCTTCTTTAAAGCTAATTAGCTATGTCAAGGGGCACTTGTGTTCTTTTGAGCAACCGAGGCAAGGCATTTTTTTTCAAGCACGCTCACTGAAGTTATTCAAGCATCAAAAACATTTCATAAAACAACGTCTAGCTATCACCCACCAACCAATGGTCTAACGGAGCTTTTTCTTCACACGCTGTGCGACATGTTGTTTATGTATATCCAACGTCACCATCGTAACTGGGATACCATTCTTTCCTTTGTCACGTATGCACACAAAACATCAGTTCAACGAACCACAGGCTTTTCTCCATTTTTTTATGTACTGACGCCAACTGCCATTCTCACTCGACGTCTCTTTCTTTTCTGGCCCGTAAGCTAATCACCATTTGTTCGCGACCAGTTTCTGTTCCGCGTTGCCCAAAGCCGTCGTTTTGCCCATGTAAACACCGAAGCTAGCCAAGACGATTGTAAACATCATTACTATGTCACTTACTGCATCCTTCGCTACCAACCTGGTGGCTATGTATTTCTATAGACTCCTTCACGAACGCATTGCTTATGCGAAAAGCTTCATTTGCGCTATCTTGGCCCCTACAAAGTTATCGAACATACCTCACCGGTGAACTACCATGTCACACTTGTTCATGCTCCCACTGACCAACGCTGCCGCGGGACAGACATTGTGCACGTTCCGCGTAGCAAGCCCTATCGTATGCGTTCCACAGCTTAGCTTGTGGCCAGGCTGGCCACTTTCGTCGACGGGGGAAATAAACGTAGGAAATCATTGGACTTCATCTTTCTCATATGTAAACAACCATCATCAGTGTTCATCTCGTTCTTCGTCGTCAGCGCTATTTTGCTGTTGCTTGAAGAAAGCCTCAGCTGAACCGAGGTATTTCAATATATATTGTAAAGAATAAGGTGCGTCTACAGCGAGCAGCCTTGCCAACGACAGGCTTGGTTTTGTTTCTTCCCCTCATTGTCACTACTGTACGCAAACATAAACTATACAGCACTCTTTCTTCACAGAAAGCCACAGGTATCGATATTTAAGGCCAAAATTTCTAATACCAGCTTTCCAAAAACACGGGCTTGAGCTGCCTGGAACGGTACTACTCTCCCTAGAAGCTTGGCAGTAGATCATTGCAACAGGGACATACGTGGAGCAATATATATCTATAACAAAGAATCAAAACGGCTACCATGCCATTCTCATAAGTACATACTCATTACTTTTTGTTGTCATTAGTCTATTTCATATATTCTTTGCTGTAATTTTAATATATTTATTTTTCGATTTGTTTTTTTTACTTTTAAACAATTCATATTAGCCTGTTAGCACAACTAAACGTTTTGTTCATTAAAAATTACTTAGCCATCCCCCTCCTTTTTTCCCGAAATCTCACTGTCGTGCGATTCATGGCCGATCCCCCATAGTCGGTTGAGCCATTCCTCTTCGGTCCAACCAACCAACCAACCGGCTCGCTCGGCTCGTGCTTCGGTTGACTGCTGTGCCGATCACTTAACGGTTCTTCACGCTGCCTTGCCAGTGTCACTGATGTGTTCTTAGCAACTACTCAACCTCTTCACATTTAGCGGAGGCTGCTGTTTGACCCCATCACTACACCCTGGAGCTGCGAAGCCGCATGCTGTTGCCCGTCATGACTGACAACGCCTACTCA
Source organism: Rhipicephalus microplus (assembly GCF_013339725.1). Lineage (NCBI taxonomy): Eukaryota > Metazoa > Arthropoda > Arachnida > Ixodida > Ixodidae > Rhipicephalus > Rhipicephalus microplus. Next base: position 125,550,486 of record NC_051168.1, read on the forward strand.
TCGGCGCCTTCGCCCCAGTTCCTTAACTGTTCTGGCCATCTCAGTCTACGGTACCAGAAGGTTTTCCGCTTTGCGTATGTGAACAACGTGGGAGACAGGCTTGAGCACTACAAACTGGTGAGCGCTAAGAATAAGTGAGATAAAGCCTACAAGCTGGGCCGTGTCATATTTTATCTCACTGGCTTCGCCGCATTGTGGTACAACAGCTACAAGCACAACATCTCCACATGGAGCGTCTTCAAGACATCTTGTTCTGAAGTGCTGAGTAAAACTTCTAGGCGCCTAAACACCACAAGAAAAAAGGCACTGAGCGATAGAGTGTCAATCAACTAGCCCAGTCACAAGTACTTGTAAATTACACTTGTTCTGAAGTGTTCCATCGGTCTGCTGTCCGCAAGCAGTGCGCATAACAGCACTCAGGCGTCTTCTCAGCACACTGGTGAAAACTAGACCAGCTATACTCATGGCGTGGTCGACCGCTGTCGACGCGCAAATGACAACATGCCCGAAGCTGACAAGATCAAACACATCCTGAAAGGCATTCACGACGGCGCATACCAAATTCTCTTAGATAGGAATCTGAGCACAGTTTCCGAAGTCGTCAGCTTGAGTCAGAGCTATGACGAGTTGAAAAAGCAACGCACTCTTACTCGGCAGCCTCAGTGTGGTGGCGAGTCACTGTCGAGTTTCGACACCATGCCTAACCATTCAACGTTGCTTCAGCAATTCCGAGCCTTCGTCCATGAGGAAGTCACCCGCCAACTTTTCCAAGTGCCATTTACTTACGAGATCCCACCCATCTACCTGTTACGCTCCACACTGCTGTTTTGTTTTGAAAGATATTGTCCAAGCTGTTCCTCTTGCGCACCACAAGCCGCTTCCATCCAGCTGTGTTCACTGCCGACGTGCCGCGCAGCCGGTCGACGCTCCTGTCGCCTATCCGCCAGCAGTGCAGCCTGTGGCCACGCCCCTTACCTATTCAGCGCAGCCTCTGGCAGCTACTGTCGCTTATTTGCAAGAAATGAAGCCTGTAACCACGCCCCTCACAAATGCGTACTCTGTGCGTCGGTTTACGCAACCGCCTTCACACGTTCACAGCCTGCGCACCCAGCTGCACTACTGCACTTCGGATGGTGGCACCAGTCGCCAATCCTTGGAGGACGCCCAATAACTGACTGATTTGCTACGCCTTTTTCCCTCCTGTACACGCCGCCCACTACTGCCACCGTCAAGCTCAGACGTTCGGTGACTATGCTCGCTCGTCGCAACCCACCAGGCAACCCTTCAGCCAATAGTGGTTGGTGTTGTCACCTCGCTATGCTTCTACTATCACCCTGACTTCGAGCCACAGCGCGCACCCTCTTCTCATCGGCGATGTCTCTCCCCTAAGCGTAGCCGGCCTGCACGCAGCGACCAGAAAAAATTAACCACCGCAATTCAAGAGGCAAGAACTGCGCAATTTTTGAACTGTCCAAGCCCTTACTCCTCTCCTGCTAACGTGGTCGCTGTAACTGTTGAATGCCATTGTACTTTTGCACTTGTGGACACCAGAACAACTGTTTTTGTTATAGGCGCTGATTTCTGTCGTTTATTACGAAAAGTCACGACGGCGCTTTCGGAACTGTCTCTTCACACCTCAAGCGCACAGCGAGTGACGCCTCTCGCAGGCTGCACTGCAAGAGTGTTCATCGAAGGCATTCTTTACAACGTGGAGTAGTTTTTCCTGTTGTCTGTTCGCATGATGTCATCCTCGGGTGGGAAATGCTATCCCGTCATAATGCCTTCATCAACTGCGCACGCATTGAAGTTGAGTCTTCCCCCTTGTGTAACGTGCCATTACTTGAGTGACGCTCTTCGTCAGCCGCCGAAGTTGCTCGTTCGTGTAGATACCTTCGACCTGAAAATTTCGCGCTTTTTCCGTTTTATACAGCGCCTACACTGGCGCTACGGTCTTTTTCAGGCCTTCCAAAGTATTCGCGAGTTGTCAAGCTCTGCCGCTACCTTTCGCCACGATTGACATAGCCACCGGAAGCAGCAATATGTTCGTCCTCAATCCGCCTTCGACAGCTCTCATTTTGCTTGCGGGGCAATGTCTCAGCCTCGGGCAGGATCTCGACCCTTCGTCCTTGGTTGATGCCTCGTATGCCTACTGGGACCAACCAAAAGCCCTGTTGGCTCTCGGGGAGTCGTCCAAGGCTCGTTGTTCAGAGGCATTTTCAACACCCTCACACCCGCCGAACTTGTCGACCTACTTGATCTTCTGCATGAGTTTCGGAATATTTTTGACGTGTCACAACCTCAACTGGGCCGCACGTCGCAAGACCAACATGATGTTGACACGGGGCTACAATAGCCACTGCGTCAAAGACCATACCATGTCTTCGCTAAAGAGCGCTGCGTCATTAACGATCAAGTCGAATATATGCTTCGTAAAACGACATTCAACCATCTCTCAGCCCCTGGGCATCTCCTCTCGTCCTGGTGCGTAAGAAAGACAGATATATCTGGTTTCACATGTACCATCGTCATTTGAATAAGATAATCCACAAGTACATATATCCTTGGCCGTGCACTGATGACGCTATTGACACCCTTCATGGAGCGTAATTCTCGTTGTTAAATTTGAAGTCTAGCTACTGGCAAGTCAAAATAGCTGAATCCGAATGCCATAAAACTGTATTTATTACACCGGACAGACAATACGAGTTTACCATCATGCCCTTCGAGCATTTTAACGCACCTTTCACGCTTAAAAGACCTATGAATTATACGCTACATGACCTTCAATGAACTATGGGCCTCTGTTACTTCGACGATGTCGTGGTTTTCTCGCATGACTTTCCTGCGCATCTCCTTCGCCTCTGTCACGTTTTGACTTGTCTGACCAACGCTGGTCTCTAGCTTAACATGAAAAAATGACGATTCACTGCACGGGAGCTCGTCATCCTAGACTACATTGTGTCCAAGTACGGCGTATTATCTGGCCCAGCAAAACATCGAACAGTAGCAGAATTTCAGAAGGTGATGACCATGAAGGAACTTCGCAGTTTCGGAGGCCTATGCTTTATTTACGGCACTTTCTTTGCCCTTTCGCATCTATCATGCAACCGTTGTAATGCATGGATGAACTTTTTGTGGTGCAAATGTGTGTGTGTGTGTGTGGAAACTTTGGTGAAATTCGAAAATATTTGTGCGGGCGTCCGAGCAAGAGAAGCACGGTGACAAGAAGCCAAGCCAGCAGCAAATGGCGACAGGTGGCCCATGTGGCAGTGAAACAGGAGGAAAAAGAAGAGAAAGGAGGGAGGCGCGCGAAGAACGCGCACACAGCTGAGCTAGACCTAGCCGAAGGACTTGCTGGATTAGGGTGCTGTCCTTGGAGGTTTCGTGGCCGTGCGTACAGAGGGCCTGGTGCTCGCCTGATAGTGCTTACAGTGACCCCAGCTGGGACAATCCGAATCGTGGTGCTGTCCGTGGAGCTCCTCCTGTCTGTTCCCTGGGGATAATGGTCCGGGAGAAGCTGTACTTGAACAGGGCTACCGACACCGGGTGTCCTGCTACGTCCACGTGCGCGACAGGGACGACGGGTTCCAGATCGCCGCCTCCATCTGAGACGGCTGGAAGCCGTCTATGAACGTGAGGCTTGATGGAGGCCTTGTCTCCTGGTGCGACCACATGCGCCACCTGCGTGCCTGAGCTCATTACGGACAAAAAACATTGCCGTGCGTGGACTGTCGCCTCCTCGGGACGCTGGTTCAACCAACTGTGAGCTATCGTGCAGCCATGTAGATTGGAAAGTAACCGCTCGAAATCTAGGCAGTTTCAGTGTGTACTTCTGTGTTTATCTTTGTGATAGTCGATCGAGTCTTTTGTTTTTATAATTGTTGTTCAAGATCTACTCCAGCGTCCTCTCATATCGTTCAATTCTTTGACCACGAACGGGCAAACGTGATAAACCACCCCTGTCGTTGCAATATTTTATGGCATCCGCCAGACAGGACTACGTTCTTTGATATATTTTTGACCCTCACGTTTTTTGTGTGTGATGGACGACGATGGACGAGAAGAGAACACTCGTTCAGATAGGAAAGCAGATGAGACTCCGTGGAGAGGCGTTGCTAGCGTGGGTTAGCGCCGAGCAGAAAGAAATGAGACAGCAGCGAGCTGAAGAGCGGGAAGAAGCTAAGGTAGCGGCACAGGAGGAACACGCGAGAGAAGTGGCGCGCATAGAGGCATAGCGGGTGCTCCTGGAAGCATGAAGGCATGTGTTAGAGGCAGAACAGACGATTACACGAACCACAAGTAGCGAGATTAGTGGTGGTCAGAGTTTCCGCAGCCCACACACGATAATTCCTCCGTTTATCGACGATAGGGATGAGCAAGCCGCTTACATTCAAAGGTTTGAGAAAGTAGCATCTAGCCAAGGTTGGCCACAAGACAAGTGGGCCTTGTCATTGAGTCTCTGCTTGACGGGCAAAGCGCTGACACAGTTGGTCGAATGTCCGCGAAAGACACTCACGACTACGCAAAGCTGAAGCAGACCCTACTGCAGCATTTCCACTACACGAATGAAGTATACCACGTAAAGTTTCGGAATTCCAAACCTGCAAACGATGAAATAGCACGACAGTTTGTCGGTTGTCTTCTTGGCTACTTAGACCAGTGGCAAAAGCTAGCTAAGAGACGGAAAACGTATGAAGCGCTGCGAGACAAGATCGTGTTGGAGCAGTTTCTACGTTGCTGTGAAGAAAAGCATGCGATCTTTCTCAAGATAAGAGCGTGTTACAAACTTTACACACTGGCAATGGCGGCCGAGCAATACTTGAAAGCGCAAAGCATCAGTAATATGCCTGAAGGCAAGGAAGAAAAAGAAGAGAAGAGGAAGCTGGCTGGCAGTTCTGAAGACGCTGCGACGGCAGAAAGCAAAGAAAAGCCTCTGTGCTTTCGTTGCGGCAAGCCGGAACATAAAGCTTCTGACTGTTTGACCAGATCAAGAGACGGAGCAATCACTATGCTGGATATGCAAGCAGACAGGCCACAGTGCGGAAGTGTGTCCTACTAGCTCTGGCAGGCATGAATCTTCACGTAGTCTTAACAGACATGACCAGAGGCAGAGGCAGCAGGAGAGGTTGAAGCTTCCCCAGCGAAGTGAATGTAACGGGCATCGTATGATGGACGTCGCTCAAAGCTGTACAACGTTCTGTAAAAAGGGCCAAGAGATACCGGCGATCAAGGGGCGTCTTCAGAGGAACGTGGTCACTATTCTCGGCAATTACAGCTGCAACACGGTTGTTGTGAAACGGTTCCTCGTTCCCAACTCGAACCTAACTGGTAATCGATATGTCATACGCTTAGTCGGTCGGTCTGAACAGTGTTGGCCAGAAGCCAAAGTGTTAATTGATTCTAAGTTCGTCAAAGTAGTTGCTGTCACTGTTTGCATGGAGAACCATCTGTACAGTTTTGTCGTTGGCAATATTGAGGTTGCTGTTTCGATTGCCAACCCCGTGGCTAAGCAAACAGAATTCCCAAAGGAGAAATCGAAAAAAAGCAGAAAAAAGCCGTCGAATGCAGAAGAGAGGGCTGCTACAAGAAAGATGAAAGAACAACGGAAACCACCCATACCACGAGTCAAAGCAATGGACGTCAGCACGGAGGTACTGCGGGAATCGCAGATAAAGCATCCGACACTTGAGGCTTGATTTCAAGCAATCAACCAACTGGAGGCTGCGATCAAGAATATGTCTAAAAAGGTCGTCGAGCTGGAAATTTAATTACAGAACACCTGTAAGATGTCTCACGAAACGCTGCAGAAGACAAACGCTTCAGGGATAAAACATTGTTTCGACAAGAAACGAAAACTTACACAGCTGTCTGAAGGTGAACAAGTGTTGCTGTTTCGTTCATCCGAGAAGATTGAGCTCATGCTCACTGGTGCCCTTCGCTATCATAGATAAGTGCAGCGACAATAATTATCTGGCAGACCTGGGTCTTCGAGTTAGCTTATTCCAGCCCAACCCCTTCAAAAAATATGAGAGGATGGAAACCCAATCCCATCACCGATATAGTGTCTTGGAATGAGCGTGTATCCCCCTTGTTCTGATTAGTCATGGATTTATGATGAACGCATCGTAAATAGTAGGATGTGTCGATAGTATTCAGGACTGGGAACAAGTTGTTTTATTGAAATAACTTTCTTGAGCGGGGGGATTATTGTAATGCATGCACCAACTTTGTGTGGCGCAAATGTGTCTGTGGAAAGTTTGGTGAAATTTGGGAATGTTTGTGTGGACATGCGATAAAGAGAAAGACGGTGACAAGAAGCCGAGCCAGTGACAGGTGACGACAGGTGGCACGTGCGGCGGTGACACAAGAGGAAAAACAAGAGAAAAAAGAGAGATGAGCGAAAAACGCGGGGAGAGCCGAGCAAGACCTAGCCGAAAACACGCCGGACGAAGGAGCTGTCCATGAAGATATCGTGGCCGTGCGCACAGAGGGCCTGGTGCTCGCCTGGAGGTGCTGACGGTGGCTCTAGCTGGGACACGCTGGATCAGGGTGCTGTCCGTGGAGCTCCTCCTGCATTTTACTTGAGAAATAAGGTCCGGGAGCAGCGGTACGTGTCCGGTGCTACCGACACAATACTCTTAAACTGAGAACTCAAATTTTTACACGTACAACAACGTAACGACATAGAATACAACATAAATTTTGCCCCTTGAGTTCTTTCTGGAAGAGAGCGCTCAGCTAAGGCCGTGATGAGGACAAACGTTTGCCCCGACTCGACAGCGAAAACTGAAAGGTAGAGGAGATACTAACTAAAACGCACGCCTCAATGCGTCTGCATTAGCGTTCAGTTTTCCTTTCTTGTAGCGAATGTCTAAGTTGTGCTGTTAGAGTATCATGTTCCACCTCAGTAGTCGGCCACCTTTAGGTGCCATGTTCTTTCACCAGGTTAAAGGACAGTGTTTCGTTTCGACCACAAACCTCTTAACGGAGACATAACAGGCTAACTTTTGAACGACCCACACGAGGCAAGCGCATTTCTTTTCAGAGGTACTGTATGCCTCTACCCTGCAGCTCAGTTTTCGTCTTGAATACAAAACTGGCCTTTCGTTACCAGCACTGTCTTCCTTGCCCAAATTAGCTCCAGACTTTAGCATTTTATCGATCTCCTCTTTATTTATCTGCTTTTTCACAGGGGAATATCGATATGGCTTGCTACGGATTGGCTCCTCACAAGTTAGATTGATATCACGTTCAATCACCGTCATGTTTCCGGGATGGCCCCAAAACACGTCTTTAAACTTAGAAACAATCGTTCTCAGGTCCTCCTACTGGAATAGACTTAACTTAGGCCGTATGTTCAACTGCTCCAAGAGTACATCCGATTCCCTTCTGAATACATCACTATAGGCTAAAATTTCTGCTCCCTCTTCATCTGAAGCATTCAAAAGCAGATTTACGACCACTTGGCGCTGACCGTGCGGTTTTATCAAGTTACTGGGGTAGACTTTGTTTGGCCGCCTTCTTAATTTCACTTTAAGATTGGTATCAGAAAACTTTGGCATTACTTTTGCGGGCCCTTTCCAATGAACCACAAGCTTGTTCCTTTTAGACGGCCACGGCAGCTTTACCTGACTACCCAGTCCAAAAGTGCGTTTCTTCAGCGATTTGTCGTGGTACTCCTCCTACAACACTTGTGCAACCTTCATGTGGCTTTCCACAAGAGCTTTTGTTTTTCCAAGCCTCTGAAGGAGGTCTAGAACATACGCAAATACATTAGGGTGCTCATCGACTCTCTCCCAGGACTCGCGTAGCATTCGCAATGGTGTTACTAAACTCCTGCCATACACAGGCTCTGCATGGCTAAAACCAGTGCTCTCGTGAGAAGCTGATTTCAAAGGGAACATAGCGGGAGGAATACACACTTCGCAGTCGCATTTATGCTCATAGCAAAGAGCTCTCAGTATCCGCTTCAGAGCCCCGCCGCGGTGGTCTAGTGGCTAAGGTACTCGGCTGCTGACCCGCAGGGCGCGGGTTCGAATCCCGGCTGCGGCGGCTGCATTTCCGATGGAGGCGGAAATGTTGTAGGCCCGTGTGCTCAGATTTGGGCGCACGTTAAAGAACCCCAGGTGGTCTAAATTTCCGGAGCCCTCCACTACGGCGTCTCTCATAATCATATAGTGGTTTTGGGACGTTAAACCCCACATATCAATCAATTATCCGCTTCAGAAAGGAATGCACACGCTCTACCGATTAGATGGTGGCTGATGGATCAAGCTGTGCACTACTTTTATTCCACTTTTATCCCAAGGCACAGTAGCTGGTGAAGGCACTACCGTTGTCGCATTGGATTTCAGAAGGAAATCCGATGCGTGCAAATAAATATAGGAGTGCATCTCCGACTTGAGGAGAATGAAGCTCCGTAAGTGATATCGCTTCTGGAAATGTGGCTACACAGAGGGCCGTCAGGGTGTACCGACAACATTTCCTTCCTTCTGGCAATGGCCCGACGCTATCAATTACTAGGTGCCGAAAAAGTTCTGTGATAATTGACACAAGCTTCATGGGTGCCTTTCACTTGTCCGTGCATTACCCCGCTCTCTGAAAAGTGTCGCATGAGCATACAAAGTCTTCGATGTCCTTCTAGCATTTCTGCCAATAAAACTCAAGTGAAATTAGGTCTGGTCTTCTTTATGCCGAGATGCCTTGCCCACGCATTGTCATGCGCCAGTTCTAGTAGTTGACGACGATGCTTTTATGTCACCAAGAGCTGCTCATACTTGCGACCTTGCACATTTTTGTAGCTCTGATACAGGAGCCCTGCCTTCTCAAGAAAAGAAACATTCCTTTTCGTTTTTTTCAAGTTCACGCTGTTTATTAGCGCTTTATTTGAGATGTCCTCACGCTGCTCTCGATTGAGCGTTTCTCGATCAACCCTCGACAGCTCACTCCAACTTTCCGCAACAGGCGAGAGCGGTGCACCCCTGTCGCTCTCTTCCGAGGGTGCCATGTCGTCTTCTTCGCCGACAGAGAGGGCTTCAGCGACGGGTGGCTTGAGTGACTCATCTAGAGAATTACCTGTCCGAGGCACCATCGCCTCGCCACCAAGGTCGCGCAGATTAGCCTGTTTAGCAGGTGGCGTTTTACTACACTGAACGAGATCAAGTTCCTGCGAAAGCTTCCGCGCTTGCGATCACGTAAGGCCCACATACGCTAAGTTGCAGAAGAAAGATTTACCCTGCTTTTCAAGAGCTGCTCAGAGTTATTGGAAAAAAGATAAGGAAAACGATCGTGAAGCGCGGCAGATACAGCCACTTCGGTGCGTAGCTTACTGAACGGGCCTTCGATGGCAACCGTAGCGATCGGTAAGCAAGCACTCTGCACCTCGGCGACTTACCTGATCCACGCGCATTCTCCTGTAAAGTCATCCAGAGACACTAACGAAGGATGGACAGCGTCCATGGTTGCCACTGAGTCTCGAAGTGCTCGACGCGGTTTCCCATTTACACTAATTTCTCAGAGATTTGGCTCTAACAAGCACATGTTCTTTTCCGATTCTCAGATTATTGCGAAAGCAAACTTTTTCTTACAGTTTAGCGCGATGTACCCTTCTTTTTTTCAGTTGTAGCAGATCAGCGGCTTCCGTGATTAAAACGCGCGTGTGGTATCATTGCGTTGTTTAGGAACTTCACTCGATTTCTCGGCTTTCGTTTGTCCTTTCCCTACAGTGTCTTTCATAGTAGACGGGTCCTTCCTAGAATTACGGTGCGGAGTGGGTTTCCGTTGACCAGGTTTCTATAAAAAGCCTTCTTTCCTTTCATTTTTTCAATGCGCACTGCCCTGCTATGCAAATTTTGGAGACTATAATACTCTTCAGCTAACTCTGCTGCCTTGTATAGATGTACTTCACCAAGTTTGTCCTGCAGCCAAAGCTTGACATCCTCCTCGATGCCGCGGTAGAATTGTTCCAATGTAGTGCATTTTATCACTTTATCGCGATCGTCATAAACACCTTCGCCTTTAAGCCATTCAATTAAATCGGCTTTAGGACGAAACGCGAAGTCAACGTGTCCCTCATTCTCCTCTTTAGCATACCGGAACGTTTGCCGGAACACCTCGGTTGACAACTTACAACGTTTCAAAAGCACTTTCATAACTTCATCATAACTCTCAAGCGCTTCCTTAGGCAAGGACGTTATCACGTTGGGCACTTCGCCGGGAAGAAGAGCTATCAGGTTCTGCGCCCAAAGAGACCACTCCAAGGCATTTCGCTCACAGATGTGTTATAACTTGACGAGATACTTCGCCACGTCCTCGACGTACATAAACGGTGGCAGTTGGTCCCGAAATCTGCGATCGCTGACCTGAACTGTTGCAGAAGCTACGCTAGGCGGCTGCGAACACTATGGTTGTCAATTGTATTCGTTTCAACTCGAGGCGTTCCGGTCTCTCAGCCTCCTCACGGCGTTCTCGCCTTTGAGCTTATTCGCGTTGGCATCGCCTTTCAGCTTCTTCGCGTTCGCGAACTTCAAGCCTTTCAGCCTCCACGCGGCGTGCTTTGATATCCGCCCAGGCCTCACCAACTTCCTCAGTCGTCACTTCTACATCCCTCATGATCTGAAGGATAGCTTGCTTTCATTTCGCACGGCCCAAAATAAGGCCATGTTTCTCACCAATTTCAATGAGCTCCTTCATCTTAAGGTTCTCCATCATTCACACTAGCGTCTTGTTGTTTGCCCTTATAAGGAATCTACTTGCTACACTTGCGTTATGTCGACCAGCAAAATGCGCAAGAAATCTTTAACACTGCCATGTTTACACCCTCCACATTACTTTGGTTTCAAAGCGTTTCGACTTGGCTTGAAACGATAAAAGTTCACTGTAATGCTTCACACAGCCCTTCTCTAAACAACTATAACCTGCGGTAGCGTACTCTGGTGAACTGAGGGTAAAGCATGAGGCACTCACTGCATCGGTGTCACTGACGCTAGCCAATCCCGCAGCGGCCAACCACAGTAAGCTTGCCGCGGACGAAGTTACAAAGGCCACCACAAAACTCGCCGCTGCCAAGGGCACCGGCCACGCCGACAGCGTGGGACTCAACGAGCTTAGATGTCTTCTCTCTGACGCATACGTCAGCTGCTCTCTGACGCATTGATCAGCTGCTGGCAACGTGCCGCTTGGCCTTTTTATAGGCACAGGGTGGACCTTTGCGTCATCAACGTCCAATCAGAAGTGCCGCTGGCCGTGATGTCAGATTCCTCCAGTCAGGCACTGCCACTGGGTTGCGTCATGATCCTCAATTCCGGAGCCGCTGCGCTGGGTTGCACCCAAAGACGAGTGATGGTTACGTATTGCGTAAGACTCGCCAGACTAGATGGCGCTCCTTGCATGACGTCATTGAGATGATGACGTCAGGCGGGCTCGCTCGCTGGCCTTGACACAGATTGCCTTTGCAGAGGCAATGACGTTCGGCGTGGATTCCCACGCGTAACAGCGCACTTAGTAAAGCATCGATGATGACGACAAATTTCCTCAAAGAAAAGCAAGAAGGTGGTGCCAAGATGCCAATGTCTAAGTCAGCCTTGCTGAAATATACTGAACTTTGTTTAGCTTTGCGTTAGTATAGTCTATGCCCTAAAATCAGTTAAGGCTACGCATATGTTTTTTCTCCTATGTACAAAACATTTTCTACTATACACGTACTCAAGAAGATCTTTTGCAACATATTTTGTTGCGAAGTAAATTATTTACTACTTTGTTTCTAAAGCCTCGAACCAAGGCACGAACTGTTGTATTTCGGGCATGCAGTCACAAAGCCTCGGCATTTCATAGAAATTATGAAGGAAGAGGAAGTGAACGTCTTAAGGAGTAGTTCCTATCCTATGATTAAAAACATTCCTTTTATTGTAAAACATCTACCAGCTTCTTACATCACAGAAAGCTTGTACTTAATACCAGGTAAGTTTTTCTAGTGCTCTGTGTTAAGTATCGACGACGCTGTGTTGAAAATTATAGCTCATGTCCGCCGCAGACTATTCAATGCGAAGCATTTTTTAGCGAATATCGGCGACTTTGAGCATGTCTATCTATCTATCTATCTATCTATCTATCTATCTATCTATCTATCTATCTATCTATCTATCTATCTATCTATCTATCTATCTATCTATCTATCTAGCCGCTTACGTTTGGGTGCTTTCGTTGTCACCCTCCTCCCTTGGTGTGAACCAAAATTATCATAGGAGGGTAAGATGATTTGACGAATATCACGCGCTCTAATGTCACAATCCTGTCACGTACGTCGCTAAAAACTTCTCGCCAGACATTGGCATGTACCCACGGGTGGGTATGTTCCACTGGTATGCGGGTATGTGTCACAGGTGAGTGTCTGTTAGCATCTACCGAGGAACAACGCGAACACACATGAGCAATATTAACGTGCGAGAGTTAAGGAATATCGGACATCGGTAGGACTGACTCGACTAATGCAAAGAATGAATGTTGCGATCAATTCATTGCAACAAAATGAAAAGGTGGGCTAGTGGGTAATTTATGATGGTTCAGCGAACTGGGAGCGTGGGGGTTCTTTGCTTCTTTGCTTTGTGTCTGTGTTTACCCCCACGCCCCCAGTTCGCTGAACCATCACGATGAATTCAAGCATTTTGCATGGCAATGAAGAATTGTTCCACAGAGCTACGCCAGGTCTCCGAACTAGTTTTCAAATAGACGCTAATCTACGTAAAACGTCAAAAGTGGCTGCAGTGCTGCCTACCCAATTTTATAAAAATTGCCCATGTACTCATTTCATACAGCCGTCAAGTCGGGTTAATGTTAATTGTGGTTAGCTGCCATGCACTGAAGTTGAGTTATGTAGCAAAGCCCAGGGCCAACGCCCTCGCGAGAATCAGCGCTTCATATCAGCTTTTGTAGTTGCTAATACGAATGTTCCAGTTGGCATTGCTGTGCAAGTCCAAACAAATGGTTATATAAAGAACTTCAACTCAACATAGGTCTGTGTATGCAATATTTGTACATATACTTAGCGTCATTTTGTAACGTGTCGCTCAATAAAAAAATTGCAACACGGTCACTTTCCCTCCGCATGCTTTTCATAACGTTAATTCCCCGGTACGCGGGATCTGCGGAATGTTTTTTTTTTCATTCGGTGATGCTTTACCCACATCGGCTAGTGCACGATCAAGTATCTATCGCTTACTCCCTTCGTTCAACTTGTTGAACACTTTGACATGGATGTTATTAAATTCCGCTCAACTTTGCTGTCACGTGAACTTCTTTCTCTATGAAAGCAGTAATCTGCATATGGTATATTGCTTATATTTTCTTTACAGTTGCTACACAAACATGTTCAAATCACTCAAGAATAGGTTGCCCTCAGTGCCTATTGTCTGATATTCAGCGACGCATACACCTCTCTGCACTTCATGACTTTTGAAAAGCAGTAGTGTGAAAAGGTACCGTCTGAATAAGTTGTTTTGACATAAAAATTTGTAGGTTTGATTCCAGATAAAAAAACAAAAACACAAGTGCTTGTTGTTTGGTGGTTAGATTTCGTGCCGTTCTCGAGCAGGTTCAATGGTGTACTTTAGATTGTCTGTTCATAAGAAGACATCAATGTACTTTGGAGCGAAAACTGGAGTCGATGATCTTCGCACACTTGAACGCAATTCCATTTAGCAATATGTATAATATGGTGTGGCCTTGTCGCATATGTTTTCGATTTCCTTGATAAAATGGTTCGTATACTATTGGGACGAGATATTTATCAATAGCATCTATTCAAGAGAATAATGTCCGCGGTAGTAAATGTGGTGCTTGGCTGCTTACCTGAAAGTCACAGGTTGGATCCCGTTTTGAAATCCAATAAACGCTAAGGATAACAAAATTAAGGCGGCTTGACTCTAGTGTTACCAAGCCTTAAAGAAGTGCGCAGCTTGGCAGCCTTCTCTGTTTCTCATCACCTTTTATTGTCTTTTTCTTCCTTTTACTCGTTGTATTTTTTTTCTTTTTTTCTGTCCATTTCCTCTCTACTTCTATTTATTGGTTCCCCTCTCTCACCCAGTCTTTCTTTATATTTCGCGCTTGGTTCCTGTTTTTTTCTATTTTTATATGTGGTTCGGCCTGCATTAGGTCAAGCGCTCTAGTTTTTTTGTTGTTATTGATATTGATAAGTGATCATAGTCAAGATGTTCGAAGAACGAGAGGAAGAAGGCTTTTTGGGCCGAGTGAGCACCCTGTATGCTACATGTGGAGCGTTACACCGAGTTGCGATGACAGCCGACTACAGCAGACGAAAGCATGCACTGTCTTTGTCAGCCTCTTCTGTCCATCTCTTCTTTGGTGCGTTTCAACAAAACTATTTAATTATGAGCATACGACTGCAAAGCTTCCTAAACTTTTCCGCACCTAAAACAAACGTTACCCAGCCACGGCGGTCTCACTTCTGTGGAGGTGCAATACTAGGGAAACGTGAACTGTGCGATGTCTAATCACATAACCAGATGAACACCAGATAGTCAACATTTTCGGACCTCCTCACTAGAGCGTCCATCGCATATATATTTCGCTATTTGGATGCAAAACCTCAACAGTTATAATATTACCACATATCTAAGAAACTCTTCACGTGGATTACAATATTTGGGTTAACGGCGTACAAAGTGTTATACCACAAAATTAAAAGGAACCTTTTAAATACTAGTTTTTGTGATCAATAAAAAGAAACACGAAACTCAATTATCAGTGTTGATTCTGCTGTCGACTACTAGCCCTCTTTCAAAGGTTCGCACTTCGACAGATCCATGAGTACCAGTATGCTAAAAACAGCGCTTCATTCGCTGGTTGGATGGTGCTTCGAACAAATCAACCCAAGAGTGTACCGTGAAATTCTGTGACAGGCACGTCTTAATGTAACCAATTATTTTGCAGCAACGATGTTGTGCTGAGGGAAATGAGTCCTTTTGTCAGGGATGCTAATAAGTGAACCTAAATAACTACATGTTACTTCCTGCAGCAATAGCACTCCATAAGTCATTTAGAGTTGCATATGTCTTCATTTTATATGGCTTGTTAGAGACTTGCGATTTCAAAAAAGTGGCATTGCAAAGACATAACAATACAGCACTCACTCCTGCGATATCCACATCATGGCTTGATTGCATTTCCTTCTTAGTTTCTTGTACTATCTCAGATTTCTGTTCATTCTGTTCAGATCTAGTTATCAGGGCTGCTAACAGCATGGCCATGAGTATAGCCGCAGAGGTTCTCATGGTTACTGTCTGCTTGCTTTGAACGCGAATAAGCATACCTGAACACATAACTGCGCGTATTTATTTGAAATGTTCAATAGCTGTGACGTCTGTATATTGACTGTCGTCATCGGGAAGCTGAAAATGTCGTGGTAGTTTTTTTATGATTAAGCTACTCGTCAGAGTAATCAATAACAAAGGTGTTGAGCAGCTGGACTGGCCCGACATTCTCGGTAAATTATTCTGGAATACAAATGTTGAAATATATATAGTAGTAGCCTAAAACAGAGATGCGGGGTAAAATTTGTCTTTCAGGTCACGAGATATCTTGGGAATACATTAGGGAAAAAATAAAAAATATCCCAGAATACCAATACAGCTATACAGATACTGAAATGCTTTTTTTCTAGAATGCTCGTACTCAGGTAAGACATGTATTAAGCGTAGCATTTTGATGTAAATCAACTTGCAGCTCATTTAAACATAAAAATTATTTATTTATTTATTTATACAGACTGCTAAGTGTCATTAGAAATTGTTGAAGAGGGTTTTACAAAGAACATTATTGTTAGTCAGAACTCTATTGCACATATCAACTGCCATAAGATGTGAGCTACTTCAGTGCAATAGTAACGAGTATTGGGCACCGAAACCAACTTGGTAGCAATAAAATTGGCTATGCAAGAAATGACACAGCACAAACAAATCACTTGAATAATTACCAAATACAAGCTGCTGAAGTGAAAAAAATCGTCGATTCGTTTCGCACATATTATTGTGCAGCAAAATATAGTTGTACTTGTGCTAAATTCACAGGATAAATTTCGATTAGTTTTTGGTGAAGTTTGCTAAAGCTGAATAAAACTGAACAATCGTATTTTTGGCTATTTTTTACTCAAATCGCACTAAAGAACCCCGTCGGTGTACACAATGTGACATTAAGCTTACAGTATACTGACGTAATAAACTACTATTGTGAAAGCTATTTTTTTCTCAATTGAGCTTACTAAACTGTTGTTTTAGCAAAATAACAAGATATGGCTAAGCTCCAGACTAAAGGAAGGGCGAAATGCGAATTGTAAAAACTTGGTGCGCATCGTATTGGATAAAACGTCTTGGTACAGGACTTTACAAGCACAGTGAAGGACTTTTACAGAAAAAATCTCGCACAACAAAAAGACTGCATATGCAAACATCCGTTCTGAATATATGTTTGACGATATATGCCTTCGGCAAAAGCCAAAAGCAAATGAATGCTTCAGAGGGATAATTTGGCAGCGTGTGTCTAAAGATGTCCATTTATGCCCGTGCACTCTTTTGTTTGGACTGAAAAAATCAGCATGAAAGTTGGATATAGTCACACGCTGGATATGTTTACGCAGACTGACCTTGGTCCTGGCTACTAAACGCAGTTGCTTGCTTCCTTCGGCACGCACAGAACTCGCTCGAAAATTGCCAGCCGGCAGTCAACGGCTGACGAAAAACAAGGTTTATAAAAAGTAGCAGCTGCTGAACCACAAACGGGGAACTTGTGGCAGCTGAGAATGGTTCTAGCTGTAATCCTGGCGGCATTTAGCGTCTCAAAACATCTCAGTGATGCATACAAAGAGTTTGGAAACCCTCTTTTTTGTCACACAATAATATTGTTAATTTTTTCACTCTCCGAAGTCTTTATTTTTCAATCATCCAATATATTTCATTGAAATTTCTCATGCTCCTTAGTCGCATCAATATATCTCATAACCTAGGATAATTTAAAATTGCCAATTCCTTTTAATTTTATAACGTTTTGAAAGCAATGCAACCATAGAAATTCCCACAATTTTCTGTTTTTCATACCCAACTTTCTCGGACATCCGCGTTTAGTTCGCCTCTCTCCCACCACGTGCCGCAGGGCTGCTATATTTTTGTATCTCGTGCAAAGTCAAGCAATGCATCGTGGCATAAAAAGAAACAGAAGAAAAGGCTTTATTACTCAGCTTGGTTTGCCGCCATTCGTCGTCAATAATAGGGTCGTTTCACACTAGCGGCAAGCTTCCCTTAAAGGCGCAGTACTGTAAACCAGCGGGCGGCGCCATCCGCATGTGAGCTGTTCGAATTGCACGGCAAACTCCTCAGACAAACATGGCTGACCTTCCGAATGCAGTTGTCGACCGACTCGAATATACTGCTACATGCATTTTGACACTTTGTGGGATGATGCGCGTGTGTGCTGGACGAAGAGGACAAAGAGGGGTCTCCGCTCGGTGTCTGGTGAGCCGGTCGCGCCACTGCTGCTGGTTTAAAATATATTTCATACTCAGCCTCGTTGATACGGCATCTCTTTTCTTCCGTGAGATATTTGATGGAAGTGCGGTGTAACTATCTCGGTACCTCTCGCAGCTGCCGAGCAGAACTATTCAGTAACAAAGCATGAATGTCTTGCTCCTGTTTGACAGTCATGAATTTTCACCCATATTTATATGGCACGAATTTCTCTGTAATGATGGATCACCATGCGCTATGTTGGCTTTCGTCACTGAAGGATCCTACTGGCTAACTTGGGCGCTGGGTTCTGCGACTGCAAGAATATACCAGTATAGTTACGTACAAGTCGGGATGCCTGCGTCAGGACGCAGGCTGCGTCTCTCGCTACCCGGTCGATGAACTGAACACCATCCTTGACACCGACACCGATACTTGCGTCTTCTCCGTTTCGCAACTGACCCGCATCGATAATGAGCAACGCCGTGATGCATTCTTGCGTGCGAACAACTCTAATCACCTTTTCCCGACAGGTCCCATCGCTGATTCATCCTCTGCGATGGTGTCCTATACCACCAGAAATTCTACCCATATGAACCAGCCCAGCTGCTCGTCATTCCAAAACATTTCCGCTTGGCATTTCTCGATGAACTCCATGACCTTTCAACTGCCGGTCACCTCGGTGTGTCACGCACTTACGACCGGATTCACCGACGCTTCTTTTGGCCAAGGCTTTCACGCTCAGTCAGAAGACACGTTGCGGCTTGTGATAAATGTGAGCGCCGCGAAACACCGTTGATGCTTCCCGCCGGGCACCTTCAACCACTTGACATTTCGACAGAACCTTTTTTACACGTTGGCTTAGACCTCCTGGACACTTTTCTCTTGTCTTATTCTGGCAACAGGTGGATAGCTGTGGCCATAGACTATGCCACGCCATCACATGAGCACTTCCAACAAGCTGTGCCACAGATGTTGCCGACTTCCTCCTCAAGGACTTGATCTTGCAACATGGAGCTCCACGCCAGCTGCTTACTGACCGTGGCCGCACCTTTCTATCACAGGTGATAGCGATATCCTTCAGCCATGTGAAGCGAGTCATAAGCTCACTACGTCGTACCACCCGCTGACAAATGGACTCACGGAGCGTCTGAATTGAACAATTACAGACATGCTTGCGAAGTATGTTTTTTCCAGCCACCCTGACTGGGACCTTGCTTTGCCATACGTGACATTTGCATATATTTCTTCTCTCCATGACCCTGCCACTTACTCGCCGTTTTTTCTGGTGTTTGGCCGAGAACCTGCATTACCCCTAGATACATTCCGTCTACCGTGAAACCGACCAGCAAATATGCCCTTGACACTATCACTCGGGCTGCCCACACGCGAAATCGTTCGCACTGGCTTTCTGGCCTCTCAAGAGAAGCAGCGGCGTTTCTACGATCAACGGCACCGTGAATGCACTTCTTACCCTGTTCATCAGTGCTGCCGTAGTCGCCGACCCGTCAAGTCAGCTTGTCGGAAAAACTTCTTTCCTGCTACACACGTCCATACCGAGCCCTCTGTGAGGTTACTCCTCTGGCATACCAA
Source organism: Rhipicephalus microplus (assembly GCF_013339725.1). Lineage (NCBI taxonomy): Eukaryota > Metazoa > Arthropoda > Arachnida > Ixodida > Ixodidae > Rhipicephalus > Rhipicephalus microplus. The sequence continues at coordinate 125,569,589 of NC_051168.1, forward strand.
ATTGCCCCTGCTGCCTCATCAACTTCAACTGCCCAACAGACCGCCCGTATTGTACATGTGGCGCGCTTGAAGCCTTACCACTCTCCCGCTGACGTGGACATTTAGAGCCGCAGAGACGGCGCTTCTGCCACCAGGGATTATGCTAGATGCATGTTGACATTTTGTGGAACAATACGCGTGTGTGCCGGACGAAGAGGACAAAGAGTGTTCTCCGCTTGGTGTCTGGTGAACCGATCATGCCACTGCTGCTGGTTTGAAGTATAATTCATCCACAGCCTCGTTGATGTGGCGTGCTACACACGTCCATACCGAGCCCTCTGTGAGGTTACTCCTGTGACATACCAAATTGCCCCTGCTGCCTCATCACCTTCAAGTGCCCAACAGACCACCCGTATTGCACATGTGGCGCGCTTGAAGCCTTACCACTCTCCCCGTTAAGTCAGCTTGTCGGAAAAACTTCTTTCCAGCTACACACGTCCATACCGAGCCCTCTGTGAGGTCGATGTGGCGTTTCTATTGTTCCGTAACAATATAAAAGCGGCCGCCCTGCTCAATGTAGTTTGTAAGCTCCAAACTGATGCTTCCGTTTGCTTTACGCTCATGTCATTTAGCTCCAACAACACGTTACTAGAATCCTTTCGGCACCGTTTTTCAGAACCATACTCAAATAATTTATGTTTTAGGCCTAAGCCAGTCTTCACGAATCTCGGAGGACATATATTACACTTTTGTTTGTTTTTGTAACGCTGAATAGCTGGCGCCATTTGTTCTAGCGCCTGCTTTGGGGCGCTCAATTTGCATTGCTGTGCACTTTTCTAAATACCAGACAGGCGAAAATGTTATATTCATTACTGGAACGTATTCTGGGAACAACACGTACCACATATCGTGAAAATCGCGCAGCAAGAAGCAAGCAGCGTGAAGTGTCCCGCGGCAGACGCAGACAATGCGGAGGGGTGAAAGCAGACGACGCGGCTGAGCCATATCGCTCCTCCGTCGCTGATTGGCAACGTCGCTGTCCGCCAAACGGCAAACGGCACGAAAATGAGTCTCGGACCCATTTTTTGAACGTTAAAGAACGGCAGACGTGCGCGAAGGAAACAGCCGCGCACGGCTGCCTGAGTACGTCAAACGTCGAGCGGCGAGGCATGCTTGCCGCCAGCGTGAACCGGTTCTTACAGAGAAAAGACCGGCTAGTTCTAACGTTAAAGGGGCTAGTCGTTCTCCGATTCTACGGCATTGAATTGTTCGACACGTCAGAAAAAGCAACAACAAAAAAGAGAACACTGCCCGACTGCACTGGCAATTTTTAAAAGAGAGCCAAACGTTTCCTTATTGCTTCTTACCAGCACAGGGGATATACCCGCCGTTCATAAGGTGTGCGACGTACCGAAGTTATGAATATGGTGGCGCGGTGGAAGCGTCTAGCAAAATTAGGAACAGCTGTGCTTAGCTAAACCAAAAATAACCTTACGCAAGCCTTATAAAGCCATGTTGAAAATCGTAACACCTAACTAGCTTCGCATAACTGTGCTAATAAAAGCACACCATAGTAGGCCCGCACAAGGCCGAGCTGAGATTCTTGTATGCTTTTAGTCATGCCGAACAACGTAAGATGTGTGGTTAAGCCAGAGCTCAACTTGTGATAACTTTGATATTTGCTGATTAGGCCCACGTTAACATGATATGCAACCTACTCGGTATCAAGCCTCAAATATGCAAATTAGGCCAGTAGATTATGTAGAAAAAATGGCAGCATATCCACGGAGTGAACGATGGAGAGTGGGTCGAAGCATCTGTCCATTCATTCGTTCTTGCTTCCGTCCATCCACGCGTGCGTCTGTGTGGCAGCCCACGCGTCCTTCCACCCCTCCGTGCGTGCGTCTGTTCGTGCGTCCGCACGTCCATCTGTGCGTTCGTCCCTGCATGCGTTCATGCACCCGCTCCTATGTCCCTTCATGCGTCCATCCCTCTGTGCAGCCATTCGTGCGTCCGTCGATGCATCTGTCTGTGTGTCCATTCGTCCACCTATTCAACACTCTAAGTACCACGATCTCGCATATTTTCATCATATATTCCTCATATAGAAGCACCGCCATTCAGCGGACATTGCAAGGTCGGAACGAGAGGAGGCACACGCACACTTTTTTACGGCTTGTGCTTCGTGTCTACTTCCCACCTTTAACCACCTCGAGTTCGTGGTATATACTAGTTCACTGTATTCATGGCACTGTGGCCCAACGCTCGCTAAACCTTTCTAAAACTAAGGAGGTTACATATACCCAGCGAGTATAACAAAGCAACCCTTTCTTGTCAGATAGTGCTCAATGTACATACGAATGGCTGCTAAGTTGGAATGAGAGACAGAAGGATTCGCCTTTTAGTGAACGCACATGCTGCGAATTTTTTATTGTTCAACAATGCACAGAAGAAATCTCCCACCAGCACCACCTTGCAGATCGAAATGTAAGACTGGTTATACACTACTACTAGGACTACGAGGGACGAATGGGTGCCACTATAAAAAGCTTCTCCCCTAAAAGGAGGAATGAACGCGTGCAGGCGAGCACTCTGAAAGAACAAGAAATTGGAAACAAGAAACGGTGTTCGGACTGGTTTCTTCGCTGATCTATAGTTTTCCTTAAAGTTGTAGTACCGAAATCCGAAATCGAACCAGGCACATTTACATACGGAATAACGAGCTCTCGAATACTGATGATGCTCTCGAAAAGTACTTAGTGGACGAGGAGCTGGAAGTGGAGTACGTTGCCACAGCAGAGAATAAAGACAAACCTATACGCTTGCTTACTGAAATTCACTGCCAGAGATACGGTTTACGGCACGGGTACAGTACAGCAGTGGCTGCTCCTCAGAATGCGATAATGCCATCTCCTTTTCACGAGCTGACCGGAATCGCCCAAGGCTGCCGAACCTTAGAATGCTAACATTCAGAGGTGATATACATCAATGTTTGGCTTTCTGGGAGCAATTTGAGCAAACTGTCCACCTGAACAACGCTTTGTGAACAAGGAAAAAGTTCTATCTACATCGTTATCCTGCAAGTGAAGCGGCAGCTGTGATGTGTGGTTTTCCGGTTTTTGTAGCCTGTTATGCGGACGCCATAGAGTTATTGAAGGAGCGGTTCGGTGATCATAACAAAATTGTGCAACACCACCTGTCAGCGCTTCGCAATCTTCCGCATGTCAAGTCAGGAAGCAACGTCCGAGGCCTCAGGTAGCTTTACGACTCTGTACAGCTCAGCGTACGATGTCTCACTGCACTAAACGTACCAACGATAACTTCCTCGGCAATGTTGATTGACATTCTACAAGAGGCTTTGCCATACGTCAGCATACATCAGAGCAAAGCGCAGCGAGACTCTAAGACAACATGCGTCTGCTACAAACGCATTGGATTGAGCATTGGCTGCTGCAAACTTGGATTCGGAACTAAAAGCGCTGCTTATTGTCATACCTATTGAGTTGGAAAGCCAGGAGCAGTGTCAGAATTTTTCAGAGTGACCTGTTATTTACCATGCTCTCAGTCATTAGAGAGGACGAGCACAAGCACCACTTCGTTACTACCCAATGCATCATACAGGAGGAACGAGTGCTTTTTCTGTAAATTTACCGAACAAGGCACACGCACCTGCGACGCCAACCTCTCCATCGTTTTCTAGGAAAAAAAATCTGGCCGAAGCCATCCGCTCCTACAGATGCACGTCAAGAGGTTACCTGGCACGATCTTGCAAAGTGAAGCTTACGGGATCAACTGTCAAGGGGCCCCGAACACCTTCTACTCCCCACCCTGGCGCTCGTCCCGCCCTGTCTGCTACTACTGTGGCTATCGCGGCCACATATCCCGTGTCTGCCGAAAGCGCCAGCAAGATGAGTGTCGGAATGACATGCGTTAACGGTAACTGTACAGCAGCGCTTCTTACCAAGGTCGACGTTATTCGTCTCCCCCGCACCGGTCTCCATCTCCTCCGGTATCGACAGCACCACGGAACAGCCGAAACATGAGATGCCGCCGCTCACCTTCGCCCTTCGCCCTTCCGCCATTCCACTTCTCCACTTCGGCCAGCCTCGTTCTCCTGATATTCATTCGGAAAACTAAATGATGCAGTTTGTGGAGGAAAAACTGCATTCGCAATTAGAACTGAATTTCTTCCATCAGGACCGTGTAACATGGTCTCTTTGGATGTAGAAGGAGTGCGAGTCGATGCTTTGGTGGACAGAGATGCGACATTGTCTGTTATACTTGCTGATTTGTCTCAACATTCAAAGAAAGAAACGACGCCTTACGATGGTCCCACGTTAGTCGCTGCCCAGGGGAACGTCATTCGCCCTCCCGCGTTTTGTACTGTGCGTGTTTTCATCGACGGCATCCGCCATCATATCCAGTTTGCTGTCCTGTCCCACTGCTCTCACCGGCTAATTTTAGCATGGCATTTTCTTTCTTCTGCCTCCACGGCTATTTGCTGTGGCCAACGTGTCGTCCACCTCAACGACACGGACTGCACGCTCAGCGGCGACCCCCAGAGGCCACTTCGTTTGACAGCTGCGGAAGGTACCGAATGACCACCAGGTCAAGAACGAATTGTAACTATTACCTCCAAGGACATCGACCATGGTGACGTGCTGGTCTCACCATCATTTATATGCGTCGGTAAAGGCATCATTCTCGCTTGCGGTGTAGTTCGGTTTCTCAATGGTCCCACACTTATCACCACTGTGAATACGACATCCGAAAAAATTCTACTTCCCCAGAACACCACGATGGCCTGCGTGACGGATCCCGAGCCTGCGTGTGTCGTGCCACCTCAGACCGTCTCCTCCAGCGACAGGCCTAAGGGTTAGCCTCTATCTTCTTCCGTCTTTTACTGCAGCCATTAGCGACGACTTGACACCTTCACAGACGCAACAGCTACTTGCTTTGGTAAAGAAACAAGCAAGTACCTTCGATGTTTACTTCTTGACGCGTGGCCGCACTAGTACTATAACGCATCGAATTCACACAGTCGGAACATCTGTTGTACACCGCCGGCCCTACCGCGTGTCTCCTGCTGAGCGAAAAATCATCGAAGAAAACGTAGCTGACATGCTCAAACGAGAGGTAACTCGACCTTCATCTAGCCCTTGGTCGTCGCCTGTGGTTCTGGTTCGCAAGAAGGATGGCTCCGTGCGCTTTTGCGTCGATTATAGGGCGCTCAACAAGATCACTCGCGAGGATCTGTACCCAATGCCTCGCATTGACGACGCCCTTGATTTTCTACAAGGCGCGAAATACTTTTCCAGCCTCGACCTGCGTTCCGCATACTGACAAATTCCTATGCACAAAGACGATTAAGAGAAAATGGCATTCGCAACCCCCGACGGGCTATACGAATTCAACGTTATGTCTTTCGGGCTGTGCAATGCGCCCGCTACATTTGAGCCCATGATTGATACCATGCTACGTGGTCTCAAATGGAAGACCTGTCTCTGCTACTTGGACGACATCGTCATTTTTTCGTCAACGTTTCCTCAGCACCTGCAACGTTTGAATGACGTTCGGACGTGCCTTGCATCCGCTGGTCTCCAACTCAACACAAAAAAATGCCGTTTCGCCACAAAAGCTATCAAGTTTTTGGGCCACGTCGTGACCTAACACGGAATTCGGCCGGATCCGGTCAAAATTTCTGCAGCGCTTCGCTTTCCGCGTCCCGAAAGGTCGAAGGAGTTGCGAAGTTTTCTTGGTCTCGCCTCCTATTTTCGCCGTTTCATACGAAACTTCGCATCAATAGCGGCTCCACTGCACCAGCTTCAAGCTTCCGACGTGCCCTTTTTGTGGTCGGAAGAATTTCCAACGGCATTCGACCTGTTAAAGTGTGCCCTCACGCCCGAATTTGTACTCCGCCACTTTGATGAGGCCGCACCGACCATACTACATACGGACGCTAGCGCCTGTGGTATAGGTACCGTTCTGCTTCAACGCGGCACCTCTTCACAAGAAAGAGTAGTCGCATATGCCAGTAGAGTACTTGCCGCGACTGAGAGGAACTATGCCATAACTGAGCAGGAGAGCAGGAGTGCAAGAGTTCCGTCCCTATCTCTACGGCCGTCATTTCACGATGGTTACGGACCACCACGCCCTATGCTGGCTTTCCACGTTGAAGAACTTGTCTGGGCGTTTGGGTCGGTGGATTCTACGTTTACAAGAGAATGACTTCGATATCATTTACAAGTCAGGTAAAAAACACCAAGACGCCGACGCCCTTTTGCGCTGCCCGCTACCGAATACCCAGCTTAGCATCGGTCAAAGTTCGGCCATCACTTTTGCTGTAGCGCCCGCGCTCGCCTCAGTAGACCAGCTATTATTGGAGGACAAGCGCGCACTTCACTCCTGCCATTTGTCTGATCCGTACTGTAGGCGTATTACAGACCAGCTCTCGTGAGCTTCCCATCCACCTAACGCGCGGCACAGTCGTCAACTCTTGCGATTTAAGCTGGAGAATGGAGTCCTGTACCGTCACATCTACCGCCCTGATGGTCAACGCTGGGTCCCCGTGTTACCACACTCTCTTCGACTTGACGTGCTTAAAGCCTTCTACGATGACTTGACTGCCGGACATCTTGGTATTCAAAAAGCTCACGATCGCATTCGAAGTCACTTCTACTGGCCTGGTATTTCTACTAGCATCACGCGCTACGTCGGTTCCTGTGTCCCATGCCAGCGTCGTAAAATCCTGACAACTGCACCGGCTGGGCCTCTAGAGCCAATTCCGTGCCCCACAACGCCATTTCAGGTTGTAGGTATCGACCTTTACGGCCCTCTTCCCGTCTCATCCACTGGCAAACGATGGATAGTGACCGCCATAGACCACTTGACACGTTACGCGGAGAAAACGTCTGTATCAACTTCCTCTGCTTCAGAAGTTGCTGACTTCGTTTTGCACGCCATCATTCTGCGCCACGGTGCTCCTCGTGTATTGTTGAGTGATCGTGGAAGCGTGTTCCTGTCAGAAGTGCTAGATGAAGTATTGCGCTTCTCTGGAATAACACACAAGACAGCTACAAGCTACCACCATTAGACCAATGGTCTCACCGAGAGCTTTCACCGCATTCTCGCTGATATGATAGCCGTATACATCAGTCCATATCACAAAAACTGGGATACTCTCTTACCATTCCTTACCTTTGCCCACAACATGGCCGTTCAATGCACCACTGGTTATTCGCCGTTCTACCTCGTTTATGGACGTTCCCCTACTTTCTTCCTCGACGTTTCCTTTTTCAACAGTGACGTCAACTCGTCTCCGTCTTCTAGCGAGGAATGCGTTTCAAGACTAGCTCGGTGTCGCGATCGTGCTCGCATCAACACGAAAGCGCGACATCAGGATCGAAAAGTCATTTATGACGCATTCCATCACCTTGTACTCTTCCGACCTGGTGACGAGGTGCTGCTGTTCACACCTATTCGTACACCTGGTCTGTGTGGCAAGTTCCAGCCACACTTCATTGGGCCTTACATAGTTACAACGGACTTCGCCCGTTAATTATCGTGTGACCCCACTTGTCGTCCCAACAGACCGCCGTCATCGCTTCACAGAGATCCTGCACGTGTCTCGCATGAAGCCCTCCAGGTGACGTTCTCTGCCCCATTGATTTGCTGCGGCCAGGTTGTAGTGTGGGCATTCATTATGCGCTTCTCATGTATGCATTATCATAATCATCAACATCCGTCTGGGTCCCTGTCCTCATCTTTACTGGGGGTAACCACAATCATCATCGGGTGTGTGCACGCTCGGTCTTGGACTGCCCGTTCGTTGCTGAGCCCATGGGCTAAATAAACGCTGTCTCAACGCAGACGTCAATATAAATATATATATATATATATATATATATATATATATATATATATATATATATATATATATATATATATATATATATATAAATATATATATATATATATATATAATATATATATATTGTAACGAAGAGCGGCGCGGCAGCTGTGGGCCATGGGCTGGAAAGCGAGGAAGAAGAGGCACAATAGAACAGCTTGCCTGACGAACGGGTGTTGTGTCTGTCTCGCTTATTACAATGACGCAGCCGTTCAACGAACCTGTGTGCGACTCTCTGCGTGAAGAAACTGTCCTACGGAGCAGAGACACTCGCCAGCAGCCCGCAGCTCTTGCTACCATGGCCATGGCACCTGACCTGGCCACCGCGGGTACCGAAGCCAGCGCGCTGCGTGCAGGCGTCCTTGCCAAACCACAAGGTGACTCCACTGACTCTGCTTCGCAAACCGCCTCCTTGCCCAGGGATGCCATACACGCTTCCTTGGACTTCGCCTCAGCTACCATCCCTAGAGCAACGTCAGTACCATCGCCAGAAGACAGGCGTAATTCCTCGCCTGTAGCCGCGAGCGAACTCTGCACGGTTCTGCAAGCCATCGCTACTTCGAGCCAGCGATTGCAGACGCCACCGTTACCTTCTCAGCAGCATGTGCACGCACCACGTTGCCTCCTCCGTCTATGGCAGAAATTCCTGACTTTACTGGCATTGATCAAGACCCAACCGTCTGGCTGGATGAAATCCATTCATTGGCCCGTCGACATGCATGGACTGACGACGTGATGCCATCGCTAGCCGTAAGCCGACTGCGCGAGTGCGCCAGAGCGTGGCATCAATACAATGGCATCAAGTACAAATCCTGGAGTGACTGGAATACAGCCTTCATCAGGGCCTTCCCACCAATTCCATCCGCCTACGACGACCATTTCCTGCACGTGCAATCGCGTCGGCAGGCTCCATCGGAAGACACTCGTAAATACGTCTACGATTAGCTCGGGCTTCTCGACAAATGTGGCATTACATGGATCTCTCCGGCTGCTCGCCAGTATGTCGTCGATGGCTTGGCTGACCCTACCCATTATGCCATCTTATCTTGCCAGTCACCTGAAGCGTCACCCCAAGTTTTCGCTCAAAGGGCAGCAGAACTTCAGCCAAACTCTCGTCGTCAGCTTAGCTTGGACACATTACCGACTGTCCGTTCGACCTACGTCTCCACACGACACGGATGCTTCAAGTACGGTCACATTGGCCACAACGCCAAGGAGTGTCGTCAACCTTTCCTAAATCCACTAACTAAATCTAGACCTAAATCCACTAACTAGCTTGTCAAACTCCTCGGATGTCCATTCATGTTGAGGGAATAGGTGACCTATCTGCTCTGGTGGATACCGGTGCGGAACGAACGGCGCTACATTGGCGTCATGCTCCGGACACTATCCGACCGTGGACGCAACCTCCCTTTTTCGGACTTGGAGGAAGTGCTATGCCAGTCGGCATGCTCGACATTTCAGTCCGGACGGCAGCGGGAACTAAAGTTCTTCCAGGCATTCCCGCCTTTGAAGACCTCCCTGCCGACATGACCCTTGGTGCGGACTTCTTGCTATCCGATGACATTGAGCTCACCATACATTGTGGCCACGTCGAGCTCCGGTCTTCAACAGCTGGGACTACCGCCACAACCCTTCCACCACCGAAAGGTGAGCCGTCCACTCCGCCTACCTTATCTTCTATATTGGCTCGCCATCAGCCAGTATTCGCTAGCAATACAGCAGAACTGCCAGGCACTAATTTGCTGCTCCATCGCATACCAACGGGAGATCATCCACCAATATGCGTACCACTGCGACGATACGCTGAATGAAAATGGGCAGTGATCGCAGAACAAGTAGATGAAATGCTTGCCACGGGCAGTATTAGGCCGTCATCGAGTCCGTGGGCAGCGTCAGTCGTCCTTGTTCGCAAGAAAAACAGATCACTACGCTTCTGCGTGGACTACAGGCAGCTCAATAAGTGTACAATGCCCGACTCCTACCCTTTACCCCGCATTGATGACGCTGTTGATACAGTACGTCACTACAAGTTATTTTCATCGCTTGATTTACGCGCAGGGTACTGGCAGTATAACGTCGCGGAGGAAGATCGATGTAAAACGGCCTTTCGCACACCTGTCGGTTTGTATGAATTCAACCGCATGCCGTTTGGACTAAGAACGGCTCCTAGCACTTTTCAGCGTGCGATGAATTCAGTGCTTGGACCATTGAAAAACCAAGCCTGTGTGGTGTACTTAGAAGACATCCTGGTCGTTGGCAGGACGGAGGTTGAACACCTTCGCGATTCGGACGAAGTAATACACAGACTCTAAGCAGCGAGGTTTCGCTTGAACAAAGAGAAATGCCAGTTTAGGGTGTCCAAGATTTCGTACCTGGGACATAATATATCTCCTGTCGGCATTCAGCCACTCCCGGAGCGATTAGCTGCCGTGTCGCAGTACTCCACACCAACCGGCTTGAAGCAGGTTCAGTCATTTCTGGGTATGGAGTCGTATTTGCGAAGGTTTATTTCCCACCTCGTTTCGATCGCAGCTTTCTTGAGCGGTCTTCTTAAAAAAGACGCGCGGTTTGATTGGGGCGTCTCACAGAAAATGCATTTTGAGCTTTAAAACAAAAGCTCACTTGTTGCCCCATACTGAGTCACTTCAATAAAGACTGGTCCACTGAAGTGCACACTGATGCCAGCTAAGTCGGCCTAGGACCTGTGTTAGTGCAGCGTGATCCAGATGGCGTGGAACACGTGGTCGCTTATGCCAGCCGAAAACTTTCAGACACCGAGCGCCACTATCACTCCAACGAGCTTGAATGTCTTGCAGTGGTATGAAGCGTCGATGATAAGTTTCGACATTATCTTTTCGGGCGTAAATTCACTGTTGTGACTGATAATGCTCCTATAGCATGGATGTTCTCCAAGCAGCAACTTAAGCACAAATTTGCCCGGTAGATAATCACGCTGCAAGAATACGATTTGGACGTGCGCCACCACGCCGGGGGGCTAAACAACGTCGCCGATGCAGTCTCATGGAACCCCCTTGACTGCACGCAACAAACCAGGCAAACCCACAGTTTTTTCGCCCAGATGGATATATCCCGAGCCCAAAAGGAGGATAAAGATTAGGCATCCATTATTGCATCTATCACTGATAAGGGAAATCACAGTACTTTTGTGATGCGCAATGCTGCATTGTACCGGCGTCACTGGCGAGCGGACCGATCCGAAGAACGTTACCTCCTGGAGATCCCGAAATCCGACAGGTCAGAAATATTACGAGCCAATCACGACTCCCCAGAAGGCGGACACACCGGCCAACGAGACACACTCCGGAAACTACAAGAACGTTTTTGGTGGCCGAAGATGCAAAGCAGCGTCCGTTCTTATGTCGCCAGTTGCAAAATTTGCCAGCAGTTTAAGCGACTGTCTGGGTGTCAACGTGGAATATTTACATCAATCCAAGTACCCGAAACAATTTTCCACACGATTGGCATTGATTACATGGGACCTCTACCCACCACCACTGCGGGAAATCGTTACGTCATTGTAGCAGTAGACTACCTGTCAAAATACGTGGAAGCGGAGGCTGTGCCATCTCTTGCATCCACTTACCTAATCGACTTCCTCAAGCACCGATTTGAATGGAGACATGGCTTACCAAAAAATTTAATATCTGATCTGGCTACAACGTTTCGTAGCGGGGAACTGACACGACTTTCTCCATATACGAATGCAGAGAAAAGAGGAGAGGCCGACTGAGACGTGCACCTTCCGTCAGCCACTTTTGCGATTAACACGGTGCTGCAGACGTCTGCCGGGGAAATGTCCTACGAGATCGTTTATGGGAAACTACCACAGCCGAAAGCGGTCCTCAGTCTGGATGCTCCCATTATAATTCCACGGGCCAACGTTCGCAAAGCAGCCTGTGAGAAGATCCGAACTGAGGCGATCAAGAAAGCCACCCACGCACAAGAAAATCAAAAGCGCCACTATGACAGACGCCGTGGACCCACTCCTGCTCACAACATCGGTGACGAGGTCTGGGTGCAAAGGGGCACCGGCGGGCCTAGCAAAAAGCAACTCCCTAAGTTCGACAGGGCATTCATAATTACTCAGCGTGTAGGAGAAAATACCTGGCGTGTGAACATCTCAGATGCGAGCTTCACTCTCAATAAACGCAAAAGAAACAACTTTGTCGTGCATGTGTCACGCTTGAAATAAGCAGTTGGACCGCTGCAGGTGCAATGAACTGTAATTGCTTTTTTTTCGTTGTCACGTCCGTAGTTTGGCCGAATGTAACGAAGAGCGGCGCGGCAGCTGTGGACCATGGGCTGGAAAGCGAGGAAGAAGAGGCAGAATTGAACAGCTTGCCCGATGAACGGGTGTTGTGTCTGTCTCACTTATTACAAAATATATATATATATATAAATATATATATATATATATATATATATATATATATATATCAAGGAAAGAGGTGTATACCTAAGCGCTCGTTTTTTCGTGTTTGTCAGAATGATAATGAGATCTAACAGGCAATATTGCCAAGGAATGTAGTATAGGGAACATAATAGAACAAATGTAATGTAAATATGAATAAAGAAAAGTTGATAAAAAAATAACCAGCTGTGAGCAAGAATCAAACATACGACCTTCGAATAACGCCTTCGGTGCCCATCGAACGCGTTATTCGAAGGTCGTAGGTTCGATTTGAGAGTTGTGCAACAACGGGAAAAAGGTTATTTATTTTTCACTTGCAGTTTCGGCTGGTCGTTCAACATTCTTGAGAAGACGTAAGAATAGTGGCACAACCCATAGCAGAAGACCACCCAATCCCTCTGTTTAGGCCCAGCAATTAGTTCGATGAAGCAGGTAAATAGGAAGCTTCGAGACCACCGGAAGAAAACTTCGCCCCGCAGTTAGCATAAAGTAGACTTCTGCTGCATATGATGAAGACAAAGAACACATTCAGAGAATAGGCGAAGGTATGCAGAATCTGGTTAGGCGCTTTTTTATCTCTATTGTCCCTTGCCTCTTTTCTAACAGCCTAAAATAAAAAAACTGCATAAAAAATTGTCAGATCCCACGTACTTTGGGAATAGATGATATGCGAAGCACGATTAAAGAAGGTTGATGTGTCACTTTTAAATGAGCACAACGTTATGAGGCCGACGTAAAATATGCTGTACATGACATCTATGTCATAATTATCATGTTTGGACGTGTCATTTACCTTTGTCGTCTATTTACGTCACGCGATACCAATTTGGTATGTGTGGAGCTAGTGAAACGGCCCTGAGCGCGCTATGAGCATAGCTTGTAGTCAAGATTTACTTGACATGCATGTAATGAATATCAGGTTTGGACGTCGTGCATTCATGTCATGTAATACGAATTTTCTTATATGTCAAGCTAGCAAAACGGCGGCGATTGCATCATGACTGAGCCACCGTGGCGTCCCCCAGGGTGCCGTACTGAGCCCAGTGCTGTTAAAGTTTACGCTAATTGCTCTCACTGAGCATCTTCCAAGCACAGTCAGGCTATCAATGTACGCAGATAATTTCTGAGTTTGGGCATCGGCTGTAACACGCCTGCAGTTGTGCGCGAGAATTCAAAAAGCTGCCACTGAAACATTACATCACCTCCGAAATCAAGGCTTGAAATTTCTGCTGAGAAAAACGACTTCGCAGCTTTTACACCTAAGCCTATGATTAAGAACACCATAAGCATCAATAATAAAACTTTACTACATGCTCGATCGCACGAATATTTGGTCGTCATAATTGACAGGAATGTATCATGGAGCGAGCACGTCTCGTACATGAAAAAATGATTAATATACATTTGTATTTTACTGAAGTTCCTGGTTGTGCTCAAGGTAGGCCTTGAGCACAACCAGGAAGTCGTCTGGGGCTGGTTCTAGGATTGGGCGAAGCCTTTGGTTTGTAATAGCCTTGTCTTCCCTCCTGCAGTGCGCGATACTGGAGGATGCGTCTTGCCGGCCGGTGTTCCGGAGGCCGGCATGGCATTGGACGCCGCTGTACTTGCTTGAAAGTACGCATGACCGCTTCACTCAACCATTGGTGGCCAAAGTCGGGCCAAAGTCGGAAGAGCGGAGTTCTCGTCTTGAGAGCATCGAAGTGTAGTCCAGGCTAAGTCTTCGGGATTGTAACCCCTCAAGTGAGACGCTGTGGCTGTCATGTTGCCTCAGGTGGCTGGTTCACAGTGAGGGTGAAATTCGGCCGTAAAAATTTGAAACCTGAACTCGCTGGCTCAGACTTGATTCCAACGGGGTCGAGATGATTTGCTGCGTCGATCGACGTCGGACTTGGCAGAGTGCAGGTGATTGAGACGTGCCTTCAGCCTAAAATTGACAGCACCGATGCGCTGCACTTCTTGCATCGCCGCGCGCTCACAGCGCCTCTCACGCCAAGGTTTTCCCCGCTAACCCTTACGCCGTGATCCGACGCGCGAGCGCGTCTCGCGCTTAGGGTTCGCGTTGCATGTATACCCACCGAACGAGTGGGCCCGGCAAGGAGCTTCGCATTCCTCTCTCGACCAGGAAACCTGATTAGAGGAAGACGCCACTTGCCACCCGCCCCATAGGCTTTCAAAGTGAGCAGATCTGCTACTACAGGACCACAAGAAGAACCAAAATCAATGCAAACTGAAGTGAACGCCGAGATGTCCATGGAGAAATTGGCATGGACGTATGATGTCAACAGTGGCAAAACAACATTGAAGAAGGACATAGAATGGATACAAGTTGGATGCAAAGAAAAACGAGCGCCGAACCTGATTCAAGCATCCAACGAGAAGCCCAAGAAAGAGCTCGAGTCCACGCAAAAAGCTTCAAAGCAACGCAACTTGAAGATGCTCCCTTTTCCTACAGACGACTTTGAAATCAACTACAGTTCACACGCCAGAGTCGAATTATTCAAATGGAGTCTAAGATCAATTACGCACGCTATCGGGCAATCAAGCAGTTTCACGCAACAAGATTTGTACGACAAAGTTTGAGTTCAAGTGCAGAGCGTTACCATTGCTAGTACCGTCGACACAGAACGTGCAACCAAGTTGAGAAGCATTGCTACCATCTAGTTAGGCGGCACTTTCTTCACTGTGAACTCCTGCGTGAGACATCCCGACGATGTATGCAGAGGTGTTATCTACGGACTTCTCCCGGGAAACAGCAGTGCCAAAATTGTAGCTGGCCTCAGAGTCGACTCATGACGCGGGGTCCTTGGCACTCGCATGCTTGGTCGCTCATTCCCCGCCATAATCACTTTCGACGACCCACACGTCCCGTACTACATGACCTCCCAAAGGGGATACTACCGCAACAAACCCTATCGAAAGTCTGTGCAGTTATGCCGTGAATGCGGTGCCATTGGACACCAACAAGATATCTGTCCCAGGTCCAGCGAAGACTTTTAATAAAAGTGCGGACACGACGAGGTCACCATTGATCACGAACGCATTCGCAACTGCAAAATATGTGAACAACTCCATGAAACCACCGGCAAGGAATGCAGGAAGAAGCTACGACCAAACCCAACGCCCTACCAAGTTAGATAACAAACACTCGAGAAGGCGAAAGCCCGAGAGAGTGGCTGCAGTCCGCGCAGTGAAACGTTCCCCGAGCTTGACAAACCATCTCCCAGAGCCAGGGGCACACTGCACGACAAGCACGGCCAAAGCAAGTCTATGTCTATTCTGTGATCGCGCTTCAGGTCTCGCACATGATCCCGCTCCCTCTCCGCCCACTACATCAGCCATGATGATGCAACACGCGTAGATTCGACTTCACTGAACAACAACAACAACAACAACAACAACAACAACAACAACACTCCAGATTGCTCATCTAGCGAATCCACTGAATTCAAGAATTTGGAAAAAACGGTTTCAAATAAGCAAAAAATTTGCAAAGCTAGCGTGACCAGCTCCAAAGACAAGGTGCAGTTGTCGATAAGCTTGCAAAACTATGCCAAGAGCGAGAAAATATCATCCACAAGCAGAACGCAAGCAAAAGAGGCTCACTAGACTGTTCGAACAACAGCACCAAGCTAAAAAACTGGCGACGAAACTAACTACACCAGATATTGAGGCTGCGGTGGAGGCAAAAGCACTGTCCAATATATATATTGTAACGAAGAGCGGCGTGGCAGCTGTGGGCCATGGGGTAGAAAGCGAGGAATAAGAGGCAGAATAGAACAGCTTGCCCGACGAACGGGTGTTGTGTCTGTCTCGCTTACTTGAATGGCACAGCCGTTCAATGAACCTGTGTGTGACGACCCGTGTGGAGAAGCTGTCCCACGGAGCGGACGCACTCTCCAGCAGCCCACAGCTCCTGCTACCGTAGCCATGGCATCCAACCTGGCCACCACAGGTACTGAAGCCAGCAGGCTGCGTGCAGGCATCATTGCCAAACCACAAGGTGACTTCACTGACTTGGCTTCGCAAACCACCTCCTTGCCCAGGGATGCCGTACACGCTCCCTTGGGCTTCGCCTCAGGTACCATTCCTGGAGCAACGTCAGTACCGTCGCCAGAAGACAGGCGTAATTCCTCGCCTGTAGCTGCTAGCGAACTCTGCCCGGTTCTGAAGACCATCGCTACTTCGAGCCAGCGTCTTGCAGACGCCACCGTCGCCTTCTCAGCAGCCTGTGCACGCACCACGTTGCCTCCTCCGTCTACGGCAGAAATTCCTGACTTTACTCCCGTTGATCAAGTCCCAACCGTCTGGCTGGATAAAATCCATTCGAAGGCCCGTCGACATGCAGAGACTAAGGACGTGACGCTATCGCTAGCCGTAAGCCGACTGCGCGAGTCCGCCAAAGCGTGGCATCAATACGATGGCTGCAAGTACAAATCCTGGATTGACTGGACTACAGCCTTCGTCACGGCCTTCCCACCGCTTCCATCCGCATACGACGACCATTTCATGCGCATGCGATTGCGTCGGCAGGCTCCATCGGCAGACGCCCATAATTACGTCTATGATTAGCTCGGGCTTCTCGACAAATGTGCCATTACATGGATCTCTCCGGCTGCCCGCCAGTATGTCGTTGATGGCTTGGCTGATCCTACCCATGCTGCCATCTTATCTTGCCAGTCACCTGAAGCGTCACCCCAGGTTTTCGCTCAAAAGGCAGCCGAACTTCAGCAAAACTCTGGTCGTCGGCTTAGCAGGGACACATTACCGACTGTCCGTTCGACTTACGCCTGCACACTACAGGGATGCTTCAAGCACGGATGCTGTTGCATTGGCCACAACGCCAAGAAGTGTCCTGAACCTTTTCAGGCCCGAATCCACTACCAAGCTCGTCAAACTCCTCGGATGTCCATTCAAGTCGAGGGAATAGGTGACCTATCTGCTCTGGTGGATACCGGTGCGAAACGAACGGCGCTACACCTACGTCCTGCTCCGGACACTATCCGACCGTGGACGCAACCTCCCCTCTGCGGACTTGGAGAAAGTGCCATGTCAGTCGGAATGCTCGACATTTCAGTCCGGACGGCAGCAGGCACTAAAGTTCTTCCAGCCATTCCCGTCATTGAAGACCTCCCTGCCGTCATGATCCTTGGAGCTGATTTCTTGCTATCTGATGACATTGAGCTCACCATACATTGTGGCCACGTCGAGCTCCGGTCTCCGACAGCTGGGACTACCGCCACAACCCTGCCACCACCGACAGGTGAGCCGTTCACTCCGCCTACCTTATCTTCTATATAAGCTTGCCATCAGCCAGTATTCGCTAGCAATAAAGCAGAACTGCCAGGCACTTATTTGCTGCTCCATCGCATACCAACGGGAGATCATCCACCAATATGCGTACCACTGCGACGATACGCTGAACGAAAATGGGCAGTGATTGCAGAACAAGTAGATGAAATGCTTGCCGCGGGCATTATTAGGCAGTCATCGAGTCCGTGGGCAGCGTCAGTCGTCCTTGTTAGCAAGAAACACGGATCATTACACTTCTGCGTGGACCACAGGCAGCTTAATAAGTGTACAATGCCTGACTCCTACCCTTTACCCCGCATTAATGACGTTGTTGAAACAGTACGTCACTGCAAGTTCTTTTCGTCGCTTGATTTACGCGCAGGGTACTGGCATTTTAACGTCGCGGAGCAAGATTGATGTAAAACGGCCTTTCGCACACCTTTCCGTTTTTATGAATTCAACCGCATACCGTTTGGACTACGAACGGCTGCTAGCACTTTTCAGCATGCGATGAATTCAGTGCCTGGACCATTGAAACACCAAGACTGTGTGGTGTACTCAGACGACATCCTGGTCGTTGGCAGGACGGAGGATGAACACCTTCGCAATTTGGACGAAGTACTACACAGACTCTATGCAGCAGTGTTTCGTTTGAACAAAGAGAAATGCCAGTTTGGGGTGTCCAAGATTTCGTACCTGGGACATCATATATCTCCTGTCGGCATTCAGCCACTCCCGGAGCTAATAGCTGCCGTGTCGCAGTAACCCACACCAACCGGCTTGAAACAGGTTCAGTCATTTCTGGGTATGGCGTCGTATTTGCGAAGGTTTATTCCCCACTTCGCTTCGATCGCAGCTCCCTTGAGCGGTCTTCTTGAAAAATACGCGCGGTTTGAATGAGGCGTCTCACAAAAAAATGCTTTTCGAGCTATAAAACAAAAGCTCACTTGTTGCCCCATACTAAGTCACTTCAATGAAGACTGGTGCACCGAAGTGCACACTGATGCCAGCCAAGTCGGCCTAGGAGCTGTGTTAGTGCAGCGTGATCCAGATGGCGTGGAACACGTGGTCGCTTATGCCAGCCGAAAACTTTCAGACACCGAGCGCCACTATCACTCCAACGAGCTTGAATGTCTTGCAGTGGTATGGAGCGTCGATGATAAGTTTCGACATTATCTTTTCGGGCGTAAATTCACTGTTGTGGCTCAGAATGCTCCTATAGCATGGATGTTCTTGAAGCAGCAACTTAAGCAGAAATTTGCCCGGTGGATAATCACGCTGCAAGAATACGATTTTGACGTGCCCCGCCACGCCGGGGGCTAAACAACGTCGCCGATGCACTCTCACGGAACCCCCTTGATTGGGCGCAACAAACCAGGCCAACCCACATTTTTTTTCGCCGAGATGGATGTATCCCGAGCCCAACAGGTAGATAAAGATTTGGCATCTATTAGGGCATCTATTACTGACAAGGGAAATCACAGTACTTTTATGATGCGCAATGCCTCATTGTACCGGCGTCACTGGCGAGCGGACCGATCCGAAGAACGTTACCTCCTGGTGATCCCGAAATCCCTTAGGTCAGAAATATTACGAGCCATTTACGACTCCCCAGAAGGCGGACACACCGGCCAATGAGCCACACTCCGGAAACTACAAGAACGCTTTTTGGTGGCTGAAGATGCAAAGTAGCGTCCGTTCGTATGTCGCCAGTTGCTAAATTTGCCAGCAGTTCAAGCGACTGCCTGGGTGTCAACCTGGATTACTAACACCAATCCAGATACCCGAAACAATTTTCCACACGATTGGCATTGATTACATGGGACCTCTACCCACCACCACTGCGGGAAATCGTTACGTCATTGTAGCAGTAGGCTACCTGTCAAAATACGTGGAAGTGGAGGCCGTGCCATCTCTTGCATCCACTTACCTAATCGACTTCCTCAAGCACCGATTTGAATGGAGGCATGGCTTACCAAAAAAGCTAGTATATGATCGGGCTACAACGTTTCGTAGCGGGGAACTGAAAAAGTACCTTTGCACGGCCGGCATGCAGCACCACTTCGCATACGCGTTTCATCCTCAAGCAAACGGCCTTACTGAGAGAACCAACCAGAGCACCGGGCACGACTCGCTCCATATACGAAGGCAGGGACAAGAGGAGAGGCCGACTGGGACGTCCACCTTCCGTCAGCCGCTTTTGCGAATAACACGGCACTGCAGACGTCTACCGGGAAAACGCCCTACGAAATTGTTTATGGGAAACTACCACAGCTGAAAGCGGTCCTCAGTCTGAATGCTCCTATTATAATTCCACGTGCCAACAATCGCAAAGCGGCCTCTCAGAAAATCCGAACTGAGGCGATGAAGAAAGCCACCCACGCACAAGAAAATCAAAAGCACCACTATGACAGACGCCGTAGACCCGCTCCTGCTTACAACATCGGTGACGAGGTCTGGGTGCAAATCGGCACCAGCGGGCCTGGCAAGAAGCTACTCCGTAAGTTCGACGGGCCATTCATAATTACTCAGCGTGTAGGGGAAAATACCTGGCGTGTGAACAACTCGGATGCGAACTTCACTCTAGATAAACGCAAAAGAAACAACTTTGCCGTGCATGTGTCGCGCTTGAAAAAAGCAGTCGAACCGCTGCAGGTGCAATGAACTGTATTTCTTTTTTTTCGTTGTAAGGTCCGCAGTGTGGCTGAATGTAACGAAGAGCGGCGTGGCAGCTTTGGGCCATGGGCTAGAAAGCGAGGAAGAAGAGGCAGATTAGAACAGCTTGCCCGACGAACAGGTGTTGTGTCTGTCTCGCATACTACAATATATATAATATATATATATATATATATATATATATATATATATATATATATATATATATATATATATATATATATATATATATATATATCTTTTAGGCATCTATTATGTACTTCATCCTCATCTGAACAGCAGTCAATCATCATCATATGTTCTGGCTCACAATCATCATCTTCTTTGAACGTGCGCTTCTTTATCGGGTCCGTTGCGCTTGTTCGTTCCCGAGTTCACGGCCAGTATACCTCGTTTCAACCGAGTCGTCATACGTGGTGGAGGTGGATTGACGATTCCAGTACCTCTCCTTACAATGCCTACTCGCTGAAGCTCCGTTCAGGCCGCCGCTCAGAGTGAGTGAGTGGATGTCTCAGAGTAAGGGAGTGGATGCCCTTTCTGCTCCTGTCTCTGCGCCGCAAGCCCCTCCTCTTTACATCGTAAACCACCAGCGTGACCCTCCGATCTTCGCTGGACTTCGCGGCGAAGATGTGGAGGACTGGCTCGATAACTACGAGCGAGTAAGCGCAACTAATCACTGGGACGACTCTAACAAGCTCCACTGAGTATCGCTTTATCTCACCGTTGTGCCAAGACATGGTTCTTGAACCATGAAATCGACCTCACCGACTGGCCTGCCTTCAAGCAGCAGCTTCGCCAAGTATTCGGCACGCCAGCCGTTCAATCCGCTCTAGCGAGGAGGGCGCTAGATACTCGCCAACAACATCCCGGCGAGTCATACACATCTTACATCGAGGATGTCATTGCGCTTTGCCGGCGCGTCAATTCTTCAATGTCTGAGTCGGACAAACTGCGCCACATCCTGAAGGGCATCGGAAGCATTGCCTACAATGCCCTTGTTGCCCAGAATCCTTCTACTGTCGCTGACGTCGTTTCTACGTGTCAGCGTCTCGACGAACTTGATTCTGTTCGCCTTCAGTCTGGCAATAGTGAACACCGTACAGCAGACCGGTACCTGCGTGACAGGATACGGGAGATCATACGCGAAGAACTACAATCAATAGGCATCTCACCACCTTCTCCATCTGTCACACAGCCTTCAACCATGGCCCTGCGTGACAATTTAAGGGAGGAACTAACATCATTAGAGAGTTTTAGAACTGCGTACGCTGCGTACGTGGCGGCGTTCCGTACGTAAGGACGCCACGTTCTGCGTAGTGCGCATGCGCAGACCGCAACGCGCACGTATCGTGTTACGTATGCAGCCGCTACGTACGCACGCACGAGATGCGCGCGTGCGTACGTATGAGGTGATCGCGCCGCTCTCGAACAAGTTCGCGACAGCGCGAGACTTCGTTTTGCGAAATGGCGGCATTGAAGGCAAGCACCGACTGGCTCTGTGGCTCAAAATAGGGCCATAATCAGGCTATAACACTTGGATTGGCTCACATTGGCTGTCAACAACACGTGCTTCTATTTTGATCTACCAGATGGCGCAACACGCTTCTTGCTCGTTACGTACGCGGGTACTACGGTGTACTGAAAGCCAATTAGTGGCAAACGACGCCACGTAACGCAAGGCGCTTGCGTGATGCGTACGTAGCACCATTCAGCAGTCATGAAACTCTCTATTCACCGGTCCAGCCTACGTACAGCAACCTCCGTCTAGCCCTCCAACGGCGCACAAGTTGCGGCCGCGCCTCCTCGCAACGTAAACTCTACTTCGCGCTGCCATCATTCACGCCAGTTGCTGCTGCACCACCGGTCCACTTCCGGCCAATGCCACCCGAACCTCCGTCTGTCCACTTGAGTGCGCTATCTCCCGGTGCGCCGAGCGCCCTCTACTGCCCGCCTTGGCGCCCGTCTCGCCCAACATGCTTTTACTGTGGATATCATGGTCATATATCTCGCTTCTGCCGCAAGCGCCAGGAGGACGAGCGTCGCGGGTACGACATGCGCGAACGGCTCTTTTCCAGTGGGGATTCTTACGCTCGGCGTTATTCATCTGGGCAGCAGCGGTCTCCATCTCCGCCCGCGTCGACTGAGACGCGAAACACTTACCGTTCAAGCCGATGCCGATCACCTTCTCTCTTCCGTCGCTCCTCCTCTCCTCTTCGGCCAGCCTCGTTTACGACTGACAACCGGTCGGAAATAAATGATGCAGTTTTCGGAGGAGAAACTGCATGTAACAGTAGGACTCATATTCCTCCAGCACGCCCGTTCAACATGTTTCTGTTACGGTGGAAGGATTTCTCGTGGACGCTTTGGTGGACACCGATGCTACAGTTTCTGTGATTGGGTATGATTTGTGCAAATGCCTGAAAAAAGTAATGACCCATTATAATGGACCCAATCTAGTCGAAGCCCAGGAGAACACTATCCGCCCTTTTGCTCTTTGTACTGCTTGTGTGTTTATTGATGACATTTTGCGTTACATCAAGTTCACTGTGCTTACCCGGTGCTCTCATCAGCTAATCCTAGGGTGGGACTTCCTATCTTCTTCTTCAGCCGCTATATGTTTTGGTGAACGGATTCTGCACCTAACTAATACGGACTCCATGTTCGACGAAGGCGTCTACAAGCCACTATGCCTGTTCACTCGCAAAGATCTTGAACTACCGCCACATCAAGAACGAATTGTGACCCTGACCTCTAAGGACATCGACCACGGTGACGTCTTGGTGTCCCCTTCGTCGACTTGCGTCGATAAAAGCGTAGCCCTTGCATCAGGTGTCGTACGCTTTCACCATGGCTCCGCGCTCGTCATTGCTACGAATGAAACGCCAGAGAAAGTTCTCCTGCCAGAGGGCACTGCAGTAGCCTGTGTTGTGGATGCTGAGCCTGTCAGCGTCACGCCACTTAAACCTGCCTCTACCAACGACCGTTCTATGAGTAAGCCTGGATCATCCTCTCCCTTCACAGCCCTTATCAGTGATGACTTAACAGCTATGCAGGCGCAGCAGTTGCTTGCGTTATTAACGAAACACGCCGATTCTTTCGACATCTGCTTCTCACCGTTGGGCCGAACTACCACTGCAGCGCATCGCATTCAGGCGGAGGGAACATCTATTGTACATCGCCGCCCGTACCGCGTGTCTCTCGCTGAGCGAAAAGTCATCGAGGAAAACGTCGCTGACATGCTCCAACGAGAAATAATTCGTCCATCAACTAGTCCTTGGTCATCCCCTGTTGTTTTGGTACGAAAAAAAGATGGCTCCGTGCGCTTTTGCGTTAATTACCGGGCACTTAACAACATCACACGCAAGGACGTATACCCCATGCCACGCATCGACGACGCCCTTGATTCACTGCAAAGCGCCGAATAATTTTGAAGCCTTGATTTGCGTTCGGGATATTGGCAAATTCCCATGCACGATGAAGACAAAGAAAAAACGGCATTTGCAACCCCCGATGGCCTATACGAATTTAACGTGATGCCTTTAGGGCTCTGCAAATTCGCCCGCGACGTTTGAACGCATGATCGACACCGTCTTGCGTAGCCTCAAATGGAAGACGTGTCTCTGCTACCTTGATGACATTATCATCTTTTTATCAACGTTTTCTCAGCACCTGAGGCGCTTGGATTACGTCCTAACATGCCTCGCCGGTGCGGGTCTGCAGCTCAACACTAAGAAATGCCGTTTCGCCAACAAATCCATCAAGGTTCTCGGTCATATAACTATGGACGGGAAAGGGTCATCGCATATGCTAGCCGAGTGCTTACTTCTACCAAAAAGAACTATACCACCACAGAGCAGGAGTGCCTCGCTGTGGTTGGGTCCATAAAAAAGTTCCGTCCTTATCTGTATGGCCGTCAATTCACCATCGTAACGGACCACCACGCCTTATGCTGGCTTTCTACAATGAAGAACTTGTCCGGACGCTTGGGTCGTTGGATTTTAAGCCTACAGGAATATCAGTTTAAGATTATTTATAAATCGGGCAAAAAACATCAAGACGCCGACGCTCTTTCTCGTTGCCCACTCCCTACGGCTTCGTTCGACACTCCATCTGCCACCTCCAACGACACCAGTGCGGACGTGACTCCCACTTCTGTTGCCTTGCTCGCCTCGCTGTACCAACCACCAATCGACGATGAACAACCCTGCAGTTCTCGCCAGCAGGCTGACCCGCATTGTCATCACATTATAGACCACCTCTCAGGAGCTACGCGTCAACCCAATGCACGCCTTCGTCGACAACTCGAGCACTTCAAATTTCAGGACGGTGTGCTGTATCGTCACATATATCATCCTGACGGCCAACGCTGCGTACCTGTTCTGCCATGCACTCTTCAACATCATGTACTCAACGCCTTTCATGACGATTTGACTGCTGGCCACCTCGGCTTTCACAAAACCTACGACCGCATTCGAAGCCGCTTTTATTGGCCTGGGATTTATACCAGTGTAGCAAAGTACGTGGGCTCCTGCTCTCCGTGCCTACTTCGCAAACTTCCGACATCTCCCCCGGCTGGTGAGTTACAGCCAATGACGTGCCCTACAACACCTTTCGAGGTCGTCGGTGTCGATCTTTATGGGCCCCTTCCTGTTACTGGCGCTGGAAATAGATGGATAGTCACCGCGTAGACCATATGACACGCTACGCCGAGACACCTTCAGAAGCTACTGATTCAGCATCGGAAGTTGCCGACTTCGTCCTTCAGGCCACAATACTACGTCATGGTGCTCCTCGTGTACTTCTAACTGACCGTGGAAAGGTGTTCTTATCACAGCTTTTAGGTGAAGTTCTTCGCGTTTCTGGTACTACACACAAGATGGCGTCTAGCTACCATCCTCAAACAAACGGTCTGACCGAGAGATTTCATCGAACCCTTGCCGACATGATCGCCGTATACATTCAACCGGATCACAAAAACTGCGATAAACTTCTATCGTTCCTCACTTTCGCCTACAACACCGCTGTTCAGCGCACAACCGGCTACTCACCGTTTTATCTCGTTTACGGACGTTCCCCCACTTTCTTTAGCGATGTTTCCTTCTTCACCAGCAATGAACCTCCATCACAATCTTCTTGCGAAGAATATATTTCTCTCCTTGTCCAGTGCCGCCAGCGCGCCCGTATGAACACGGAAGCTACACAACAAGCAAGGAAGGCCGTCTACGACACCTCTCATTGTGTGGTATCATTCCGACCGGGTGACGAGGTGCTGCTATTGACACCAATTCGCACACCTGGTCTCTGCGACAAGTTCCAGCCTCGATTCATCGGCCCATATGTTGTTTTAGAGCAGACTTCACCTGTCATTTATCGTGTGACGCCTCTTGTCGTGCCAACTGACCACCGTTACCGCAGCACCGAAATGATACACGTTTCCAGCATGAAGCTTTTTTTCACACGACGTTCGTCACCTTGACTACCCGCCCGCAGCGGCCAGGCTGGCCGCTTCCACGGGGGGGGGGGGGGAATCAGTGTAGGCATCTATTATGCGCTTCATCCTCATCTGAACAGAAGTCAATCATCATCATATGTTCTGGCTCACAATCATCATCTTCTTTGAACGTGCACTTCATTATCGGGTCCGTTGCGCTTGTTCGTTCCCGAGTTCACGGCCAATAAACCTCGTTACAACGAGTCGTCAAAATATATATATATATAATATACATACATATATATATATATATATCTATATATATATATATATATATATATATATATATATATATATATATATATATATATATATATATATATATACTGCCAGTAACAATAGAAATTATTGCAGGATGGCAAACAAAATACACAAAAATACAAATACAACCAAATACACAATAGAGACACTAGCACTTACATGCGAAAATGCGCAACTACAGATATTCTATGATTACACTTGAACAGTATAAAAGCATTCATTTCATTTCATTTCATTTATTGATATTGTCAGCGCTTTGCGGGCTATTACAGGAGTGGAGTTGACTCATATAAAACAGAATTTTGTACAAGAGAAACATAAGAAAAAGAACCTTCACTACTGGAACAAATCATTTCAGAGCACATACAACAAATATATCATAATGGCTAAGCATATAGTTTGCAGAGAAGTTAGTAAAAATAAGAAAAGAGAGCATCACTGCCGAAATACACATCATATTTTGCGCATACTAAAGCACATAATAAATATCATAGCCTAGTTACAAAGAAAGTAATTCACACATATTCACATTCTTAGTGCATGGTATCAGAGTGCACTATATGTTTTATTGCTTCTAAAAAGTCAGTAAGCGATTTGATTTTCACAACCGAATCTGGTGACGAATTCCACTGCAGAATCGCCGTGGGGAGAAGCTGTACCTGAAACAGTCATTATGAACTTTGGGGGGCGGTATGTACATCCTTTGTCTGTGTCTTGACGTTTCTTGTGTTTTGATTTCAAAGTACCTGTCATAGCTTATTTTAAAGTGATTATAAACTATCATGAAAAGGAATTTCAGCCTTTCATATTCGGTGCGTTTTTGTAGAGGTAGGAGCTCTGCAGGTTTTTATAATTCTGTAGGTGAATGGAAATGACGGTATTTATTAAATACATACCTAGGACTAAGTTGCTGTATTTTGTCAAGTTTGAAACAAATAGTTTGGGTATAGGGATCCCACACTACTTTAGCATATTCGTTTATCGTTCTTAGCGAAGTTTTATAAGCTAAAGTCTTAACTTCGGGAGAGCCACAGTAGAGGTTACGTCTCAGGCCCCATAACACCTTGTTAGCTTTGGAACAAAGTTCCTCAACATGAAGACTCCAACGCAACTCGGGTGTAAATATGAGACCCAGGTATTTATACTGCTTAGCCTGAGAAAGTTCGTGACCGTTAATACTGTACGGATAACTAAGAATAATTTTTTCCTAGAAATGGACATAAAAACGGTTTTTGTTGGGTTAAGCTGCATTTGCCACTGATCACACCAGTTTTTAATTCTCTCTAAGTTAATGTTAAGCTCGGCCTGGTCGCTCGGTGACTCTACATTTTTGTATAGTATGCAATCGTCAGCAAACATTCTTATTTGGGTAGTAGGCCCCTCTTGTTCCTGGTGTTTATAAACACCAGGAACAAGAGGGGCCCCAAGACACTACCCTGGGGCACCCCAGATATCACAGGCGATAAACCAGATTGGTGGTGCCCTAGTTGGACTTATTGTTCTCGGCGTGCAAGATAGAAACTGAACCACCGGATGAGGGCAGAATTTTTAAAGGCACTATCAATTTTAAGTAAGAGCTTATTGTGCGACCCCTTATTAAAAGCCTTTGCGAAGTTTAAAAATATTATATCAGTTGGCCACGGGTATTACCTGTGCTATATAAGTCGTGTACAAGCTCAATAAGCTGAGTAATGGTGGATAACCCTTTCCTAAAACCATGCTGACAGGAAACAATTCAATTATGTTCATCGAGATAGGTTAGGAAGTGCTTTGATGCAATGTGCTCTAATATTTTTGAACAGGTGCTTGTAAGCGATTTAGTTCAGTAGTTGCTAGCGTGAAATGCGGAACCCCCTTTGTGTATGGGCACGATTTTCGCACGTTTCCAAGCACTGGGAAAAGAGCCACTATTAACGGATGATTGAAAAGTTAATGTTAAAAACTTCGATGACTATTCGACATATCTATAAAGGAATTCATTTGGAATATTGTCAGGACCAGGGCTCTTTTTGGTATTTATATGAAGCAAGAGGATTAGAACCCCATCTTCAGTGATGCTTATATCCTGGATAGAAATCCTTTCTAAAAAATTGCTGATGTTGGGTACAATACCATCATCGATTGTAAAGACTGACGAGAAGAAGGAATTAAACGCCTCTGCCTTATCCTTGCTACTCCTATGATTAGGCATACTACTCGGCCTGTTCAAAGGATTCACGTACCTCCAAAATATGTCTGGGGATTCTTTCAGAAATTGTTTCAACGTTGAGTTCTAAAACTTATTTTTAGAAGTCTTCACACTTTGCCGGAGGCTTTTACTTAAAACCTGGATGTTCTTCTTTTTTTCAATGCTTGGATTGACAGAGCTCGCCATTCGCTTGCGTTTAAGCTTTCTTTTAGCGGGTATTATATCGCGCGTAATCCAAGGATTGCGCTTTCTAAAATTTTTACGATATTTGGGAATGAATTGTTGGATGCAAATAATTATCGTAGAATGAAAAAACCACCACAGTTCTTCTGTTGAACGAGATGTTTGGTACATTTTCAGAAAAGAATAATATGACTGCTCCAGACGTTCTAGTTTGGCTGAGTCGTTTGCGACACTAAAATGTGGTATCATCAGTTTTTCATCATTGTGCATGACATTGACATACAGATCTAAAGACAATAAAACCATTTTATCATCAGAAAGACCGTCCTCAATTTCTCACATACCAAGAAAAGGGAGCAGTAATCCAGATAAGAACGTCAAATCAAGCACTGAAGAAGCGGTTGGACCCACACGTGTAGAATATGAGACGACCTGAGTCAGATCGTAGCAGAAAACGAGCTCTCGTAGCTGATCACCTTTAATGAATTCGCTTCTCTCTGAAGTGAGCGTCGACCAATTAATACCAGAGAGATTAAAGTCTCCTATAAGGATAATATTGTTATCATGGTTCAGGTGGGAATCCATAGGGCCTCTTAACTTATCAAGTGCATTCACTGAAGAGTTCGGAGGTGTATACATAGCACCAATGTATACCGAGCGATTACTGAGCGTGGTTTTAATTCGGAGAGCTTCGACATCAATAGCATGCAGAAGAACGCTAACTAATATATTACCTTTAATTAAAATGGCCACACCTCCTTCTTTTATTTCACGGTCTCTTCTCACGATTTTGTATCCGGGAGGAGTAACCTCGGCATCCATTGCATCTTTTTTCAACCATGTTTTGGTCATTACTAAAATGTCGGGATCGTGTTCTAGTACCACAGCCTCCAGATCCGCCATTTTATTCATAATACTTCTGACAATATGATTTATTAACTTTAACCGGTTAAAACTACTTTGACACCGTCAGTCGCCATCACGACGCCTGTCAGTTGTTTCGGGAGGTGTCGTACATATGTACCTCATATTAGTATCCCCGGTCCAATCGTACACCACATCATTTATTTTCATTTTATTAAAAATAAGCTTAACCTTGGCCCCCGTTTTTCTCTCCTTAGCACTAGACTCCCACAATCTTCGGCGTATCTCTACAACTCGTTTAGAAAAATCTTCGTTTATGCTGACCTCCTTACCACGCAGTTTAAAGCAGTTTAGTAGGATACTGGTCTTATCTCTGAAATCTGAAACTCTCAAGATAACGGGCCTATCTTTGCCCCCCTGTTTTGCTCCTAAGCGATGAATTCGTTCAACTGAGTTAATTTTACTGAGAATTCGTTCAACTGAGTATATGTGCCAGACATAACTTATGTCTGGCAGATATACACGAAAATATTATTCTACGTAATCCACTGATAACGCTGACATATTCAAAAAGCAACCAAGAACTGCACAAGCGAGAAGAGAAGCAAAGAAAGAAACGTCAGTTGAACTATGAGTGTCCCGAATGTGGTTTTCAAGTTAAGGCAAAAAACTATTCAATTCTTTAGTGTTAGTCCGACAAGCGGGCAATATATTCCATTCTCTAATTCACTGTGGGAAGAAGGAGTACTTGAAGCATTTGGTGCTTAAACGGTATTCCTGCAATGTGAGTGGATGTTTATGGCATAGCTGTCTGGTTTCTGAAGGAGATATGAATCTCGAGCTGTCGATGTTTAACTACCTATGAATAAGTTTGAAGACCATGTTTAGGCGTGCGCGTTTAGCGCTATTTTGTAATGTTAGTAGCCCGGATCTTGCGATCAGTTCAGAGGGTGAGTCGAGCAAACTGTATTTATTATACGCAAGTCTAAATGCTTTCCTTTGTACCACTTCTAGCTTTTTAATTGGGTTCTTTTTTACCGGGGACCAGACTAAGTTGGCGTATTCTAATAATTGGCGGATTAAGGTTTCATAAGCTGACAGTTTTGTCTGAGGTGGTGTGGAACGTAGTCGTCTTTTCAGCAAAAACTATTCTTTTTAAGGCTGAAGATGTAACGTAGCTAACATGCGCTTCGCATCTAAGATCATTAGAAATCACTAGTCTTAGGTACTTATGCTGTTTTAGCGAAGTTAGCGGCATGTCGTCAATAGTGTAGTCAAAATATGATACTGTTCGTTTTCGCGATATTCTTAACAAAGCTGATTTTTACGTTCAGGGTCATCTGCCATTTTGTGCACCAATTAGATACTGGTAATAGGGCATGGCTAATGGCAATATGCTTAGAAGGATAGTTATTTCTTTATAAATGTTACAATCATCGACGAAAAGTTTGATGTTCGTTTCAATGGACTGGGGCGAATTGTTAATAAATATAAGGAACAGAATAGGGGCTAAGACGCTGTCCTGTGGTACACCTGACGTAACTTATCATAGCTCAGATACTTGCTGGTTTATTTTCACGAACCGCGTTCGCTTGGTCCAATATCCGCTAATCCATTTTGTGATTGGCCTTTTACCTATTGTCGCCTGCAGTTTAATTATTAACTTTTGAAGCGAAACCCGGTGGAATGCTTTGGAAAAGTCAAGTGAATTAAGGTCGATCTGTTTTTGATGGTCAATAACCGATTACAGCTCATGTGTTATTCAGTGAGTTGCGTATTGGTAGATAGGCCTTTGCGAAACCCTACCTGTAATGGTCACAAAATATGTTTTTTTCGAGGTAAGTAGTAATGTACTTAGGAATAACATGCTCTAGTATTTTGCAAGTAGTGCTTGTCAAACAATAGAAAACAAAAGTCGCCAACCTAGTCGACTCGCAGCTCATGGCAACACTAGAGCCACAACGCAGAGCAGCAATCGAGTCGACGCTCGAAGCACTCGCCGTGGCGAAGTTGGAGCCCATTTCCGCCCAAAATAGTGACATGTTCATGACGCGCATTCATAGGACGGACACGCATACAGCTTGAATCAACGCTCTCAAGTCGCAGCTAACCAACTTCGTGGCTCATGTTAAGAAAAACTGCATTAGTCACGCGGAACTTGAAAAGTGCCTTGGCAGAAAAAAACAACGCCCTCAGAAAGAAAAAAGTTTCTCACTCTTTCTCTCCCAAAGGCGAGCACGTAAACGTACAATATATTTATGAAGATAGCAGGCTCTAAGAATAGCATTTGCACTCCGCAACCATCTTTTACTTATGGCAGTGGAACTGTCGATAATACAGACCCGGGCTGGCAAGTCTACAAGAACTTAAAAAAGTAAATCAACCCGACTTCATCGCTCTACAAGAAAAGAATACTGACAAAGTGCGGTCCGCAGAATACAACACCGTTGCTATGATCCTGTGATAAGTGAAGTGCGCGTTTCGTGAAGTGCGCGAGTGCAACCAGTGTTCGGTTTAAAATGTGCGCGAGTGCACCGGCATAGGAAAGAAGACGACGACGACCGATGGTGTGGACGCGCGCTTTCGCGATGTATTCGATGAGGAAGACGATGGGCAGACGAGGGGCGTGAAGTTGGGACCAATGAGAGGCCCCCACGCTGGTTTGGAAGAAGCCCGAACGAAGAACGGGGCAGACGTGGCCGGGACGCGACGGAGGCAAGCAGGTTACCAGGGTGCGGGGGTGGCGGCCGAGTTTCTGAGGCAAGGCTGCTGCGGGCTCCCACCTGGTCGGGAACCCGAGCATCATCTATCGTCTGGCGTTGGCCAGGCCGCTCGTCGTCTGGCGTTGGCCAGGCCGCTCGCCGTCTGGCGTTGGCCAGGCTGCTCGTCGTTTGGCGTTGGCCAGGCTTCTCAGCATCTGGCTTTGGCCAGGCTCGTCCCGTTTCCGGGGCTACATCCCAGCGTCGGAGGACGAACGCTGAGAGGTCACTGACCTTGGTGCGCCCGGAGCTACCTTCAACCACGAGCAACGCTTGGACCTCTGATCTACCTTGTCTGCACCCCATCACATCAACCCTCGCCGTCTACAAGAGTGCCGCGACCGAACGGTGGCAGTCGCTTCTGCTATTGCGGAACTTACGCATCCTTAGCATTTCGCGGTCACTAGGTTAATTTCTCCTCGAATTTGTGTGCTTTGTTTGTTTTTCCTCTTATTCCTTTCTCTTTATCTAGTTTATTGAAAATATATTTAGTTGTTTTTCTTGTGTGCATAAACGGTCTCGTGTTCTCTGTACCAATGTGGGTTTTTCTCATTGGTTTGTATGCACAAGAACCTACACGAGAGCTTGTGGGTTGACTAGCCTCGTGACAGACCCCAAGAACCACCATTTTACTCAAGAAAACTGTTGCGGCCCAAGCACACAGAATAGAAGACACTACAGTTGAACACTCCATCGTGGAATTTCATACGAGAACGAAAATTGCAACAAAGCCTCTACGTCACTAACGTGTACAGCCCACAGCAAGATCAGCGCTTGGGCTACAAGTACTTCTTCCGCGAATTCAGAAAATGCACAAAAGGTTACCGGTTAGTCTTCGTAGGGGACATCAATGCGCCTCACACAGCTTCGGGCCATGCCATAAACACCAAGAAAGGTGCGAGAGTCCACGACTCTACTAAGCAGCACGGCCTCACATTGTTGAATGATCCGCTCCAGCCGCGAGAGTGGTAAACAGCTTCTCGACAGATACCATCTTCGACCTCACCTTTACACGATACGTCAAGAAGGTGCGATGGACCTGTCTCCCCGACTCGCTTGGTAGTGTTCACCACATAAATCAACTCGAAATTGAATATGAGAAACAACCTACAAAAACAGGCACAGCGTGGAACGCCTTCAGAAACGAGCTCAACGGTGACAACGCAATGGGGGCCAGTACTGAATCCTGCCGCCCGCCACCCATCAGTATATTGGGAAAGGCGTCCCCCTGACCCGACGCCCGGTTGTTTACGGGGTGCGTGAACGCCTGGGAGATCATCCGCCCGCAGCACCAACTGCTGTGGTCATTACAATTGAACTCTAACACGCAAGCGTGGTTAATCTGTCATCCTTGTTTGCCTGTGCCTGTCCCGATGAAAGTCTATGTTCCTGGGGGCATACGTGTTGTTCTTAGTCCCACCGATTGAAACGCGATAGCGGACATAGACGCCTGGCTCACCAAGGTACTGCATACCGCCAAACGGTGCAACAAAGTAACGCAGCTTAACGAAGACAATCCGGCCGTAGATTCCCACTTACTCCATCTCTTGGAGGTTAGACGATCCTTAATGAAAAGATAGAAAAGGCAAAAACTCAACAAGAAACTCCGAAAGAGAATTTTTTTATTGATAGAATAGGCGCAACAGTATGCCGAACACCTAGCGTCACAACTGGCGCTACTTCTGCGATAAGCTTCAGGGTACGCTCAGCACCAAGAAGACGTGGCGCCTGCTGTGGACTCTCCTGGGTGACCGCCCCACCAAGACGCAGCAGCGGCAACAAGTACGTCAGCTAACACACAATTTCGACGGCTCGGAGGAAGACCTACTGCACGAACTATGCAACAAGCTGTGTGATCCTATCCAATCAGCGGCAATGCCACCAGCACACAGAGAACACGAAGGCATGCCCAACTCCAACCTTTACAGACCATTCACAACAGCAGAGCTTCAAGCAGCTCTTTCCAAGCTAACAAGAAACACGAGTCCAGGCAAAGACAGGATAGTCAACAAGCACCTCCGACAGCTACCCTATCAGGCTATGACTGCTCTCCTACGATACTACAATGACTGCTAAGTCAAAGGAGAGCTTCCAGCCGGGTGGAAGCTTTTGTACGCTATTGAGATACCTAAGCCCAACAAGTCCATAGCTGTTGACAACCTTAGACCAATTTCTTTGACTTCATGCGTTGGCAAGCTGTTTCAGCATATGATCCATGACCGGCTCAGTCACACTTTGAGGACAACGGGTATTTCCCAAACATCATGTTTGGCTTCCGCCAGCTGCTTTCTACGCAGGACACCCTCTGGCTCCTCAAGGAAGATCTAGTTGATCACGAGCAAGAATAGCAAGTCGTCCCTTCTTGCCATTTATCGAGCACCCTCGATAATGTTAGCGATAAAGCAATACTACAAAATGGAGAAGATACCAGCTGCAGCTCCAAGATTTATGGCTATGTTCAAAGCATCCTCACTGGTCGTACGTCCACGGTGGAAATATACAACATACGGAGCGAAAAATTTGAGCTGCCGAACAACGGTACTCTTCAAGGCTCTGTTGTGTCACCACTCCTTTTCAATGTGCCATTCTTTAAGCTCCCCCAGCATCTCGAAAAATACAGGGCCTACGTCATGCCAGGACCTACGTCACGATATTACGCTGTGGGCGCGAAGCAAGAGCACTGGAGAGCAAGAAAGCTGCCTTCAGTTGGCGGTCCATGTTATTGAGAACTACCTCGAAAGCTGCGGCCTCTATTGTGCGCCCGCAAAATAAGAATTACTGGTACTCAAGGCCCGCACGCAAGCAAGACCCCGACCTGCGAAGCTTAAGACTCAAGCATTGTCCTCCACGATGTACATATACCTAAGGGCACCTCACTTCGCGTGCTCGGCTTGCACCTGCACCACGACAGATCACGGGCCACCACGCTGTTTAAACTTCTACGCACAGTCTTCCAGCTCGCGCACCTCGTAAGAAGAGTCTCGAACCAACGCAGTGGCCTTATGTAAAACAATACCCTAAGAGTTGTGCAGGCTCTTCTGACCAGCCCAGTTACCTATGAAACCCCGTACCTCCCTCTGAAGACATTTGAAGTCGACAAGCTGAATGTGCTCATCTGCAAAGCTACCCAGCTCGCCATAAGGCTACCTCCAATGGCGTCGACCACCAGACTTTTAATAATGGATATAAACGCCACCTGGCATGAGGTGGTAGAAGCCCAATGGAGCACGGAGCAGCCGACTTGAGAGATTTAAGCTTTCGTCGACGGGCAGATCGGTCCTTGAGCGCTTGGGCTATGCTGAGCGCTACATCTGCGAGGCCGACCGCAAATAGAATATGCCACCATACTTGTGAGAATAAATCAGCATCGCCCAATTGAGTACCACGTAACATGCAAAAACAAATTGTTCGAGTCGACACAATTCGTAGAAGACACCAGCACGATCCAGACGCTCGCTCTGTCGGCGCGACAAAATACCCGAGCAAAAACGCCCATGCTTTGGGTGTAGTCGACGCAGAAAGAAAAAAAGCTGACATCCACCACCCTCCGGGTGCAGAGCTCCGAGTCTGCTGAGGAAGCAGCGATCGCCCTTGCCACTACGACTGGTAAGGACGCGATCGTACTTTTTACACGTTCCCAATCAACTGTCCACAATTACACACGAGGCCGAATCTCCGACGAAGCTCTCAAAATTTTGAGACACAGCCGAACTCCGCTTCCTTACACCTGTGTGGTAGGGGGGGGGGGCAGGGCACGAGGGGCTCGACAGAAATAAAGCGGTTCACGCCGCGGCCCGTGGTCACGTCAACCGGGCCTTTCTCAGCGCCTCGCTTGACCCGTGGTTAGCCAGTGCTTCAGAAGTGTAAACCATACCACCGACATATAACGCCATCCTACAACACTATCGGCTATCTCGCAGGGTGTATTCGCCACCTTAGCCCAAGCTGACTAAAGAAGAGGCCACAGCATTTCAGAGACTTCAAACTAACACCTATACACATTGCACCCTACTGCAGTGTCTCTAGCCAACGGTTTACGCCTGCAACTGCCCGATATAACACGTGCCAGACACATTGGTACACCTACTACTCGTGTGCCCGTGGTGCCACGAAGATGCCAATACCAAGCCCGCGACGACTGCACATATCGACCCCCTAGCCGAGACGTTGGAGTCCATGATTGCCGCACGCGACCTAGACGAGCAACCAGGACTCGTCGCCACCGCCCGGAGGTGATTGCGGCTGGAGGGTTCCTGGAATAAGGGGCTCTCCCACCTAGGGTGACCCCGAGCTCACGAACCCAGGAACACTGTTTAGAAAAATAAATGTTTAATTCATCATTATCACGTACTCACATCGTTTTGCGCTCACTCGGCAGCGTAGGCGACGGCCATATGACACCTGGGCGGTGCCTCCGAAAGGCGTCACCTGGAAAATTTATGGAGAAAATCCCTGGTTGGAAACAGCTATTCAGGAGCAGACAAGCATATTCAGCTGCTTACACATTACCGTAGGATAGTATGCGGTCGTAAGCTAGTTGTGATGGGCCCGCTCGTTGACCAGGCACACGACTGAACATGTTCATGCAATACTTTTAAGTTTCTGAAGGTTAAGCGATGGGCCCACTTGTTGACCAGGCATACGACCGCACATGGCCACGCGACACTTTTACGTTGCTGAAATTAACGGTCATAGCTTTATGTTTGACATCGTAAACTGTGAGTCTGTTGTCTTTCCCTCGTCTCTCTAGGAAATTGAGAGAGAGGGAGAGACAAACTTCGCTTGTCAAAGCGCGGGCTTCCGGAGTTGCGGAATGTGAAGAAAAAACTATCGTAAATGAAGAGCGAAAGCACTTGGTGTAGTGAATCGGAGATTGGCCAGCGGAATCCTTGTGGCGAGCTGAGACTATTCAAAAGTGCTGATTCGAGTGCTTCCAAAAATTTCAACAGAGGTTGAAGCAGCAGTGTGGTTTGTCTTATTCGACAACCCCCTGTGAACGTACGGAGTTGCCTGGCAATTTTGCGAACATTTGCTTTCCTGCACTGGCGAAAAGGATGTCATTTTTTTCGCGCGCACGACTTATCGCATCAGAGCTTTAAAGTTAGGAAAAAATCTAGGAGATGGCACTGTACAAGCAGGCTGTCAACAACCAAATACCTCAGATGACTTTTCGGGTCAAGAAACTGGGCCAGGAAGACTGGAAGCAATTTGCAACGCATTTCTACGGTACCTTGCACGTCTACGCGGACGTGTAAGTTGTCACTACGTTTGAACTGCTGGAGCAGTTATTAGTTGCAGACCAATTAAAAAAAATATTTCGGAGGCGGCACTGCGCTACATCCCGCTATAGAAAAAGGTAAGAAATGTGCAAGAGGCATTGCATCTAAATACGAAACTTCAGTCGTGTTTTAGGTTCTAGATGAAAAACTTGTTCTGATCAGAGGTTTGAAGGCGCTGACCGGAGAAACGGAGCTCCGTGAAGGACTAGAGTTGTATGGATACTACCTGTATATGTTGTGAAGGATTTTATTGAAGTCCTGAGGATCAGTCCAGGACTTATGCTGGCTGCTCCCACGTCAGGACAGAAAGGCTAAGTCTCTCTACCCCCCCTGACACGGGCACTCTGGACAGCCCTGAGTTGGTGTGCCAGTGCGTCACTGTGCAGCATTTTCTGCCACTATTGTTCACCGTGAGAAGCCACGCCGGCCGTTGCCGAGCAGCGCCAGAGCATGTGTTTAAAATTGAGCAAGCCCTCTACCTGTTTACTACGGGCCGAAATATGCAATAATGGCTTGCGAGGCAACCCACTGGTCCAACACGAAAGCAAGTTCGTAACCAAATTCCATTGTCCACTTTGCTGATGTGGCGTCTGGACGGCACGATTGTGCACTCTGCGTGACAGCCTGATTTGTCATTTTGTACGACCAGGTGTTGAGAGGCTCTTCTCAGGCGCAACCAATGCCGTCACTGAAGCGTGGCTGTTGCGACGCGCGGAATGCGGCGCTGAGACTTTGATCACGCTTGCATGTCGTGGTTTTCTTTTACACAAGCGCACAAAAAGCTTAAAGTCACAAGAGTCTGGCGAATATTCCATCTCCGTCCTCTCCAGCGTACAGCCGCTCTGTGTGTGACAAATCATCGTCTTCTGTGACCACCACGCACGGTTTTGATACAGACGCTCTGCAGGGAATTCAGGTAACATGACCACCTATTTTAGGGTGGTTCCAACCTTTGGCCCACTACATGCCACCAGTGCTCCTCCACCCACCAAAACACAATGTTGCCAGACGACAATGCCGCGCTATCGCACCATATTGTGGCTCGCCCTGCGTGCACGCCTGGCTCGATTTCATCTTCGAGAATACGGCCTAGTGTCGATGTCAACACGAAGCAGTAATGTATCAGGTGTGAAATGTGTCCGTCGGTGGCGTCCAGCGTCGGTGTCAACATGAAGCAGTATATGCGTTAAGCGTGAAATGTAACCGTAAGTGTCGTACAGCGTCAGCGTCAACACCAAGCACTAGGTGTAGCAAGCGTGAAATGTGTCTGTTGGTGGCGTCCAGCGTTGGCATCTACACGAAACAGTGGATTTTGTAGTGCTACGGGACGACACGGTGACAGATGAGGCCATGCTGTGGTCGCAGATATATATTTGGACGCAAGTGAAGAGGAAGACGAAAGCAGTCGCGGCTGACGCATCCAGCGCAGCCAAGAGCCAGAGCGTTCTAATTACCAAGTGGCTCACGCCTCACGAGCCACGCGGCTCTCATCTTTAAAGGAACACCACAGCCATCGACACGTGCTTGAGGACACTGCGAGAGGTGGCATGGCTGCTC
The DNA here is from genome assembly GCF_013339725.1 of Rhipicephalus microplus. NCBI lineage: Eukaryota > Metazoa > Arthropoda > Arachnida > Ixodida > Ixodidae > Rhipicephalus > Rhipicephalus microplus. The sequence continues at coordinate 125,608,459 of NC_051168.1, forward strand.
ACATCGGTGGCTACAAATACCGCATTCTGTATGGCGTCAGATAAGTTCGGCAGCAGCGCAAAGTAGTGACACAAGGGCTTATAATTCACTGCAATCTCGCAGGTAAGAACTGTTGAAAGTTCTATATGTAGTAGTTCAGATTTATAATAGCGCTGTTGCCGAACATTCTACCTTGTGTTTGTTTATACGTGTTACTTTTGAACTTCAGGGACTTGCACGTTAACTGTTCTAAACCTTGCATCAGTAAAAATGAGTAAGCATTGGCGAGATAAGGATAAAGAAAGTGAGTTTGCTGACAGTTTGGATGAATTCAAACGAGAACTACTAATCGAATGGAGAGGATTGAAACAATCAATTCAGTACTGCAGTGATACCTGCGATGAAGTCAAAGCAATGACTAAGGAAACAAAAGAACTTCGCTGTGAGATGACGGACATTACTGCAAAAATAAAAAACTAGAAGCAGAAAATGAGCAAATCACACTTCAGAATCGAAAAATGGAACAATACCAAAGAGGCAGCAACGTCGAGATAAAGGGTGTGTCTTATGAGCTTGACCCGTTGACTGCTGTGCATAAGGTATGCCAATTTTTAGTGTGGAAGTTCATGCAGACAACATTGGTGTATGTCAACGCGTGCCTACTGAGGACCCAGAAAAAAAACGACTACGCTTTGTAAGACGCTCTATGAGAGACAAAATACTTAAGAAAGCTAAGGAAGAGAAAGTTTTTGGAAAGTATATTTGTCAAAGAGACACAAAAACACCAATATATGTCAATAGACATTTATATCGACAGAACAAGTGCCGCTACGCTCAGTAAAAAGCGTGAACTCGGTTGGAAGTTCGTATGGGCAGCCGGTAGAAAGATACTAGCCCGGAAAAATAAGCACAGCGAGGTCATGGGGATTGTGAGTCAAGATGACATTCCAACAATGGCTTAAGAATTGTCAGATCAACAACAACACAAAAGCAATGACATTGGTAATTGCGTGGTACATTCACAGAAAGCAACGTGCAATGCACAACAAACGGGCTTCTCATTTTCTTTTCATTTAAACACAGAAGAGTTAGAAACAAACATGATAACTTGCAGAACTACTTAAAATCACTGGGAACTCAATTCGACGCTGTTGTATTTTCTGAAACTTGGCTCACAAAAAGCAATACTGCTCTCTTTCTTGGGGCTTACATGTGCGAATGACTCGAGAGATTAGAAAAAAGGGGTGATCATCTGGTAATATTTATTTATTTATTTATTTATTTATTTAGAGTACCTTACAGGGCCCTCGAGGGGCATTGTGTAAGGGGCGCGGTACAGATACTATGTGGGAAAAATATATATACATTTATATCTACACTTACAGAGGCAAATATTGAAAATATTAGAAAATACAGTTCAACTTACGAATATGTAAGCAAAATTCATACGTGAAAAGTGAGTTACAGTATGTGGAGTTGAAATACAAAAAAATATTATGAAAGTAACTACCACCTAGCAATAGAGCAAAAACATCGGCAACAGTCCTATAAGCATAGATGATTACGAAGATGCGATAGAGCAGTTTTTGGTGCATAAGTATTTTTCGAGAGTATGATGGAACTTTGTGTGGTCTTGTTCTGATGCAAGAACATCTGGCAAATCATTCCACAAATGAATAGCTCGTAGACGAGCCGACTGGTTGAAAGCGTTAGTATTTCTCTACATGCGTGATAAGCTAAAGGTGTTATGTACTCTGCTCGAAGTTCGATGTGCTAGACTAAGGTGAACACATTGCATCATGCTGGTGTGGATGAGTTCGTGAAATGGTGATAAAAGTGAGATGTCACGGTGAATTTTCAGTGGATCGAGTGCAAGGCAATGTTTAATCTGTGTTACGCTGGACGGGTAGCTGTGATTACGCACTATGAATTGACTAGCTCTGTTCTGTATATCTTCTAAATTATCTATGAGGTATTGTTGATATGGGGACCAAATGGAGGATGCGAACTCCAGTTGAGGACGGATTAGAGCAAGATAAGCCAGTTTGCGTAGGGTGATAAGCCACTTTGCGTAGGGAGCACTGTATAGATTTCAGCGCAGAAAAACTAATGATCTTGATGTGTTGGCACAGATAGAAGTGATATGTGTGGACCACGAGAGTACAGAAGTTAAGTTTATGTCTAGGTATTTGTAATAATCAGTGCGTTCTACAAAGCTATTATCAATTATGTATCGGCTATTAAAATTATTAAGTTTGCGACTAAAGGTGATCAGTTTGAATTTGGAAACATGAATTGTCATCTGCCATGTTTTGCACCACTCATTCTTATGCTTGAGGTCTTTTTGAAGAGTTAGATGATCACTATTGTTGCGTATGGGACGATAGATAATGCTGTGATCGGCAAATATACGCGTACATGAGGATAAGTTGTCAGGCAGGTCATCAATGTAGATGAAGAAAAGTAAGGAACCAAGTACACTGCCCAGTAGTACACCAGAAGAAACGTAACAAAGTGATGAAGAGTGATTGTTGGCGATAGCGAATTGTTGGTGGTTAGGAAGTTTCTGAGCCATGTTAGCGTGAGTGAATCAAGTTTTAGTGATGATAGTTTTATATCAATCGACAATGAGCAACACGATCGAATGCCTTTGCAAAATCAAAAATAAACAATCTGTCTGTAGATTACTGTTCATGTTAGAATGTAGGTCGGTGGTGAACTCAAAGAGTTGAGTCTCGCAAGAACGACCCTTTCGGAACCCGTGCTAGATGCGCATAAATGTTAGAAGCTATGATATGATCAAGCATCTTGCAACATATGCACGTCAAGGAAAAGGGGTGATAATTTCCAGGTGAACTTTTACCACCACTTTTATGGACTGGCACTACCTTCGCTCTCTTCCAGTCAGAAGGCAACATTCCTGCAGTAAGCGACTGCCGAAAAATGTGAAACAGGATAGTGCCAGACACATAAACAGTGTTCTTTATTATTTTTGAATTGATATCGTCAATACCAGAAGATAATGACATCTTCAGATTTTCAATAGTTTACCTATGCCTTCAATTGTGATATCTATAGGTCACAAGAATGACTAATCAAGCTCAACAATTTCTGAAAGATGATCATGCTCCCTAGTAAACACGGATGAAAAGAATGAATTAAAGATATGAGGACAATCATTGTCTGCAAAAGGAGTGTTATTTGCATCGTGTAATGAAATGAAGTTATCGTCGTGATCAGGACTGATTACTTTCCAGAATTTTTTCGGATTAGATTTTGGGAGTGAAGGCAAATCTTGGGAATAGTATTTATTTTTCGCAGTTGTACTTTCGTGGCAATATATCTTTAGGCATTCCTCGTATCTATTCAGAGACATGTGTGAACGCGAATTTTGTGCAGACCATTAAAGCCGCTTCTTTTTGTTTCTAAGTCTGCGCAAAGACATGTTGAACCATGGATTAGTTTTATCATTCGTAATCGTCATCAATGGTACGTGTTTTCCTATTACGGCTGAAATCTCATTCTCGAAAAGAGCCCAGTTTTCTCATCTGAGTGACTGTAAAAAGAAGGCAGTAGCACATTGTCAAGGAACGACTCAAGTTTCTTGTTAATGGCTTCATAATCGGCTTTATTATAATCTCTAACCTTTTTTATTCTGTTCCTGAAAAAGGTGGCAAGATAGAGAGATCAACTTGCAGCACCTTGTGGTCACTAAAGCCATTTAAATAGTTAATGTGTTCTATAGTTTCAGAGCAGTTGTAAGAACGAGGTCAAGTGTATTTGAACCGCGAGTTGAGTGAGTGACAACCTGAGCCAAAACAAAGCCTAAAGTTAAGTTTACGAAGTCGGTTGAGTACTTACAAGAAGATGACAGCTGCTTCCAGTCAATAAATCGCAGATTAAAATCACCCAATTGATAAACGATGCGAACCTCATAGATTTCAATGGCAGAATTAATGCTGCTGCGCAACTCTTCTAAGAAAGGTTGATGACATTCGGGAGGACGATAACAGCTGCCGTGCAACATCCTTGTGAAATGATTTGTTCAAACTACCGATATAATTTCAATCTTATAATGGGAAGCGACGACATAAGACGTGATGGTTTTTTAACAGCTATAAGAACACCAGCACCCCTTCTGTCTGGACAATCGCTTCGATAGATGTTGTATCTGTTAGCAGGCGTAAAAATCTTATTGTCATTGATGTCAGCTTTAAGCCATGTCTCAGTGAAGACAAGAATATCAGAAAGGCTGTCATCAATATAAGATGAGACTATTTCACGTTTGGATAAGATGCTTCTAATGATAGTGAATGATACTGTTAGTGATAGAGGAGTGCAAGGCTTATACAGCTCCGGCTTACTTCTAGCTATCTGCTTGAGCGTATAACTGACTTAGTGACGGCGTCATAGACGCAAGTAACGTTTTCGATGCGCAGCTTGTCTACTACAAGCCTAAATGGCTTATTTTGAGTTCTGGCAAATTCTACTAGCTTTCTTCGGGTCTGTCGCGTTGCCAATGAAAAATCTTCGCGTATTGAAAACGTAGTGCCCTTCAGATTTCGGGCACGCGACAAGACTTGGTCCTTATCTTTAAAAAAGGCAAGTTTGGCTGTGATAGATCTACACTTTTCTTTATTATGCTTACCCAATCTATAAACCCTTTCAAACTGGGTACCAGTGAGTGTAAGCTGCAATTTTCAGAACAAAACCTAATAATTTTCTGTTCAGAAGCTGCCCAATCCTCGTTAGCATTGTCTTCCAAACCGAATAAGAGTAGGCTGGATCAACGCCTCCTATTTTCCGCTTCATCACATCGTGGACATAGTGACGTAAGCTGATCCGTAAATCTTCGCAGTGTGTCTGCAGGTGTGGCCTTACAACTCATACCTGCCGAAGACTGTGCCTCTTCAATTGATACCACTTTTGTACTTAGGCGCATAATCTTATGTCTCGTTTACGACCCATGTTTTCACAGGTTGCTCTCACCTGGACGATCTGTTCAGGTCTGCCCGGCAATTTCCGATCTGCAGCTGATTCACCAGCTTTTGACGAGCCATTTCCGTCATCATTCCTGCTAGGTGTGAATAAAATGGTCCACTTCGGCGAGAAGCCAACGTCTACTACAGCCACCTGGCCCTTGTGTCTCGGCGGGATTGGCTCTGGCCGACTAACTACCGTTTCACTCGAGCTGAAAGAGCCGCCTCGAAGGCGACCAATGCCAAATCTGGGTGCCACAGGCTACTTCGTCTAGCAATGAAAATCGACAACAGCGACGGTGAAAGTGCACGCCACGGGATATAAATGCCCGTCTGCTGCCTCACACTTTGGGCTCGACACCGCATCGAGAATGTCTCGTTTACGACCCGCTGTTTTTGCAGGTCAAATATCTCAATCATGCTACCAGCATAAAAAGCAGCAATTATTGTCTTCTGACGGTGTCGTGCCCGCCAGAGTGTAGTGATCTAGTGCAACGGGTGTCAATTTGTCGGTCTTTAGCATGTTGTACTTGGTCCGATCATTTGTTGTTGCTTGCGGGTGACGTTGAGGTAAATCCAGGGCCCATGTCGAAGGCAAAGGCTGACGCATTCGCTCAGGCACTGGAAACTGTACGGGAACTCAAAGATGAATACGCTACTTTGGTAACGCAACATAATACTGTCTTCGACGAAATAAAGCAACTAAGGCTAAAGGTCCATGCGTTAGAAAAGGTTCAGGCCACCAGACTTACGGCTGGAGACAGTTCAGAACCATTTCTTCGCGATATGTCTGAAAATCTGAAGTCAACTGAACATGAGATTAATATACCTTAAAGAAGGTTATAGCTATAACGTCATAAATGATTACACTGTTTCAAACACCAACATAGGATGCCTTACGCTTTGCACGACACAGTTTCAGCTTGCTGCTATTTATAGGCGGCCAACTCGTTTAAAGCATTATTTTTTTTAATTACAACAAAAATCTTCTGTTTTTTTTACTTCTCAAAACACTCTTTTTTATTGTTGGCGATGGAAACGTATATACTATGAGTATTGAAACATATGCTGCTGATTTCAAGAATTTAATTGGTGCTTATGACTCGCAAAACGTCAATGGCGTGCAGACACGCATAGCGGTAAACAGCAGAAGCTGCATAGACGTTTGCGTTACCAATGGGAAAAGAGAGCAACACAGCTTAGGCATGATTACCTGTGACATAAGTGCTCACTTACCGCAGTATTGCATTGTGAGTAAAACTTTCTCAAAGAAAACTAAAACTGCCAATTTGTTCAGGCAGATAAACAGTAGATCTATCAATGCTTTCCGTGAAATGATTAAGTCCACTCAGTGATCCAGTGTATATTTACAATGTGATTCAAACATAGCACAAGACATGTTTTGTTTGAATTCAAACGCGGCTACGACAATTCGTTCTCTCTAAAACGTTCCAAGGCACCAAAAGGGGCGATAAGGAAACCTTGGATTACTCAGGCTCTACACACAGAATAAGAGAAAAAAAATTAAACGTATCATGTTTTTGTGGCTTGTAGAAGCCCTGAACTTTTTCAGAGTACAAAAAGGTGCGAAACAAGCTTAACTCAGATCTAAAAAAAAGGAAAGGATAACTACTGACAGAATATATTCGCCCACTGCCAAACAAACACAAAGAAAGTGTGGCGATCAGTCAATGAAATCGCTAGAAGAATGACAGCACCAACAGTTCTTCAAAAACTAGTGAATAATGATAGCAGCGTAACAGGTGCAGCTATTGCTGAAGCAGCAAATGAATGTTTCGTGAATGCGGGAAAACATGTTAGTGCAAATGTACATAGCGAGCTGTCATTGCAAGCAGTTATTCCTAATAAAACGCTATATTTTTTGAGGCAGTTACTATGCAAGAGGTGGAACTACTACTGAGCAAACTGTCAAATGACGTCTTAGCGGGATACCATGAAATAAAAGCGGAACCAGTCAATCATGTCGCTAGTACAATAGCACCGATTATGGCTTACATAATGAACTTGATGTCTGAAAAAGGCTTGATGTTTGAAAAAGGCATATTTCCAGATTGCTTAAAGATAGAAAGGGTGACTCTAATCTACGAAGGAGGAAATAAAAATCATGTTGCCACCTATAGACTTATTTCCGTCCTACAACTCTTTTTAAAACTATTAGAATGGGCAATAAACGAGAGGCTGACGAAGTTTCTACACGAATAAATCATATCTAACTCCCAGTATGGGTTTGAAAAGAGAAGTCCAGAGAAGAGGCATTGCTACATGAAAAGAAAAAAAGTTTATTAAAGCAATTGAGCAAAAACATTACACACTAGGATTATTTTTAAACCTACTAAAGGCCTTTGATTCTGTCCATCACAAAGTGCTGTTGTTGAAGCTTCCACATTACAGATTAAGCGGCATTCTAATAAAACTCATGACAGAATATTTACGTCATCGATGTCAATTTAGTGCAATAAATAACTTTTCGTCCAGGCGAATAAATGTCACAGCTAGAGTACCGCAAGGCTTGGTACTCAAATCCATCTCATTTTGGCGCTATATCAATGATATATCGGCTGTAGGTAATAAACAAGACATTGTAATACATGCAGTTGACACAAATTCTTTACTGCAAAATACATGAACCTGTTAGAAACAATGAAAAACTCATATCCAGCAGACATTACTATATATCTACATTATAATAAGTTACATTTAAAAGCGAATAAGACAGCACATATTATGTGCAACACCAAATAAGCGGAATGTAGGTGACATAGTAATTAAGTGTGGATCCACGCAAATCAAACGAACAAAGGAACAGAAATATTCAAGAGTCTGGTTCCGCGAAAAATTGACATGAAATACGCACATTTCACACTATGACATCACACATATCCAAAAGTATAGGTTGCAGTCGGCGAATCAGTTCTTTAATACTACTGTGGTTAAAAAACAACTTTACTGCTTATTAGTGTATTCAAAACTGACATACTGTACTCTAGTTTGGGGAACAACTACGGACACCAATTACAATAGGTTGTTAGTTTTACAAAAATGGGCAGTGCGCATATTTGAAAATAAGATACGAGACATACGCGACTTACGCACACGAGAATTGTTGATAAAGTACAGCATAATAAAGCCCACCCAGATATACCTATATAAATTTATGCAGCATATACAGAATAAAAATGCCTGTAAAGAAAACAATTGCACTGCAACAGACAGATGTAAGTTCAAGAATATTCAGCGTCGATTGCCTGAAGTGAGGACGAATTATGGAAAGCAGACATGGCATTAGCAAATTACATGTTTCTCGAATAAATACAAAGGCATTGTTTGCTGGACTGATTCCGCAAAAAAAACATAAATTGAAAAGCATGTCATTTACACTGAAGTGAGTAATTATCTGTTTATATACTATTTTAAGTTATTTGTTCGCTGTAAATTGGTATGTGTTCTACGTTTCCGTAACATTTTCATTAACGTTATGGCTTTGTAGCATTGTATTTCTGTAACACTGTAGCAATAACCACTGTCGTAGCGTCTCATTACCGCTTCATTTTGTGCACAATTTATTTTTGCTTGATTGCTTTCTAGCGTTACCGTTTTGGTTTATGTATTGTGTACCTGCTCCGAACTCCGGGAGGCAGGAGCCACCGTCAGGCGATTAAAGCCTTTAGCATCTGACTCCTTAGGGTACACCTCAAATAAAGTCGAGTTTAATTGAATTGAATTGAAATAATGCTATATACATGTACGGCATTCCGTATAATGTCCGGTGAGAGGTCCAGAGAATACCCGTGGTCAGCTAAACGGGCAACAGATATTTCTTTATTTTATTTATTAATTTATAACTTACTGCAGACCAGCATTAGGTCCATGTAGGAACGGCACTCATATCACGCATGAAAGGAAAATTCAATACCAAAATAGAATAAAAATAAACAAAGAATGCGCGAATTTTCCCTCACAACTCAGGAAGGCACACATACGACGTCCATAGAAATTATTATAGGGTTGTAATTTCAACAATATTGGTTAAAATATTAGGCAAACTTAAACTCAATAGTTGATAGCGTAGTAATTTAAGAAGGTTCGTTCAAACATACCTAAAATACATACCTAAACACCTTCCTTGGAAAAAGTTAATACTTTTAGGTGTCTTTTTTTGCGAAATGAAGGGTTATTGCACATGTGTGATCGTGAGTTGTACGCCTTGTGGACAGAGGTATTAGATATAACACAGGGTCAATAGATCATTCATGTATATTTAGCGATTGTAGGAAATTGAAACGGAGCATAGCCCGCCTACATGTTTCGAGAAGGGGAATGTCATTTGTTATCATTAAGTGTGCGGGGGAAACGGAGCACATGAACTTGAAGTAAATTAAGTGAACAGCTTCCCTCTAGATTCTGTCTATTATTTTGATGTTGCGTTTAGTGAAGGGGTTCCGTGTAATGCAAGCGTGCTCTAACTTCGGTCTAATGAAAATAATGTAACTTACAATTTTACAGCTGGCAGGTGAATTTTTGAGCTTGTGATTTAGGAAACAAAGTTTACGGAAAGCAGAACAAATGTTACTAATATGCGAATTCCACAAAAGATTGCTTGAGAATGTTACGCCTATGTATTTACAATTTTCATCTTCTCTCGGAGGTGAACCGGCCAGGGTGTAGGCTGTTGTGAATCGCAACGCGTTTGGCCTTTAGTCGCTTCGAATCCCAGCGCTGATCACCAGTTGTTGCGGCTCTCAGAACTGTACACCAGTAGTCGACTCAAATCCCACCGCTGTCACCAGTTGTTATGGGTAAAGGAAGTTGTTGATGGCATCCCACCGCTGCCACCAGTTGTCGCGGGCCGGGGTCTACCTTGTCTTCTGTGGTAGCGTGGTGTAACTTCGGGTTGAGGAAACGAACGCTGACAAGATGGGGATACGAAAAACAAACAGGTTTATGGCACTATTTCCAAATATTTACAGCATGAGGTTAGGAGTTTCACAAACCACGTACGTGGTGGTTGAACCATTACATGATTCAGAGCCACGTACAGCACTCTGCGGCGTCGCTTTAAGCCCTGTCGGGCTCCTCCTCCTTGAATAGAACACCAATCACACACACAAAACACCACGCACAAGACATCAGTCCATAACGCACGGTCCGCCGAATAGGTATTGCACCTCTTGACGCAACTGCTTTGAGAAGAGGGGAAACGGGGTTCTCTCCCGGAACAATTTCGCGGTTGGGTTGCTTCTTTCACTTTTCCCTGGAAGGGCAGCCAAAGTGTAGACACTTGAATCGCAGAGACACGACCTGTGCGGTCGGTCTTCTGCGCCATCTCGCTAAACAAGCCGGTCCAGAAGAATTGCTTCTAGGGACATTGGCTCACGGACCGTCTTTTAATCTCTTTGTCGCTCCCCGCTGCTGGACGCTGGTTCCAAGAGAACTGGGGTTCCAGGCGTGGGAGCGCCGCCCGGCTACGCTTCTCCACGACAGCATGGTGCCTACTGACGACGGTCATAACAAAATGTACTTTAGCGGGATTTTAGTCCTCATTATACGAAGACAGACTGATTTGTCCTTGTTTAAAGCCATCCCTATCGGAAAAATTGCCATAGTGGATACTGGAAAACATGGTGGGCGTAGTGGAAATAATAATGGGCATGGTGGAAATTATGATGGATATGGTGGGACGTAGTGGAAAATATGGTGGATATGCCGAGACATACTGGGTGGTATGGTGTACAGATCATGGGTAAAGTGGAAATGATATTGGAAAGCAGAGGCTAGATAGTGGGCAATAAAGGGACACTCTACCCACCATTGCGATAATGCTGGGGAGCCCTAAGCATATGGTGGGTGGTGCTTATTATGGTAGGCCACATGGTGTACCAAACTGAGAAACTCTTCCCACCATTGCGATAATGCTGGGAATCACTAAGCAGATGATGGGTGGTGCTTGTTATGGTGGGCCACATGGTGTGCCAAGCTGAGAAGCTCTGCCCACCATTGTGATAATGCTGGAAAGCAGCAAGTAGATGATGGGTGGGCTTATAATGAGCAATATATATAGTGTATACCAAGCTGGGATCTGTACACAACATGTTCTACCAGCATGATTTCCACCAAAGGTTAGGCCTACCGACTGAGCCCGTACAATTGTGTTGTCCGTGCATCCGGGTTTCAGAATACACAATTTCGATGATTAGGAATGACAATACAGCGCAGCGGTGGCCTCAATTAACCTAAATGAAGCATTATTCATTGTGTATGATGTCCGCTCAAGAAGCAACAAACATCGATGCGACGCCATTCAAGCACTCCCAGAGAACGTCTCTTCTCACCGACAGCCGCCGGTCGCACTCGCCGGCACTTCTCTAGCTTTTGTGCGAGAACTCAGACGTGGCAATTCGTATGGTTGGGGAACCAGTACGATAGCGTAATGTTTCAGGCACACTGCATTCGTTTTGGCCAAGCCGTTGTGTAGTTGTTGCTTTAGCGAAAGAGCTACAGCATTGCACTGGCACGACCGCCCTCTACATTGTGTGAAAAGCATCCCAATACTCAATCAAATAAATTATGCAGGCGTATCTATGGAATAAGCCTAGAAGCGTCATAAAGCGTGAGCAGATGTCGCCTTTTAGAACGAGCGCGAAGCGGATAATAAACTTGGAAGACCCCGCCGGCAAACTGTTGCTGCTCCCCAGTCCACTTGGTTTTTTTTCTTGCAGTTGTGAATTGTAAAAAAATAGCACTGGTGCCAATAACACAGTGGCAATCGTTACAGGCAGCAGTTGCTTGTCTTTATTATATGTGCAATATTTAGTAGCAGGTGCAGATCTCGTCTATGTCGTGTACACGACAAACATAACTGAAGTTGAACCGTAAATGGGTTGAAACTGGGTTGCAGGATCGTACAATGAATGAAAACTGGTGTCTATTTCGCGACAAGCTCAAAGAAATTCAGGCATCTTGTATTCCAAAAACAGTATTAAGCTCTAGGACGAACGACCCATGGTTTACCCATGACGTCAAACGGCTTTTAAACAGGAAAAAAAGGGCCTACAGAAAGGCAACTCGAACCAACGATCTTGATGACTGGCAGAACTACAGACAGATTTCTACTTTAACTGAACAAACAATACGTGAGGCAAAACATAAGTATTTTATTATTACGCTCCCAAGTATTATGAAAACCGACCCAAGCAAATTCCGGAGTATTATAAGCCCCAAGAACAAAAACACGGTACCCGTCCTAACCAATGCAACCGGGGTTAAGTTATCCTTGCAAGAATGTGCCGAACATTTTAACAAAGCCTTTGCCAAAGTTTTCACTACCGAGCTACCGTTAAATGACTCTTTTGATCCGTCGCAACCAAACATAGATTCCAGTTTTACGCCCATTGTAATTACAGCTCATGGCGTGGCATGCGCTATCGACAACCTAGCTTCCAAGACTGGCCCCGGGCCTGACGGTATAACAGCGAAGCTCTTGAAAATAACTTCTCCTTACTCAGCTTACCTGCTTTCGTTGTTATTTCAGCAATCCCTAGATTCAGGTTGCTTGCCGGACGATTGGAAATTTGCCCATACGCTACCATTTTTCAAATCTGGCGACCGGTCTGATCCCCTTAACTATAGGCCTATTTCACTTACTTCAATCAGCTGCAAGTTGCTGGAACATATTCTTTTCACGCATGTTGTAACCCACCTTATTCAGAATAACTTCTTTATTAGCAATCAACACGGATTTAGGAAACATTTCTCATGTCAGACACAACTTTTTGAGCTGGTCACTGACCTCCACGTTTCGCAGCACAGGTTGCTTTGTACCGATGCCATTTTTGTCGATTTGTCGAAGGCGTTCGATCGGGTTCCACATCAGCATCTAACGGCTAAAATTTGTAACCTTAATTTGAATGACAAAACAACCCACTGGATTCGTAGTTTTTTAACAGACCGTTTGCAATCTGTGAAATTAAATGACCACGTTTCTAACCCAGTGGGTGTCTCATCAGGAGTCCGCCGGGGGTCAGTACTTGGCCCTTTACTGTTTCTGATTTATATAAACGACCTCGCATGTAACATTTCCTCGTCAATTCGTCTCTTTGCCGACGACTGTGTGATATATAGAGAAATAGTAACTTCCGATGATGTTTCTACACTCCAGCATGATTTATTTACTCTAACTGAATGGTGCGAAAAATGGCTGATGAAAATAAACGTAGAAAAAACTAAGCATGCGCGATTTTCTTCTACGACAAGATCCGAAACTTATAAATACCTAATAGATAATGCCAAAATAGAAACAGTTTCATCTTTCAAATATCCGGGAGTTACATTCACCTCCGATTTAAGCTGGACCCCCCATATAGAAAAAATCACATCGAAGGCGTGTAAAAAGCTTGGCCTGCTCAAGCGTCACCTTTATTTAGCTAATTTAGAGACACGACTTCACGCGTATAATGCTCTTATCCGCTCTTCACTAGAATACGCGCAAATCATCTGCAATCCACATCAGATGTGTCTGACTAACATGCTTGAATCCGTACAGAACAAGGCCGCGCGCTTCATTCTGTCATCGTACTCAAGATACCAGAGTGTATCTGCCTTGAAGGACGAACTTAATCTCCCCCCTCTCACCCAACGCAGGCAGTTGTCAAGGATAACATTTTTTCACACCCTGTACCATCATCCAACACCATTCGCTCGCAAATTTATACTCCCGGCACCCTATACGTCCGCACGCGCTGACCACGCTCACAAAGTTGGCCCAATTTTTGCCCGTACAAACAAATATTAGAACTCACCCCTTGTTCTGGCAATCAATGAATGGAATTCTTTACCTAGTACCCTAGTGGACCAAACAGACACCTCTTCTTTTCGAACCGCACTCCTCGCTTTTCTAGCTATTCAAAATACCCGGTAACTTGTCTTCATCATGCTCATCTTTTCTAGGCTGTAAATTTGTGTTCCTGCCTTCCAAATACTAGATTTTCTGTCACTTTTACACTTTTTTTATATGTTTCACGCTGTACTTTGCAATTGTGTACTTTTGCTGCCTTTATGATATTGTAATGTCACTTTTGTTGTGTTGATTCTTTCTTTTTACAATATTGTACGTTGTGTCGGCTTTCAACCCATGCCCCCCCTATGTAGTGCCCATTTGGGCCCTTAGGGTACTTAAATAAACAAAAAAATAAATAAATAAATAAAATAAAATAAATAAATTTCTATGATAACTAACTATTTAACACATAACCAACCACAAGTTGGCATGGCGCAGTGGTTAGTGTCTCTGAATAAAAATCCGCAGGTTGCACGTTCGAACCTCCGTGGCACCTTGCTTTTTTTTACGGGACGGGTGTTTTCTTTATTTTTTTGTGGCAGCTCGTCACGGTGATTCTGACGCCATTTCGCACTCAAGCGTTGCCGGCACTGCAGCACCCACCATATCCCACCATGCGTCATGATGGGCGTTTGCCACCATTCACCCACTACATTAATCCACTATAATGGTGGGTGGTGGTTTAGACCATGACCACCATTCGTTTTTATTTCCGATAGGGATGCCAGATCGCTCAAAGCACGCTTGTATAATTTGCCAGCTGATCTCAAGGTCGGTTTGATCGCGTACTGTAGTTATTTTGCGAAATAAAACGCAATGGTCTGCGAACAATCGGATTTGTGTACCAAGTGTAACAGTGGTGACGATGTCATTTATGTAAAGCAAAAAAAAAATCAATTGCCCCAGGACGCTACCTTGAGGTACACCTGATGTCACTGGAAAACAGCTCGAGTTGTTGCCTTCAGCCCCGCCGCGGTGGTCTAGTGGCTAAGGTACTCGGCTGCTGACCCGCAAGTCGCGGGTTCGATTCCCGGCTGCGGCGGCTGCATTTCCGATGGAGGCGGAAATGTTGTAGGCCCGTGTGCTCAGATTTGGGCGCACGTTAAAGAACCCCAGGTGGTCAAAATTTCCGGAGCCCTCCACTACGGCGTCTCTCATAATCATATAGTGGTTTTGGGACGTTAAACCCCACAAATCAATCAATCAGTTGTTGCCTTCAATAGAGACAAATCGCACACGATCCGAAGGATAAGCTTAAGCTTCTACCCAACAAACTATAAAGCTAGAAAGATTGTATAGTCTTTGAGTTTATAATAAGTTTATCGTGAATCACTTTGTCGATTGTCTTGCTCAATTCTACAAAAAGAGCATCACTACAGCCGTTATTGTCCAATGTTTTCGCAAAACTATCAATTACAGTTTACAGTTTTGTTGTAATGGAGTAGCCTTTTCTGAAGCCATGCTGGATATTCGTTAGTACTGAATTTCTTTCTAAAACCTTTGTGATGTGGTTGGCAATGATATGCTTGTCTAGTTCGCAGTAACATGAAATCAGGAATATTGGTCGATACTTTTTTAGAGATAAACGATTTGTCTTTTTTAAAAACAGGCACCACCTAAGCTGTCCGCCAGATTGGGTACCTGAGAAGACAACAAACAAGCATTGAAGGTATAAAAAGAAATCTACCAATCACTTCCCCATAGCGGTTAAGAAACATATTTGGGATACTATATGGGCCACATGATTTCGTTGTCTTTAGATTTAAGAGCATTGACAGAATATTATTGTATGAAATGAAGTCTACTTCGTGCCCTTCAAAAACAGTAGAATGAAACAAGTTACCTACATGCGACTGCGGAAAAACACTGTGGAGGTAATAGTAAAATGTTTGGCGATTTTATTTACGTCTTTTTTTAGTGGTTCCATGATCCGTTATTTCACTGACATGTCTTTTAGTTTCAGTTAAACATCCCAAAAAATTTTTGGTGCGTTTTAATGAAGCCGGCTGGTACTGATTTGAAGTAGTAAATATTTTATATTCGCACTGCAATTGACAGTTTGCTTTTTATTGCACGGATAAGCTGGAACGAAGTGCCCTTCGTTTTGCTTGTTTCAGTTTGCGCTTCAGTTGCAATACTTCATGCGTCATACACGGTGTTTGCTTTCTGACTTTATTTGCTTTGTTCGGCACAAAAGTATTTGTGCAGTGACGACACATTTTCAGAAACATTTCCCAGAACGTGGATACGTCGTTCTCAATATTAGTAAAGTCGCCAAGACAGATTTTCATGTATTCTACTACGCTTGCATCATCGGCTCTAAAATAATTTCTAAAGCAATGTTTCATAGGGCGTTTAGTTATAACAGGTGCAATTATAGGCAATGAGACTGTTACAAGCTTGTGATCGAAGAGACCTTCCTTAACTGTAACGAGACATTTCCAAAAGTCAAGATTTACAAACAGCAGTTCAAGAACACTGCTCGAGGAACCTTGTACACGGGTAAGTTCCATAACTGCTTGAATTAATACGTGTTCTAGCATAACATCGAAGACTATGTTAGCATTTCTGTCGTTCATTAGGCCTGCCCGAGATCATTCCCGGTTAATACAAGGCAGATTAAAATCGCCTACAAGAAAAAGTTTTTTGTGCTGACAAGCAAACATGTATTCTTTCAACTTTAACATGTAATCGGGTGTAGCATATGGTGGTCTATATCATGCGAACAATACAAACGAATTGCTCCCACATGACCACTGAATGCACAGACACTCATTGTCAGAAGTTTCATCAAGAAGTGTTGCTTCTATCTGTTCCCTAGTAAGAACAGCCACACCTCCACCCCTATGCGCTCTGTTCCTACAAAAAACTTTATAACACGGGAGAAATACTAGGTCATCCGTTACCTGATTATGGAACTAGGTCTCCGCTATGTTAGTAACATGAGGCTCATGTGTAACATAAGGGTCGGTGATTTCAACTAAAATTTCAATGAATCTCTGCCTTATTCATAACACTGCGGGCGTTTATCGTGGCGTTACGCAACTGTTTTCTTTGTTGGGAAACGTCAAGAGCAAAACTACCGACGTTATCTGTAAAAGGGGAACTTTTTGCACTGCTTTCAACTGTGTTATTTTTCCCTCCTGATTCTCCATGAGCGTGTGACGTCTTCTCACTGGGTGATTTTGTCGTCTGGCCTAGTTTTTTTAATGGTTACGCTATCATTTTTTTATTCCAGGCATAAGCCCCCCTTCCATTTACAACTTGTCAAATGATAAGGTAAACTTCTCATGTTTCTCCCGGTTTGTCTTCGCACTTGCCCACAGTTTTCGTCTGATTTTCCGAATGCTTCAAGAAAAGTCTTCACTGACGGAAATATCAGTGTTCTTCAATTTATATGCCTTTCTTAAAATAATGATTATTGAATAATATATGGGGTTTAACGTCCCAAAACCACCATATGATTATGAGAGACGCCGTAGTGGAGAGCTCCGGAAATTTCGACCACCTGGGGTTCTTTAACGTGCACCCAAATCTGAGCACACGAGCCTACAGCATTCCCGCCTCCATCGGAAATGCAGCCGCCACAGCCGGGAATCGAACCCGTGACCAGTGGGTCGGCAGCCGAGTACCTTAGCCACCAGACCACCGCGGCGGGGCGTGTTCCTAAAATAATGGACTTGTCTCTCAAGTTCAAAATTCTTACGATAACCGGGCGTTTTTTGTTCATGTCCTGTTCGCCTTATCTATGAATTCGTTCCATAGGTACGTTCTCCAGCTTAAGAGTACTCTGAAAAACGTCTTTGCTCACAGTCATTTTCAAAGCTTCAGAATTTTTTACCCTTTGTCTCAGCTAGCCCAAAAATTATTAGGCTGGATCGAAATTAATAGTTTGGTTAGATATGCTCCGTAGGTCAAGGCTGAAAGTTTAGTTGTGGACAAGGAGCTCCGGGTGCCCGAGGACAGGCTCGGGAATAAAACACAGAACCTTGCAAGCAGGATACGTCGGCCACAGCACTGAGGAAACACCCTATGGTGCCTGCGTTCACGTATCCAGCGCTGCTTAACTCTACAAGAGGGTTCAATGGTGGTGCGCTCTGGTTCCAGCTTGTAGCATTTCGACAGAGAGTGCCGTGAACTCTGACATCACAGTGTAGAATGATGAAGAGGTCATTGGAAATATCCCAACGCTTGCGCGGAAAAGCCGGTACTACTGCTTCTTTCAACTGCTGTTGTCGAACGCAGGTGTCTGGGTCCGGCCGTGGACAAAAGCTTACTTATAGGTTACTCAGAAAGGCCATTGTTGAGACCAGCGTCTTCACTCATTCGAGACAATCGAGGTGCTGTGTCTGCGTCTTGTGAAGGGTGCCAATCATTGGTGCCGAACTGTTGAGTGTTGTCCTCTGAGTAGTCATGTAGCAAAGTCTATAGGTTGAGAAGTCAGGTGTTGAAAGGAAGGACACCATGCAACCGTGCCGAGCTTCTTGACCTCGCCGGCAGGTCAGCGGCGTAGTTCCTTCTCAGGCGAAACCTCCTCGGTGTTTTGACGGTGAGTGGTAGATCCCGAACATGAGAATTGCAATCTGCCATCACGTGGTGGATAGTCGGGTGGAATGGATGTTGATGTCTTCAGAATTGCTGGCTGAGCAGCTTGCGAGATGTGGTCCACAGGAGATTTCACGGCATGTGGAACTGTAGCCCCCATGGAGTCTGCAGTGTCACAGCCGCCATTTGTCATCGCCGAGTGGAAACACGCTTGGATCGCTGGCGTGGACTCTGGAGTCACATGCTTCCTTGTGGGCTGGTCGATCAAGGAACTTGGGCATCCTCATTATGTTGACGGGGCGTAGCATGGTAGGCGGCGGGGCGCCGTGAGGTAGGGTCACGTACCGTGGGGTTGGGGTCTTCTCGGAGGCTCTGCTTCGTGGTGTCGTGGGCTTCTATGGGTGTTGGTATAGGCGTGCAGTCTGCCGGCGAAAAAGCTGGCTTGGCTGAGGTCATCGAATGGCCTAGGGCAGAGAGTGCAGCGGATCAGGTTTTTGCAGCAAATTCTACGGTGCACAGGGTAGTGGCCGGCGTAGAATACCTAATTGAGAGAGGTGGCAAAATTAGCAGGCCGGATGCAAGAGCCGTGGACTGCGGGGCTGCGGGCCTCTCGAATGACGGGTCAGTTTACGTGAAAGAGTGGTCTTGATCACCTGTGTAGCCAGTTGTTGCCGGCAGGGGAGTGGTTTGGACTCGCTGTAATGTGGGACGTGTCACGGAAGGTGATGAGCCAGGCGCCATGATGTCGCTCCTGTGAAAAGTATGGTTTCTGCTGCCATAAAATTAAGCATGGCATCTCGCAGATTGTCGTGAGGATGAGGGGTTCACGACAAGTAGGTGAGGCGGCTTTTGAGGTCAGGTGGGAGCACGTACTCGAGGACCTCAAACATAAATTCCTGGAACCAGATGCTGTTGAGCTTCAGGGCCGCCACGAACTCCATGAATCATCTTTCGACAGAAGCAGCACGGAACGGTGGCCGTGGTGGGTTGAATTGCGGCCTTCAACTGTCAGTTGGCTAGTACATAGCAATGAAACTCGGTAGCAGCGGTGCAGCGCTGGTCACTGGTCCTTGCGTCCAAGCTTGCTAGTTGTAGAGAAACGAGACGCCATGGTGGCGGATGAGGCCATGCCCTGGTCGCAGTTCTTTATTGGGATACGGGCGAAAAGGAAGATCAAAACAATGGCGGCTGACACGTCCAACAGGGCCAAGAGCCAAAGCGTTCTAATTACCACGTGGCTCGCGCTCCACGAGCCTCGCAGCTCTCATCTTCTTTTGCGCGTCTGTCGCAGCGCTCCAATGCGTTAAGCTTGAAATGTAACCGTGGGTTTCAAAGAGTGTCGGCGTCAACACTAAGCATTAGGTGCATCAAGCGTGAAATGTGTCCATTGGTAGCGACCAGTGTTGGCGTCAACACGAAACAGTAGATGCGTTAAGCGTGAAATGTAACTGTGGGTGTCGTACAGCGTCGGGGTCAACTCCAAGCATTAGGTGCAGCAAGCGTGAAATGCATCCGTCGGTGGCGTCCAGTATGGGCGTCAACGCGAAACAGTAGACGCATCAAGGGTCAACTGTAACCATCGGTGTCGTACAGCGTCGCCAACAACCCGAAGCATTATATACGTCAAATTCCCATGTAGCACAAAAAAATTGCAGCATATCCACGGAGTAAATGATGATGAATGGGGCGAAGCGTCCATCAGTCCATCCGCACTTCCGTTCATTCATTCGTTCTTGCTTCCGTCCATCCGTCCGTCCACGCGTCTGTCTGTCCCTGTGTCCATACGTCCAAGCATGCGTCCGTGCGTCCATCCGTGCGTCCTTCCCTGTGTCTCTCCATCGGTGCGTCAAACAGACAGACAGACGACAGATGGACGCGGCCAGCGATTGATTTATGGTTTGCCGATAAAACCCTGCAAACCTTCGCCCCACTCATCATCATTCACTTCGTGGATATGCTGTGAGATAGTTACTACACAATTGCCGACATACATGTGACGACCGACCCACGCCTTAAGGAGCTTTGCGCCTAAAAAATAGTGGCATATACACAAGGCAAATGATGATGATGCGTGGGGTGAAGGGAGCAGGAGGATGGATGGACGCAAGGACGAATGACAGGATGGACATACGAACAGACGGGCAGATGGCTGCGTTTTGAGTTTGATGCATGTGACGTGCAGACACCGATGCTCGACGATGCCATCGACGGTTACGTTTTACGTTTGACGCATTTAACGTGGTGACTTTGATGCTGGACGCCATCGATGGGTTCATTTCACGCTTGCTGCACCATAGTGTTCGTGTTGACACCGACGCTGGACGACGCCACTGACGGTTACGTTTCGAGCTTTATGCATGTCACGTGTTGACGTCGACGCTGGACGACGTCCCCGACAGTTACGTTTCAAGCTTGATACATGTAACGTGTTGACGCCGACGCTGGACGACGCCACCGACGGTTACATTACCAACATGATGCATGTAACGTCTTGACGGCGACGCTGGACGACGTCACCAACGGTTACATTTCGCGCTTGGTGCATCTAATATTTCGTTTTGACGCTGGACACCACCGATATTTACACCTGATGAATAGAAGGCCTTAATAGGGTACTAGCCTAAAAAAATGGCACATCCCACACGCGTCGGGAGTCGGTGATATGCGAACCACGAAGGAGAAAGGCTGATATGTCACTTTAAGATCACAACGTTACGAGGTGGAGGTAAATAAGGCCCTACATGACTTCCGTGTTATGATTATTATGTTTGAATGTGTCATTTACCTTCGTCATCTATTCACGTCACGTGATAGCAAATTCAGTATATGTGGAGCTAGCAAAACGGTCACGAGCACGCTATGAGCGTGGTTTGTTGTCATGTTCCTACACATGCCCGCGTGTCATGATTACCATGTTTGCACCAGTCATATATTTTCGTCATCCAGTGACGTCACGTAACATCAAACTTCGCATATGTGGAGCTAGAAAAACAGCCACGAGCGCATCATGAAGTGCCCAATATACAACAATGTAGCGAACACGCACGCTGGGCACAGCCATGCTACGTTAGCAAAACGCAAGCACTGTATAGTCGACGCCAGAGGTGACGGGTGCGACCAGTGTCCGTCTGCGCGGCCTGACTGCAACCGGCGCGAAATGCGACATGCTGCATTCCGCACCGATGCGTTACCGACACCACTGCGTCTCCCTCCTTTTGTTATGTAGAGACGCCGGACACGCTGAAACGCGCACGCGTCAAAACAACGCAGCGCGGCGCACGCCTGCGAGTATATGGCAGGCCTGGCACCTAGCGTGGCAACGCCAGCGTGACGCGACGGAGCGAACGCTGGCGAGCAAGCTCACCGCGTCACATCAAAATGTATTGGCACCTTGGCTATGTAGTAATGTTGTCACATGACATGTAATTTATGATTATCATGTTTGCACCAGTAACATACATTTGTCATCCATTGACATCACGTAATACCAAATTTGGCATACGTGAAGCTTGCAAAGTGGCCGGAGCACATCATCAGTGTAGCATGTAGTCATGTTGTTACATGACACTCATGTCGTGATTATGGTGTTTGGATGTGTCGTTTACCTATGTCGTTCGTTCGCGTCGCGTAATACCGAGTTTGGTATATGCGAAGCTAGCGAAACGCCCACGAGCGCATCATTAGCGTAGCATTTAGTCTTGTTATTACATGACACGAATCTCATGTTTATCATGTTTTCACCAGTATCATACCTTCATCATTCATTCACGTCCCGTATTACACACTTTGGTATAAGTGAAGCCACGGCCGGACTCGACGCTCCTTCCGCACGCTCCTTACGGCCTTCTCAATACCGGCGCCGCGCATATATTTTTTTTCTGACGCGTAGAGGGCAGCAGCACCTCACTGTAAGCTCCGCCGGCTCCCCGCGTCGCCGACTGCGACTTTTCTTGACTGCGTTCGATGACCTCGAGTAAACAATGCATCAGACACGCTCAGGCACGCTAACTACACTAGCGTAGCCATGGTTTATTCTTGCGTGCCGCTGTGTAAGTCACAGCAAGGGAAGACACCGGGTGTGTCGTACCACCAATTTCCTAGCGATGAGGAACTGTGATCGAAGTGGAGGAAAAATGTTTCACGTGAAAACCTCGTCATCAATGACAAGTCCGCATCGACTGTAGTGTGTAGCAAACACTTCACGGAAAATGACTATGTTCCCGGATATCGTATCCGGAAACTGCGTACAGGAGCCGTGCTCACGGTCTTCGATCAGTATCCTTCGTATATGGTCCCGGCTACGAAGAGGCCGCGTAAAGAACCTGCAGCACGTGGCCCCTCGGCCACCTCGGCTCCTCGACAGCCGACGAAACGGAAAGCAGAGTCATCGCCGTCTACCTACGGGAAGTTCTAGTCCACCTTACGACAAAATAAATATTGCTTTTTCTCTCTGAATTTTGTGCGCTGTAATGGATTACTGTTGCTTGTGACAACACGCGTGTGCGAAATTCCGGGAAAGCTGCCGGAATGGTTGCGACTGGGTAAGCGGTGCTCTTTGAGGTCGACTATACCATTTTAACCTCATCGCATGCAACGACCGAGCTGTATTGTGTGGATAAAACTTTCATCTTCAAGAATTCAGGCGCCGCAGTTGGTTCTGTTCCTCGTACTCAGCGCAGTTATGATGGCCACAGCGCTGTGGCGCGCACACTGCGCCCGTGAACGCGCTTGGAGGCGGCGGAGCAACAGTGGTCTAGCAGCGCCACCCCGAACTTGCGGCGGCAGGCAGCAAAACGCCCCAATGCGAAGGCCGTAAGGCGAGCGCCGGAGAAGGAGTCTAGTCCGGCCGTGGTGAAGCTAGCGAAACGGCCGCTAGCACATCATGAGCGTGGCATGTAGTCATGTTGTTACATGACACGAATTTAGAATTTTCATGTTAGGGTCTGTCGCTTTCATGTTAGGGTCTGTCCGCCCAAGCTGCCGCTTCTTCTCACTTCATCACCCTTCTCACGACTCTACCTATATTGGCCCACTTTGACTCGTCCGCTCCGACAGAAGACCAAACCGATGCGAGTGGCCACGGAATTGGAGCCGTCCTAGCCCAATGCCAGCGGGAACACGACCGAGTTATTACCTACGCTAGCCGCCTACTCACAGCTGCCGAGCGCAACCATTCAATAACAGAGCGTGAATGCCTTGCTCTTGTTTGGCAGTCACGAAGTTCCGCCCATATTTATATGGCACGAATTTCTCTGTAATAACGGACCACCATGCTCTATGTTGGCTTCCGTCACAGAAAGATCCTATTGGCCGGCTCTGGCGCTGGGCTCTGCGACTGCAAAAGTATACCTACATGGTGACGTACAAGTCCGGACGTCTACTCCAGAACGCAGACTGCCT
Source organism: Rhipicephalus microplus (assembly GCF_013339725.1). Taxonomy (NCBI): domain Eukaryota; kingdom Metazoa; phylum Arthropoda; class Arachnida; order Ixodida; family Ixodidae; genus Rhipicephalus; species Rhipicephalus microplus. The sequence goes on from NC_051168.1 coordinate 125,632,216, forward strand.
CTCCCACTACCCGGTTGCTGAATCGAGCACTAAGCCTGACACCGACACCGAGCCTTGCGTGTTTCCCTTTCGCAAATGACATGCATCGGTGACAAGCAATGCCACGATGCGTCCTTGCGTGCTATCATTGACCGCCTCCAATCACCATCTTCGAATCAGTCCCATCGCTCATTCGTGCTCCACGATGGTGTAATATACCGCCAACGTTTTCAGCCGGATAGAACGACCCTGCTTCTTTTCATAACGAAACACCTTCGCTCGGAAGTCCTACATGAACTTCATGACCTTCCGAATACTGGTCACCTTGGTGTGTCACACACTTACGACCGAATACGCCGACGCTTCTTTTGGCCAGGGCTTGCGCGCTCAGTCAGAAGATACGTTGCAGCTTGTGAGAAATGCCAGCGCCGCTAAACACCCTAGACACTTCCCGCCGGATGCCTTCAACCACGTGACATTCCGTCAGAACCGTTCTTCCGCGTTGGCTTGGACCTACTTGGCCCTTTCCCTTTGTCTTCCTCGGCTAACAAGTGCATAGCCGTGGCCACCGGCTACGCCACGCGCTATGCCATCGCACGAGCTATTCCAACAAGCTGCGCCACAGATGTCACCGACTTCCTCCTCAAGGACGTGATTTTGCAACACGGAGCCCTACGGCAGCTGCTTACCGACCGTGGCCGCACCTTTTTGTCCAAGATCATAGCCGACATCTTGCAGTCCTGTCAAACGAGATACAAACTGACTACGTCATACTACCCGCAAACCAATGGACTCACAGAGCGTGCAAATCGAACTTTTACAGGCATGCTCGCTAAGTATGTTTCTACCGACCACACCGACTGGGATCTCGCGTTGCCGTACGTCACATTTGCCTACAATTCTTCTCGCCATGACACTGCCGTTTACATTCCATTTTTTCTGTTGTTCGGCCGAAAACCTACATTACCCCTAGATACAGTCATTCCGTCTACCGCGACACCGACCAGCAAATATGCCCTTGACGCTATCACTCGGGCTGCTCACGCACGCGAAATCGCCAGCACTCGCTTTCTGCCCTCTCAAGAGAACCAGTGGCACTTGTACGATCAAGGGCACCATGACGTGTAATTCTTCGCTGGTTTATTGGTGCTGCTGTGGTCCCCGACCCGTCAAGTCGGCTTGTATAAAAAACTTCTTTCCCGCTACACAGGTCCATATCGTGTCCTTCATGAGGTTACTCCTGTGGCATACGAAATTGCCCCTTCTGCCTCATCGCCTTCAATTGCCCCACAGACCACCGATATCGTACACGTGGCACGCTTGAAGCCTTACCATTCTCCCGCTGGCGTTGACATCTAGATGCGCCGCGACGGCGCTTCTTCCACCGGGGACTATGCTGCATTCATGTTGACAATTTATGGAACGTTGCGCGTGTGTGCCTGATAAAGAGGACGAAGAGTGGTCTCCGGTCGGTCTCTACCAGTCACGCCATCTGCTGCTGGTTTGAAATATATTTCATCCACAGCCTCGTCGATACGGGGTCTCTCTTCCGTAACAATATTACTTGCATCGTTCTCGACTTCCCAGTCACGTATAAGATAATGAATTTTCGCTCACAGCCAAGGAACCCGACGCCGGCACCAGAGTTTGGGCAAAAAAAAAAGCTGTTTAAACACTATTGCGTTAACAGTGGTTAGCTTTTTGTATGGAAGGTTTATTTGTGTGTTTTTTCCTGTGAAGAGGCGAAGACCACAATAATCTGCGTGTACGCACCAACAAACCCTCGTGATCGCTTATCCTTTTTCCTGGAACTGTGTTTCTATTTGGCACTAATAGGCTGCTGGTTTTTCTTGGAAATTTCAACTGTGTGTTCACTGCAGATGATTGATCTAGCTGCAAAAAAGATTATTAACCAATATTCTCTTCCGGATGGTGCTTTCTTTGCTAAGGCTAATTGCACCGTCTTTATACCCCTTTAACAGCTCTTGCAACGCAAGATCGAACAGAGCTTACGCAGTATTAGAGCTGGCAAATGTTTCTGGTGGTTATGGTGTTGCATAAGTCTCATTCAACGATCACTAATCTGTCATGTTCTCATTAGGCCACAAAGACGAGCCTAAGCGTGCATTGATAAGGAACTTCTGAAGTTAAATGCCAAGCTACTTAGCGATGATAAGCTTTTCAGTTGCATCAAAAAATATATGTACAATTAACACCCTATCATTTAGAAACTGGTCGGAAAATTGGTAATCCTTTAAATCTACTGCAAAAATTTGTGGCATGGAAAGGGCTGCAGATATACAGTACAAGAAACGAGTGGAAAAGTGCAGTTTAAAGAAGTTGCTTATGGAATACAGCAAAGAAGAAAAAGGCAACCCCCAAAATTATGGCAAAGTTCTTAGAGATATTACAAACAAACTCAAGGCAATTGATGTCATCACATTCTAAGGTGCAGTTGTAAGGGCTAGAGCAGACAAATTAATTGCTGATAAAATGCCCAATCTGCAATTTCTTACTGCCGAAAAAAATGCGCGTGCTAAAGACATCACAGAATTTAATTAAAATCACCAGTTAACCACTAAACCAGAACATTTAAAGAATACATTCACAGAGTATTGATACACAACAGCCGGCACTGCCATGCTGCAAGAAAAAGGAAGACGATGTTGGTTGCTGGTTGTTAATGAACTGTCGCCATCTTGTTCGCCGAGCACGGTCAATCGTATATAACTTATTAAATAAGTTACTCGTAAAATTATTGGCGGAGGTGGACGACTCCCGTACCTCGATGGAGACGCGCAGCGGTCGCAACACTGGGGACTCTTCGGGTACTTCAGCTGCCAGTGCCTCATCACCTTCGGCCTCTCGAGCCGGGTCGACAACCTACGTCTCTCTGCCACCCCTGCAGGATTCTGGCACTTTCTCTGCAGAGGGTACCATCGACGTTGACTCCTGTCTGTATTGGTACGAGCGAGTCAGTGCTACCCACCGCTGGGATCCACCGCTCATGTTTGCCAATGTTGTGTTCTACCTCGACAGCACGCCGCGGACATGGTTCAAAACCAATGAAGCCGAAATAACAAGCTGAGATATTTTCAAAACGAAGATCCATGTTCTTTTCGGCGATTAAGCTGGTCTTAAGCTCGCTGCCAAGAAGTCTCTCGCCATTCGCGCCCAGACGTCTACTGAATCATACGTCTCATACATTCTTGACGTCTTGGCGCTTTGTAGCAAAGTCGACCGGCGCATGTCGGAAGACGAAAAAGGTAATCACGTCCTCAAAGGGATTGCTGACGATGCCTTCAACCTGCTGGCATTTATTAATGTCACGAGCATCGACACGATCCCGACAGAATGCCGCCGTCGCCCCGCCGCGATGGTCTAGTGGTTATGGTACTCGGCTGCTGACCCGCAGGTCGGGGGTTTGAATCCCGGCTGCGGCGGCTGCATTTCCGATGGAGGCGGAAATGGTGTAGGCCCTTGTGCTCAGATTTCGGTGCACGTTAAAGAACCCCAGGTGGTCGAAATTTCCGGAGCCCTCCACTACGGCGTCTCTCATAATCATATGGTGGTTTTGGGACGTTAAACCCCACATATAAATCAATAAGAATGCCGCCGTCTAGATTTGGGTGCACGTTAAAGAACCCCAGGTGGTCAAAATTTCCGGAGCCCTCCACTACGGCGTCTCTCATAATCAAATGGTGGTTTTGGGACGTTAAACCCCACAAATCAATCAATCAATAGAACAGGCAAAAGCCCACCGCGTCACCCATGGCACCATGCACCTGCCGAACACAGCTGATGATACTTCCTCTTGTGATGACGCCGTCTGCCCAGTTCCCCGATGTGACAACCTCACCCGCATCATTCACCGCGAGGTCGAGGCAGCTCAACCAGTTGCTACTCCATTTCCAACGCATGATCCTTCACTGACCACTATCTCACTGATACAAGCTGTCGTTCATCAAGAATAACCGAACGTCGGCCTACACCTCGTTTAACCCGTCTACTCTGCCGAGCCTTTTTATCGTCATCCCTCCGCTCCTCGCTTTGGTTCCAACTACTCTCTACAACACAATTTATCTCAATGGCGTACACTGGACGACAAGCCTATATGCTCCAACTGCCGACGTGTCGGTCATATTTCTCGCCACTGCCGCACTCACTGGGCTCCGCCGGCACACTATGGGCCTCCTACCCAGGCCACTACTGTCCACCAGTCGTCCTCAGCATTTGATTTTTATTCCCCTAAGCCGACCACATCCTGTGATTCTGCCGCACCTCTGATGAGACCTCGCTACGCCCGCTCACCATCCCCTGCTCGCTGTCAATATCGTTCGCCCCCACAACGCCGTCCTGTCTCTCCGACCTATTCGCAGCGCCCCCGACCTCAAAACTAGGCAGTGCAACTTCTGGAGGTGAAGCTGCATTGACGACGACCTCTGCAAGACATCCTAGTGTAACATTACCGACCACCCGAAACCTGTTGAACGTTACTTTAGACAATGTACCTGTGCGTGCGTTGATCGATACTGGCGCGCATGTGTCCATAATGAGTGCTGCTCTTTGTCGCCGCCCAAAGAATGTTATCACACTGGCCTTGAACCGAGCCGTTCGAGTCGCCGATGGGGGAACTGCCGCCATTATTGGCATGTGCTCTGCCTGTATGACTATCGCCGATAGAAGCACTGCTGTTCTTTTCACCGTTATAGAAAATTGCCCTCGTGATGTAATTCTAGGTATGGATTTTCTAACCGCTCACTCGGCCCTTATAGATTCTTCAGCCGGCTGTCTTGACCCTGAAATGCCTCTAATTTCTGATCTGACCAATTCACCACAAAGTCGTCTTTGCTGAGTTGATTTCGCTTAACTGGTTTACACATATCGACCACTTCTCTACGCCACCTGTACCTGATGGCGATTACATGGTGACACCAATTTATGCCGTGATGCTTACGCATGGCGTCGCTGTTCCGCACACCATTTTGACAATTGTAGAAAACCGCGCATGTCTTTTTATTGTCAATTTTGCCCTCACTGCCCGAATTCTTCCCTAAGGTATCTTCCTGGCCGAAATTACTGCCCTACAAGACCATACGGTTGAGCCCTTCAGAGTGGATGATTGCTGCACCTCAGACCATGAACCAACTTGATCACGTTCATTGGGCGTCGGCGTTGACAACATCCCAGGCAGCACAGAAGGTTGGCCCAATATTGGGAATAGATCGGCATTGCCTGGCCCATGAACGGCCCAGTTTTCAAAACGTACCGCCAAGATTGGCTGTGCCAGCCAAATAGAACGGCGACGTTTGACCAGCGTTGACAACGTACCCCCAATAGTGGTTGTGCCAGCCGAATAGACCGGCTATGTTGGACCAGCATTAACAACATTCCGCCAATGATGGCTGTGCCAGTCTATTAAATTGGTTATATCGGGCCAGCTTTCAGAATTTTCCGCCCATATAGGCTGTGCCGGCCCATTAGAACGGACACATCGGGCCAGGTTGTACAAGTAGCTGCCAATATGGGCGGAGCCATCCAACAAGACCGGCATTATTGGCCCGCCGTTTGATCGTTATTGCCGGCGTCAGCTGAAAAGTGAACATCACGATGTCATAATATTAGAATATGAGCCAATTTCTGCGTCCGCTGCTTTTTGGCACTGTTCTGGCCCCAATTCACGCGCCGATTTTTCAAGTTAGAGACAGTAATATATGTGCCGGGCACAATATTAGAACTATCTTTTCGTCATTAAACCATGCACAGCTCGTTGAAATGCATAATCGTTGGTTGGAGTTGTGCAAGGTAGACTATTTAAGTGAGAAAAAAATTACCGATCAGGTTTCTCTGTCAGACGTGACGTACGATGCGGTGCTATCCGTACGTATCACGAAGCTTCTGCGGATACCGCTGTCTTACGCGTGCATGTATACTAGACGTCGAATATCTGACGCAAATCTTATCGTATCATGTGTCGAGCTAGCTATCTACGCGACCTATTCGACTCTGTTTTGCGTTCACAGCACAGTACGTGTTAACAGCACTTGCTGCTGCTTGACGTGTGGGAAGAGTGGGGGTCGTCAGTTGCGTTATGGTGACTGAATCATACAACATACGCAGTTGCCGTGATCTAACACACAGACGCGCGTGCGCACGCACGCACGTGCTATATTCATGCAACGACCACACGAATTCCCAACAACATCACAGCGAACGGTTGGTAAGGTGTTGTGGAGTGTATGGGCGTCGTAGGGCACCCTGTCGGTGCCCAGCTCGTTGCAAACGCGAATTTCGGCGTGGAACGCTTCTTTTTTATGTACTTTTTTTACGTGTGCCCAAAACGGTAGGCTGCGCGATACGAGCAGTACGACACACAAAAAAAGAAGAAACGTGAATGCATAGGGCAAGTCGTTAATAACAAAAAAAAAACACGCACGCTCACGCCACTGCAGTGGCGTGAGCGTGCGTGTTTTTTTGTTATTAACGAAGCACATGTGCTTTCATGAAACATGACAGTCAAGAATGATGAAGTATTTATTTACACACAAATTACTATGAGTTGCTGAAACTCACGCAAAAGAACATAATTTTCTTCCTTGGATATTGATCGAATGCCTTGGAATTATGCTTTGTGAATTTGACACATCAACAGTGCATTATGATTCCCACCATAAGGGGCCACAATCTTGGCAAGTAATAGAAGTACTCTTCCCACCTGATGTGCACCTAACGTAAAGAGGCCTTGTTTCTCAAGTGAGCAATATATATATATATATATATATATATATTATAGTTTAAAAGAAGCAATGACATGCCAACCATCCAAAATAGAACGCCCGAGAAAGGAGCATCAATCAGTATTACAGCAGCTAAAAGCCTGCTAACAGCTGAAGGTAGTCATGCTGCTCTTCCATTCAAGTATAGTGTACACTGAGAAAAGATACTGAAGATACACCATCAGCAAATGACAAAACCAGAACAGACAGAGCTTTCTCTTATAATACAAAAAGTCTTTAGCTGAGGAGGCAAATAAGTCATTGGCACACAATAAGTGCACAAAAAAAGCTGTCGCACGAGGCTGTCAGCGCTTAGACAACACAGGCAAAAATACAGTAGACTGAAGAAGGGAAAACCCACAGCAAAAGTTACCATACTCCTGAGTACTTGCTTTGCGTGCAAATGAAGCTAGCGTGAAGTTGAACACTAGATTAAAGCACCACAATCAACATCTGGAAGTCAATGCTTTAGGAATAATACAAAGTACTGAAGAAGCATGCAAAGAGCATTCCTGTGAAGGCAAATATAAAAAAAGACTGAAAGCTCTGTGGCCCTGAACAAGACAACACCACAACCAATCGAAGAGCCCTTCCGACACACCAGCAGTTCTGGCCAACACCAGAAAGTCACAAAAACATACCTTCAATGCCTTTTTTGCAAGAGACCTTCAAAAGAAATGTGCGGACACCAATGCCAGAAGTATCGATGGAAGCTATTGCTCATATTCAGCTCTTCATTGAAACACTGACAGAAGATACTTGTACCTGGATGCTTAATTACTTTGGTACAACTCAAGAGCGCCGACGCCAAGTGGCAAAAAAATTATGATGGAAGACTACAATGTGATCAAATGCACACGTCAACCACCAACCAAGGTTCTATGCTAGAGTGAATATCGCAAAACATCTTGAACGCCTAATGTCATTGGCTCATACTCAGCGTTCTCAATCAAAATCTTGACCTTCCACACAGCATATTACTTAAACAACCTGCCGCCTCTCACCATGTCATGAAACAAGCTCGAGTATACACAAACCCTCCTCACCGTTAGGTAGTTAGATAGCTCCACTAGTGCTTCACTCTCGGAACACATAGACCAGGGCCGTAACTAGACGGGTAGTGAGGAGGTTCTGAGCCCCTGAAGTATTTTCATGCTCTGACTTTTCGTCAACAATAGCTTAATCTGGGCAAGTTGGTTCATCGTGGTTGTGTTCTAGTAACAGTGAGAGAAGTTCAGGAAGAGACAAAAAGGACAGAAAAGAGCGCTGACTGCCAACTAAATATTATTGAAGGTACTACGCCCACTTTTATACAGAGTACAAGAACAGTGCTCATGTACAACGACGCATGTGAGACCATGACAATATAATCTTAACTGAGAAAAGAATACTCTCTCTCCGAATGGATGAACGAAGGTATACTGATGCACTGATCCATGGCCTTCCTGACAAGAAAATGCTTTCACAGTCTCTCTTTCATTTCTTGTTCTTGCTTTTTTCGGAAACAGTGTTTTATGAAACATAGAACTGCACTTACATTCTTTACAGTGTATGGCCATGCGACTACCATAGCCATTCTTAGCATTTTAAGCATGCTGTCTTGCTGGATCATTGGGGCATTGCCCAGTTTGTCTTATGTTTACATTTCCACATGTCAATAGTATCTCATACACAACATTATATTGGCATTCAGTATACCTATTCTCGTGATGAATGGTGAAATAATGACTATTCCTGTTGCTCTTTAGTACACACACTTTTGAAAACTTGCAAGGGATGGCAAATAACAAGATAAAATCATATCGGCTCGCTTTTTTCTTTATATTGTGAAACACCTTATGTACGTACGGTTTAGCATGCAAACATCTTTGGTCATTCTGTTTTTATTTCGGTGCTGTTTTGTTTAACTTGACTTTCTGCAGGAGGGTTTAGCACACGGGTGTGATGGTGCTGTTGGGATATCCAGCATCCTTTAGTCTTTCAATCTGGTTTTTAAGGCTTACCTCATCCTTGTGCTCACATGACTTCTGAAGGGTGGCCACAATGCACGTGGTGGCAATTCCTCTGTGTAAATTGTGTAAATGTGTAATTATGTGTTATGATGTGCTGAAAAAGATGTCCCAAGAATCAGAATAAGTGACGGTAGTCAAAGTTTTTGTTACTGCCTTTATACAAATACCAGTTTATTTGTTGCCTCCTGCAGTATTTTAGGGCCTCTTATATAGATAGGATGTTTTCTCACTTTTATTACATTTTTGTATTGATGATGCCATATGCTCAGGAGGTAGAATGTCGTTATGTTCTTTCTGATAACTTCTAGCTTCTGAGCAAAGATAATGTTTCAGAAAAATGAAAAAAGGCTAGCATAATTTTAAGACACGGGAAGAAAGCAGAGTTTATCAAAAAATGAATGCATTAGTTGAGAATGAGAAAAAAAGATGGATGACAGGTCAGTAATGTCAATTGATTTATATTAGGACACATGAAATGTGCCAGAGGGGGGCAGGTGATTAGTACCAATGAGATCGAGAAATTATCAGCCATAATATGAAATTGGCTCATACAGGACAGAGAACATTGATTGGGCTTCCACCCTGCAGTGGACATAATATAGGCTTAACGCTAACAATGAGCAAAGCCTGTGAAATTAATGCTCCATGAAATGAGCAGTACTGCACAAATTGCTGTGCTAGACTTCCCATTTTGCATGTTTTTACCAGCTTATCCTGCTCGCTGTTCAGACACAAAGCTTCACCAGAAAAACAATGTTATACTTGGTGAGGATATTGCCAGTGAATCCAGTGTTTTATCTACACCTTTCCTTGCTTAAGTCCTCCTCCAAACTATACAATTTTTCTTGGAAATGTTCTGCTTACAGCACACCAACCGATCAAGTGAAACAACTTTATTGGGGTCCTGCAGAACGCGCCCTAGTATTGTTGCGAAAGACGGCGACGCCAACACGGTCCCGAAGGCGCCACTGCTTCCAACTCCGCCGGGAAGGTCACCAGCCGTTTGGTAGCGTATGTTTCTCAGCTCGCGACTGCTTCTGCGCAGAGCTGATAAGACGAGCGGACGAGACGACGGTGAGTTAAACAAGGTTTATGTACAGCATATATACAGAGGCGTTACAAATTCGGCACTGGGGCCGACAGAGACTCGAAGAGCCGAGCTCTCCTCTCTAACACATAGGTCTGCTCTCAAACGGGTCCGCTCTGACACACATGTCAGCTTTCACCTAGGACCGCCGATCGTGACGAGGTGCAGGGCTTCTTTTATTTGCACCGGGTCCAACCAAAATGTCCAATCAGAAGCGCCGCTGGTCGTCAGGGCAGATTCCTCCAATGGGGTCGCCGCGCAATGCGTCAGACCCCCAGACATGAAGACGCCCGTTGTTTACTCGACGGGCTCGCTGGCACGTGCGCTGACTCACTGCACGTGGGTGCCAGAGAAGCGCCGACAGAAAGGCGCCGTGGCGTGCTGACGCCGTTGAGTTGTTGATCGCGTCAGGCGGGCTCGCGGCCGGCCTTGACGCAGATTGCCTTTTTGAGAGGCACGGCCGTTCGCTGTGGACTCGCAGGCATAACAGCACTCCTGCCGCCAGACAATGCGCCGAAAAGACGAGCTGCTTCCACGGGGCTCGGATGACAGGCGCGCTCGTTCGCCAGGTCCCTCCAGGTTCGCCTCCAGGGCCATGGGGAGAATGCAGCTCGACTGTTCCGGGAACACATCCCATTCTTGACGACGGATCCCAGCTCCACTGGCTTGTCGCCACAACTTGTCGACCAGCTTCACTCGTCTCTTCTGACCACCTTCGGTTTCAGCACTTGTCGATGGTTCTGCAACTTGCCGAGACGGTTCGACAACAGACAACACACGACACAAGCAAGCGCCCTCGGTCACCCGACAGAACACCAGACAAAGTATAGTACAACATATACCAATCTACGTGTCTATCGGAATTTCGTTCCCTCTACATCAAGAGGCACATGTGGGACACAATACTCTTAAAATAAGAACTTGAATTTTCACACTTACAACAACGCAACCAATTAGAATACCACATAAAGTTGGCCCCCTTGAGATCACTCTGAACGAGAGCGCTCAGCTAAGGTCGTGATGAGGTCAAAATTTTGCCCCGAATCGCCAGCGAGAAACCGAAAGGTTGAGAAGGTACTAACTAGAACGCACTGCTCAATGCACCTGCATTAGCGTTTAGCTTGCCCCCTTTTTTTTTTTAGCGAACGTCAAAGTTAGGCTGTCGGAGTATCCTGCTCCATCTCAGTAACCGGCCACTTTTAGGCGACGATACCTATGCGGCACCAAGAGCGGCTCACACTTGCGACGTTGCACAGGGGAACAACCATACGGCCTGCTACGGATTGACTCCTCACCGCTTAGCTCGATATCGTGTTCGATCACCCTCGTGTTTCCGGGACGGTCTGAAAACACGTCTCCAAACTCGGAAACAATCTTTCTCAGGTCCTCCTTCTGGACTTCACTTAACCTAGGCTCTAGGTTTATCTGCTCCCAGATTACTTTCGATCCCCCTTCGATTACCTCACAAGAACTAAAAATTTCTGCTCCCTCTTCCTCTGAAGCATTCAACAGCTGATTTACGACTGCTTTCAAGTTGTAAATTTTGTCCGGCCGCCTTCCTAATTTCACTTCATAATTTGTATCGCAAGGCTTCGATAATACTTTGGCGGGCCCTTCCCAATCAACATCAAGCTTGTTCCTTTTGGACCGCTGCAGCAGCATTACCTGATTATCAACTTCAAAAGCGCGTTTCTTCACCGATTTCTCGTAGTGCTCCTTCGACAGCCCTTGTGCGGCGTTTTTGTGGCTTTCCACTAGCGCTTCAATCGAGAGGTCCTCAGGCTGCTCTCGAATAAGCGTCTCTCGATCAACTCTCAGCAGCTCGCTCCAACTTTCCGCTACAGGCGAGAGCGTTGCAACTCTCTCGCTCTGACTCAATGGCGCCATGTCGTCTCCCCCTACGCATACCTCGCCGGCCGCTTCCGCGACGGGCTGCTCGCGTGACCGCTCACATGACTCATGCGGAAAAATTCCTTTCTGGGGTTCCGTCGACCCGCCGACAAGGTCACTTGAGAGTTCACTGCATTGAACCAGATCAAGCTGCCGCGATAGCTTCCGCGCTTGCGATCGCGTGAGGGCCATGCACGCTAAGTTGGGGAAGAACGATTTGCCCTGCTCTTTGAGAAGCTGCTCTGAGTTGTTGGAGAAAAGATAAGGAAAACGATCATTTAGCGCGGCAGACACAGCCGCTTCGGTGCGAAGCTTACCGAACGGGCCTTCAATGAGAACCGTGGCGATTAGTAAGCGAACACTCTGCTCCTCCGCGACTTGCCTGATCCACGCGCATTCTCCTGTAAAGTCATCCGGAGACACCATTGAAGGATGGACAACGTCCATGGTTGCCGCTGAGTCTCTAAGTGCTCGGCACGTTTTCTCATTCACCCTAATTTCTTGGAGATACGGCTCCAACAACCGCATGTTTTTTTCTGATTCTCGGATTGTTGCGAAGGCAAACTTTTCCTGACAGTTTCTCGCGATGTGCCCTTCCTTTTTTGCAGTTGTAGCAGATTAGCGGCTTCCGTGATTCAAATGCCCGTGTGGTATCAGTGCGTTGTTTACGAACCTCACTCGCTTTGTCCGCTTCTGTTTGCCCTTCTCCTACACTGTCCTTTGTAAGAGACCGGTCCTTCTTGAAATTACGGTGCGGAGCGGGTCTCCGTTGATCAGGTTTCTTTGAAAAGCCCTCTTTTCTCTCATCCTTTTCAACGCGCACTGCCCTGCTGTGTAACTTTCGGCGAGTATAATACTCCTCGGCTAACTCTGCTGCCTTGTTTAGCTGTACTTCACCAAGTTTGTCTTGCAGCCAAAGTTTGACATCCTCCTCGATGCAGCGGTTGAATTGCTCCAATGCAACGCATTCCACCACTTTATCGCGGTCGTCATAAACACCTTCGCCCTTGAGCCATTCAAATAAATCGGCTTTAAGACGAAACGCGAAGTCAACGTGTGACTCATTCCCCTTTCTAGCATACCGGAACCTTTGCCTAAAAGCCTCGGGTGATACCTTATAACGTCTCAAGAGCACTTCCTTAACCTCGTCATAGCTCTCAAACGCTTCCCTAGACAAGCAAGTTATTGCGTCGGACACTTCGCCGGGAAGAAGAGCTAACAGGTTGCGCGCCCAAAGAGACCGCTCCAAAGCGTTTCGCTCACAGACGTGTTCAAACTTGACGAGATACTTCGCCATGTCCTCGCCTACTACGAACGGTGGCAGTTGGTCCCGAATTCTAAAACCGCTGACCTGAATCGTCGGAGAAGCTACGCTAGGCGCCTGCGAACACTGTAGGATTGCCAATTCTATTCGTTTCAACTCGAGGCGCTCCTGTCTCTCGGCCTCCTCGCGACGTTCGTGCCTTTCAGCTTCTTCGCGAGCTTCTCGCCTTTCCTCACGTTCGCGAGCCTCTTGCCTTTCAGCTTCTTCGCGAGCTTCTCGCCTTTCAGCCTCCTCGCGGCGTGCTTTGATATCCACCCAGGCCTCATCGACTTCCTCAGCCGACACTCCCTCATTCTTCATGATCTCAAGGATCGCTTGTTTTCGTTTCGCACGGCCCAAAGTAATGCCGAGTTCCTCACAAATTTCGATGAGTTCCTTCACTTTAAGGTTCTCCATCGTTCACACTAGCCTCTTGCTGTTTGCCCCTGTTAAGAATTTTTTTGCCGTACCCACTAAAAGTCTACTAGCAAGACGCGCAAGCAATTTTTCACACTCCCGTGTTTACCACCACCGCATTAACTTTGGTTTCAAAGCACTTCAACTTGGCTTGAAACGATCAAAGCTCACTCGAATGCTTCACACAGCCCTTCTCTAAACTACTACAGCCTGAGCTAGAGTAGTCTGGTGAACTGAGGGGAAAACGTCAGGCACTCACCGCATCAAAGTCGCTGACGCCGGCCGATCTCGCAGCTGCCAACCACTGTTACGAAGCGCGCCTCCGACGACGTTACGAAGGGCGCTACGAATCCCACCGCTGCAACCACTGTTTCGAAAGACGGCGACGTCAACACGGTCCCGAAAGCGCCACTGCTTCCAACTCCCCCGGGAAGGTCACCAGCCGTTTGGTAGCGTATGTTTCTCAGCTCGCGACTGCTTCTGCGCAGAGCTGATAAGACGAGCGGACGAGACGACGGTGAGTTAAACAAGGTTTATTTACAGCATATATACAGAGGCGTTACGAATTCGGCACTGGGGCCGACGGAGACTCGAAGAGCCGAGCTCTCCTCTCTAACACATAGGTCTGCTCTCAAACGGGTCCGCTCTGACACACATGTCGGCTTTCACCTAGGACCGCCGATCGCGACGCGCCGCAGGGCTTCTTTTATTTGCACCGGGTCCAACCAAAATGTCCAATCAGAAGCGCCGCTGGTCGTCAGGGCAGACTCCTCCAATGGGGTCGCCGCGCAATGCGTCAGACCCCCAGACATGAAGACGCCAGTTGTTTACTCGACGGGCTCGCTGGCACGTGCGCTAACTCACTGCACGTGGGTGCCAGAGAGGCGCCGACAGAAAGGCACCGTGGCGTGCTGACGCCGTTGAGTTGTTGATCGCGTCAGGCGGGCTCGCGGCCGGCCTTGACGCAGATTGCCTTTTTCAGAGGCACGGCCGTTCGCTGTGGACTCGCAGGCATAACAGTATGCAATCACCATTTCACTTCAAGTTACAACATACTGGTGGTAAAAATATTCTCTGGCAGGGTACAGAAGTGCATGCACTGAGCTAGCTTGTGCAGCACGGTCTATTCCAGAAAGCTGAACCTATGTTTGGTACAGAATTTTGTAACCACACGATGCTTGTACAGATTAAATGTGGCCACACATAGCAACTTCTGAGCTTTTTTATGAAATGATCTCGCAGTATCTGAAAACATTTGTTTTTTTTGTTTACTTCATAGTTCCCAGTGAAATATTTCTCTTGTTCTTCTCATTGAATAATGGCATTTGGTGTGACTAAGGTGTTCCTAATGCCTCACTATGAGATCAGAAAAAGGATTCTCCTTGAAATTGCTTCACAAGCATTTCCTAAAATATTGAATGACACTGCTTGCACATGTACAAACATTTGCTAGTTTTATTGAGGGTTGATGATAAAGGGAATCAGTTGGTGCATCCAAGCCGAACAGAGCTTGACTGGCCCTGAAAAGGGCCGTTTAGTTATATATCTTACAGCTTGTTCCATGTAGACAGGGCTTCATTCTGTAGAAATGGTAACTCATCACACTGGTTCCCCAGCATGAAGAACATAACTTGATTCTAACACTGACTCAGATGTTCTGAAATGTCATAGAGGGTACATGAAGGCTGGGTACATGAAGGTTGCCGTTATACTAACTGTACAGTCAGCATGCTTGTGTGATATGTGCATAGCTGCATCAAACCCACGTGTGAGAATTGCGTGAACAGCTGAAAATCTCCATGGCAGCTAGCTTAAGAAGTCTGTCATCCCTTTTTTTGCCAGTTTCCAATATCATCCTTCCCTTTTCATGCATCTTCTTTCAATATATCTGGGGTTTTAACTCCCAAAACCATGATATATTAATGAGAAGCAAATTTTGAACATCTGGTGTTCTTTACCATCTTCACTTGTTTACAGCGCAACACCAGGACAGGGAAGGAGCAAAAGAGAAAGAAAAGACGGCGCCGACTCTGAAAAAGATGGCACTGACATCATGACATGCACATGTCGTGATGTAAGCTGCCCAAAGAGTGGCCTCCCGTGAGAATAGTGAAGAATCGGGAGTAGGATCTACCAGTAAGGGCTTTGTGTGCAATTCAAAAACAGTCAAAAAGATCCACCAGGGGTGAGCCACAGGTACATGGTGCACTCTGGTTGAGAGAGAGCAGAGCAAAACAGATGTGCCAGACAGGAGATTATAAATGGTTTTGTCTGGAGCTGGTGCCAGACCGAGCTCTGATTAAGCGTAAGGGAGTATTGAGCGCCAGGCCAATCTGATCCCATTCCTGTGATGGGGTGCAATGTGATGACAGGTGCGAATCCCATTTTCTTTTTTAGGGGCGAAGCTCCTTAGGGCGTGGACTGTGCGTCCCCTGTAGCCTGTATGTAGCTACCTCTAGTTTAGTTCTTGCAGTGTTCACTAGATGGCGGTACCGTCCCCTGTATGTAGCCACCTCTAGTTTAGTTCTTGCAGTGTTCACTAGATGGCGTTACCGTCTCCTGTATGTAGCCATCTCTCGTTTAGTTCTCGTAGTGTTTACTAGATGGTGGTACTTGTAGCTGATGATGAAAAGATGCACGATGTTATAAACTAGAAAGCGGTACTTGTAGTTAATGAAAGACGCGAGATGTTATAAAATAGGAATGATGTCACATATGGCGCGTGTCATTGGTTGAAGTCAATCGTTCGATTTAGTGCGGTGACGTACGCTAGGGGGAGCGTTGTAATAAAATTCGTTCGCTGTTGGCGCGCGCTCGGAGTCGCCGGATGGATAAGGCTGCACAGCGGAGAGAGCGCAAGGCGGCAGCAGCGCGCGCTCGCAGACAGAATCCCGATGTGCGAGCGCGCGAGGCAAGGGACATCGCAAGCCATCCATCGTCTAAGAACAAATAAAAGTTGATTTGTGTATATACACACACAGCGTTTCTCACGTCTTTACATGATGATCGACTGGGCGAATTACACGAAAGATTCACAGTTTACCGATGAATCCCTCCGGAGCTTCACCCATTCATCATCATTCACCCCGTGAATATGCCGTAATTTTTTTTCCATGGGTTTAGGGAAATAATTTTTCAGGGATCAGATGGAAATACCTCCGACATACATACTAACATGCTTATTCTTGGGCGTAGTCATGCCTCGCCACCAGATGGGGAGAAAAAGGAATGTTTCCCAAAATGTGCGATAAAGTTTTTGGTGTTACGCCTTGACGGAAGTATTGATAGGTGCTTTGGAAATTGGTACGCCATTTCTGTAATCGTAAAATATGCAACTGCATGTGCCACTGCTAGGAATAGCGTGACACTCCCAGCCATTTCGGGGTAAGTCATTTTAATCTACATGAAGATGTTAATGAGCCCGTTCTCCATCACAGCAGTAGCTGTGGCTATTCCTTCAACTAGGCCGACTGCAGCTCCAACTAAACGTCTGCATGAATTTAGCGCTAGTACCATACATAATAATGAACACGTGCCTTGCGTTCACTTCGATGGTGTTGTGAATTCATCTTGCGTGACAAAGGTTTAAGTTGCACGCGTGCCTTAACCTTTACTGCAATAGGAGACCATGATTTATCGCCACGCATGGTGTTGCTTAGCTCGGTCCTCAGTGTTCGAAGCAGGTTCCGCCTTGTAAGTGCCTGAGAGAGGCACAAGAGTTGATTTCTGCTCTGTGTTTTCATAATTCCCTAGCCTGTATTATACCTGTGTCACACGGGCGCGCAAAAAGTCTTTTAAGTAAGCGGTCTTTTACGAAGTTGAAAGACTTTTAACAAAGAGGTGTTTGCGGCGCAGACACACGGCAGCAACGATCTCCTTTTAGTGTTTTCGTTCGAAGACGCTAGCGAAAGCGTGGCGCTAGCAGTTAAAAGAAAAGCAATAAAAATTAAACGATGTATCACAATGTACAAATTAAAAACTTGTTGCACTGCTTGTTTCTTCAAATAAATTTAAGAATAAGAGATCAAGAAACACCAATGTGAATGTTTTTTGCACTATATAAGAAAGCATTCCCATAACTAGCGACGTGCGCAAGTCCGTCTGGCACCCCTGGGCTTTTATTTACCGTATTTGTTTTTCGCTGCTCTCGACACGTTATGGGCGACCATACGGGAGAAAAAGCGAGGATTGCAAGCCTCGTGGCCTGCCTTCTCGCTCTGGAAAGCGAGGCAGACGCTGCAAAAGCCGCCAAGGAGAGGATAAAGCAGCAAATGCTGTTCAGCAATTCCTTGCTGTGCGCACTGGAGCTGTCGGAGAAAGCCTGCGATCGATCGATCTGGGCCTTCAGACGAAACGAGAGGTGGTTCAAGGGAACTGTACCTCACCTCGGTGAGCAGAACTTCAAACAATCTTTTCGAGTGTACCCGTCCACATTTCGTTTCATTGTGGAGAGCTTGCGCAGTGAGCTCGAAAGACAGTGCACCAACATGCGTGAAGCCATCACTCCTGAGAAGCGAGTCGGCATTGCCCTATACAAGCTGTGCTCGTCAGCCGAAGATAGGACTGTGGCCAACCTCTTCGGCGTTGGACGCTCGACAGTAAATACCTTATACAGGCAGTTTTGCGAGGCTGTTGTCGCTGTACTGGAACACGAGTGGATCAAAATGGTGACCCCAGAGGAAATGGCGAGGCACATTCAGGAATTCGAGGCCGTCACCGGTTTCCGCCAAGGCGTCGGAGCCTTGGATGGATGCCACTTTCCGATCTCGCCACCTAAGGAGCATGCCACAGACTACTACAACTACAAAGGCTGGTAAGTGGCCTAATACAACTTCTTAATGTAAAAAAAAAGCATGATTTATACCGTATTTTAATGTGCCTAGAAAACAGCACTATTCAACCTTTTCGTTACGCTATATAGTTCACTCCTAGCTCTGCCACAAGGTCAAGTCCACATCGCAATAAATAAAAAAAAGCGATGCCAAGTGCTTTAGTCAGTGCACAATTTGGTTCCTATCATCTCGCATCATTTACAGGCCTTAGAGCAAGCCAAGCAACGCAATTTTCACGTAAGCATTTTAATGCAACAGCATGAAGATGCCAGATTGCATTTGCAATGATAATTCCGACATGCTCATAACGGCCGCAGAAAGCAGCAGCTCATCTGCAGAAAACTTAATGTCTATTACCTACTATGTTGAAGACATACGACAGGGCTGCAAGAAAAAAAAACATCCCTGGCTCCATTAATGACCACAGAAAACAGCGGATTCTTAGCTGTACACAAATATACATGCTTTTGTGTTAGTACTTTAAGGTAGCTGCACCACTGTAACAACTACAAAAACACACGCACACACATTTGGTGTTTATTGCACTTCGCTGCATTCACCTTACGTGCCACGCTCTTTGTTTTTTGCAGGTATAGTATCATCTTGCTGGCACTTGTGGATCACAGATACCGCTTCAGGTATATCAAAGTTGGAGCACCTGGACGCTGCCATGACTCGCACGTGTTTGGGTTTTCGCAAATCTCCAATGCTATTAAGGGTCCCCTTTTTAAAGCTCCACTTGCCACCATAGCCGGGACAGTAGTACCACCACTAATTCTGTGTGACCAAGCATTTTCATTGGCACCCAGCCTGATGAAGCCGTTTGGACACCGCGGGAAGATTAGTGAAAGTGAAAAAAAGTTCAACTATCATTTGAGTTCAGCTAGGAGAATTGTTGAAAATGCATTTGGAAGGCTTAAGGCCAGGTTCCGCTTCACTGCGAAAAGGATGGAGTGCCATGTAGGCAATGCTCGCTTAGTAATACGGGCATGCTGCGTGCTAAGCAACATTTGTGAGCACTTCAATGACAATGTCCACCCGCAGTGGTTAAATGAGGTGCAGCAGTCAGACGTTGACTTCCCGCAGCCGTCATGCACAACAGAAGCCCAAGTTGGAAACGCAGCAGACATAAGGGCCGCGCTTGTGGACTACTACAGCCAAGTGAACTAAAACGCAACAATCACAAGAATCGCCGGAATGAGTACAGGAAATCGCACCACTTTTTATTAAAAAAATCAACCATTGCATCCACAAGTTTCTCCTGCAGCTTTAATGCTTTTGTTCGGATCTCCATCTCCTCTTTATGGGCGGCTTCAAATTGCTCCCTCAAGAGCCGCTGCTCATTCAGCATCTTCTCCTTCATTTCGGCACCTGTGTATTTTCTTCGTTTTCTGCGGGCGCGATCTCCACTGTCGCTTGGGCTGTTTCTGCGCCCGGTGACACAGTCTTGGATGTTGCTTGGCTGCTGAGGTGCTGCTGAAGCCTGTGCGAATTCGGGTGCATCTACTTCCGTATCGTCACTTGACGATCCGGTCACCATGCCAGAGATGAGCTGCATTTCAAAAAAATGACAGAAATGCGGTGATTGCACATTTTCACATGTGAAATAGCCATTAACAACTGTGTGCTATACGTCTGAGTGATGGAAATGTCACATAGAGAAGGAAATGTCAACAAGAGTGCTTTTTGTGTTACAATGCTGACTCCCACACGAATTGCTTAACCATTACGTTTACCCTAAGGACTGGTGTAATGGTTCCAAAAGCTCTGTGATGCCGAAATGGCAATGTGAGCGCAGATGTATTTCAGCCACTGCAGTATTTGTCCCATAATGTACTCTTATGACTGTCCCTGTTATATTTGTTCTGGTTTGTGCCACCATGTCATGTTAAATCGTACTTTATTGTGGTGATGTGACTGATTAAACGCAAAAGAAAATGCTTTCTGAAAATATATTTCTTTGTTGGTTTATTTAAAA
This sequence comes from Rhipicephalus microplus, assembly GCF_013339725.1. NCBI lineage: Eukaryota > Metazoa > Arthropoda > Arachnida > Ixodida > Ixodidae > Rhipicephalus > Rhipicephalus microplus. Next base: position 125,652,490 of record NC_051168.1, read on the forward strand.
CACTACAGCAACAATATCTCGGAGAACATGGCTAAAGGCAAACATGAAGCACCAACGTGGTGCACACTGTGCTACACTGGTACAAAGAGTGGGTTACAGCTTCAAAAAACAAAAAGCCACTGCCATTGCACTTAACGCTGCTACTTGCTTGCAATAAAGAATGTAGCTGCCACTAGAAGTTACTTACTTCCTCAACTGAGGGACTGCTGCTTGCTGGGCTCGAGCTGATCCCAGCCTCCTCCATTAAAGAGGGGTCGTTTACAGGCAGGCTTCCAAGAAATCTGTGGATCTCTACAAAAAAGGTCCAGCTTGGTGGGGACGAGCCCGTTGTGTTTTCTTTAAGGCATTTCCTGAAGAATACGAAAATAAATGATTAAACAGATGTTACAAGACTGACAACTGCGCGCTGAGAAAACCACTGGTACATGCAAACTATACAATCGCGCGGCGAAAAGTAGAAAGAAGCGAATTGTTAAACCTACGCCACATCAAGTGCGCGTTTCCTTCTTGTTACATGACAGGTTTGCACGCTTAACAAGCAACAAAGACGCGTTTCTTGACGTTTGTACTTAAACATGTGTAACTGCAACATCGCGTCATTGTAAAGCAATTCCACTGCAAATCGCCGAAAAGAAACTTTGTGTGCGGCTACAACGCGCGATAAGCATGCTTCCACACGTGGCCATTCACTTGGTGTTCAACGTTTTGCCTACGGTGGGGCGTCGTTTCGAAAAGATTGTTCGGACGTTTCCCACGCCAAATGCGCTTCACCTGCTCGCGAAAAAATTCTGCTGCTCAAATCGCCAGTAAACTTACTGGAAGCATTCGATAACATACCTGCAATACAATTTTTAAAAAATCATTTTTTCCCATGATCGCTGTTGTCGTCCCACTTCCCTCCTCACGCTTACAGGCCGCTAAGACGCGTCAAGCTTACTCAAATAATTTGCCTCACCTGTAGGTGTGTGTCAGATTTTCTATTTTTGTGTGCACTTGGTCCTTCGTGCGGGAGACACCCGCACTTGTGAGTGCAGCCGCGATGCTGGTGTACACCTCGCCGTTGTGCTTCTGCGCTCGCAACGAGTGCAGGTTGTCCTCCCAGAGTCTGATTAGGCTCCACGTGTCTGCTTCTGACCATTGCAGACGCTGCCTTTTCCGTGGGGCGCCGGCTGCTTGATCTCCGGAGTTGGCCATAGACGCCCCGACTCGGACCACTTAAATGACGGGCAAACACACAACTGCCACGCTTTCCTCGCTTGTGCAAAATGGCGCGGCGCGAGACCGAGCGTCACCACGTGATATTTCCGACGCGTTGTAGCTGCTTACGAGAGTAGAAAAGAAAATAACCATTAAAAGAGTTCATTACACCTTCTGCAGGATATGAAATTTGTTTTCACAAAAAGTTTTGGTGACAGAAAAATAAGCATTTGCTTTTTTTTTCCACCTCTCGAAAATTGCTGGCGCCCACTGGTTTCGAGGCTACTCATTCGGAGCCGTAAAAGAGATCGACGAACGCCGTTTACGAAAAAGACCGCTTCTTCAAAGGCGTTCGCTCTGTGCCGTGTGTCTGCTGTCAGGAACTCCTTTTCGGAAAAAGACCGCTTACTTAAAAGACTTTTAAGTGCCCGTGTGACAGGGGTATTATACAGGAAGCGGATAGTGCTGGTGTGCGTCAGCTGCCTCGGTGCGCTCTCAACCGCCTGTCTAGTAAGACTGATAGCTCATTCTATCAGCGCCTTGTCGTACTCCCTCCTCACACTGCGACATGTCCTCCACTTGGAGGACATGATGACGGAACTAGATGATACGAAGCCCAAAACAGCAATGTTTGCAAGCAACAACCCGAGCAAACAATTCAACGGTGAGGCCAGAAAATCTACCTGACTAGGCCTGGAGCAACAAGCTAGAGGCCAGAGAGCATATTCTTGGCTGGATGAATGGATGGATGTGGCTGTACCCTTTAGATCGGGCGGCGGCTAACGCCACCTAGCCGTAATGCTTAGTGAACTAACCACTAGATTTATTTTTTCCCCTTTAAATAGTAAAGTTGGACGGGTACTTTGAAGTGAAGGGTTTAATTTTCAATCGTGCCTTGACTTTAGCCACCAATCAGATAACCTCCTTCTAGTTAAGTCTACCCGCTTAAAGTCTATTTTGCCCTCCCTGTCCCTAAACACCAGTGCTTTGAAAAACTCTGCGCCATCATCTTGAACTATAAGGTGAAGCCCTTTACAGAACATTTTCAAGTGTTCGGCAGTTTCTTCTTCCTCTCCACACGCACTGCATACTGTGTCTACCCCTTCGTATTTGGCCCGATATGTCTTGGTTCGCAATACTCCCGTCCTGGCCTCAAACAGTAGAGAACTACCCTGAGTATTATCATAGATCCTTTCTTTGGCAATTTCCTGCTTAAAAGTTCGATAGATCTTTAGTGTGGACTTCTTAATCATGACAATTCTCCACATGTCAGTCTCCGTTCCCTGCAGTTCCTTTTTAACCAATAGTTCTTTCTGGTTTGGCCACCTGCTGTTTTCTAAGTATTTACCAGTCAATTTCCTTGTTCGCTTCCTCCATTTTGTATCGACATTCTTCATGTACAAGTAGCTGAAAACCTTCATAGCCCAACGCTCCTCCCCCATTTCTGTCAATCGCTTCTCAAATTTTATCTTGCTGCTAGCTTCCCTGCCATAAAATGATGTTCATCCCATATCACCTTGTACTTCCTGGTTTGGTGTATTCCCGTGAGCTCCTAAAGCAAGCCTACATATTCCACGTTGCCTAATCTCTAATCTTGCTTGAACTTCTGACCTCATGCACAAGACCGCGTTGCCGAACGTCTGCTCAGGAACCATGACCCCTTTTTATATTCCTCTCACAACATTATACCTATTGTAATTCCACAGTACCCTATTTTTCATCACTTCTACATTCCTGTTACCTTTAGTCGTCACGTATATTTCGTGTTCCCTCAGGTACTCGGTCCCATTGCTTATCCATACGCCCAGTTATTTGTATTTATCTGTTATCTCTAGCGTGACTTACTGTATTCTAAGCTCACTACCTTTGTTATTATTAAAAATCATGACTACTGATTTTTCCTAACTGAATCTAAAATCTAACCTATCTCCCTCATTACCGCAAATGTCCATCAACCTCTGCAAATCTTCCTTGTTGTCGGCCATTAGCTCTATATCATCTGCGTAGATTAATGCTGGTAGTGCCTGATGAATGAGTTTTCCTTGTTTGACTAAAGAGACGTTGAATGCAAGTCCACTTGCCTCTAATTTGGCCTCTGATCCTTGTAGGTTCATCATGAATAAGAAGGGTGACAGTGGGCACGCCTGCCTAAGTCCACGTTTCACCACTGTGGGCTTGAATACCTGTTTTTCCCACTTTATAACTACCTTGTTAGTTTTATAGATTTCCTTTAAACGATTAGTGACTCCATCTTTTACACCCAGTGTGTCTAGTATTCCCCACAAGTCCTCTTGAACCACGCTATCGTACGCTCCCTTGAATTTCTGTAGGCCGGTAGGAAGCTTCACGGCGCAGAGCCTGATCTTGTGAAACGGCGCAGCCATGCAGGCAGGGCATTCATTCCCTTCCTATTTTTTGTATACTACTGTCCTTGTGTACATCGTAGAACACATAACAGTAATGATAGCAAACAGATCATTGATTCGGGTAGGCTTGGTGTTTTTATTCAAAATGGAACAACGAGGAAGCTGCTGAAGCTCGTGCCTGTATACAGCTGCTTTATATGGAGATGAAACTTTAACGAAAAAAAATGTATTGATAAACAGTAGGCTCATAACAAACAAAATTTCTTAGAGGGTGCATGGAATATATGTCCCATGCAAGGCTATGCATTGCAGTCCTTACTGCATTAATTATGTACACGTATTTCAGGGCATGCAAGTGTATGCAGACATACGCTGACGAAATGACATTTTTTGCTACATACAAACGTGCACCGCACCAAATAAGACGCACGTGTTTGTATAGTAAGGGAGCACTCGTGAATATTGATGAAATCACACAGCTGGCTTACAGGATGAAACAAACACAATTGCGAACAATAAAATGCGACGCTGTTTAAAGAGGCGGACGCAGGTTACGAGGAGAATTATCAGTATGCAATACACACCACGTGTCAAGCTTTTGCAACATCTAAAGAGAATAAATATGGAAAGTTGCCTTTGTAAGTTATCATGACAGTACCAAATTGTGAAGCCACACGAGAGAACAATTCATCGTGGGCTAAAGAATGTGTTTTAAATATTATACACAGCTTTGCAAGATAATATCGACGTGTTTTACTCGTCTAGGTGTGGGAGGTGTAGGCCTGATATAATGCGATGTTGCTTCAGAGCCTTCCTTTCGTAATATTGCAATTTTATTCAACTCTCTCAAACGCGGCACCGTAAATTTCTACTGGGTGCTCGAACATGGCAAGCAGGTCGCGGGGCAAAATCTTTGTAACATTTTATTACCGAAACAGCGATACTAGCAATGCTTGAGCTGCACTTGCTGTTTTCGAAATTGTAACCTCCTCAATCTTATCACTGTGATCAGGAAACAGAGAGGAAGAGTACAGCAGTAGTACGCAGAGAAATATTCAATTTCAAGCCCTTTAGCAATATCATCTAGACAAATTGCCAGTTCACTGTTGAATTCCCCATGGAAACAAACAGCTGATTAGGGACGCAAGCTTGGCTTGGCACTGGCTTGGCCGTTCATACAGAGCCAAAAGCCGCTGCAGAAAACTGGATTGCGGATCGTATTGAGACAAAATATTTTATACATTTTTGTTTTCTTTGTTTCATTTCTCTAATTGCTTTTGTGATGGCGTAGACCGCGCTTCGTGATCTGATGTACCGGCGCACTGTTTTTAAGTTTACTATGGCGCACGATAATACATGATTGCGTGCTTTGATTTAAAAAGGTTCGCGAGTATGGCAGCAACACTGCAATGTCGGGAAGAGGATAGTAGTAGAACCAGTAGCAGCTGCATGCCCGGGTGGAGCGACTGATGCCCAGATGGAGGAATGTCAACCCGATGCCTTTTGTGTTGGCCGTTCTGGCAGTTCCGCCGACTTTATAGAAAGAGACGACCCCGTCGCTTGTCCTCATCTCTTTTCCTTCGGGCATCAGCGACAACATTGACGGACGACGTGTTCGACTTCACCGTGCACGTGAGTATAGGTAGGTTTTTCATTCGAGTGAATTCTTGTTCAGATTCGCAACTTGTCGACTTCATCCTGATCACTTGTCACCGGCAATAAGTCATATACGTGTGATATTTAGGTGAAATAAATGATAATGCACATTTTCTGCTCCATTTGCGTGACTTAGCTACACCAGGACATGAGGTAAAGCCTTTGTCGCCTAGCCACTAGCAGGGAAGATTGATCACTCACATCCTTCAGTTCACGAATCAACGCGCCTGCCTTAAAATTAGTAAGCTGCTCACAAAGAAATCTTACCGAGGCAATTTTTTTTCTGTGAACAATGCACCGTAGATAACAAAAAAACTTAAAAAATAAATGTCGCGACCTTTTAGAGAACTCCGTGTCTAAGAGCTAGACGTGGCATTTTGTAAAAAGCTCATTAAATTCAGTATTTTTTCGTAGTTTCTGCTTGAAATTATTATTGTCTATGAATTTCATGGCCCAATCTTTCACTTTGGCTGAAAATCTCGGCGGCAAAAACTTTGTTCAGTGTCCCTGTAAGGGCAGGCGTAGATGCCATCATTTCAGTCGCAAATCTTTTTGCTAGTCGGTGAGCTGGTTAACAATAAGGGTACTAACTAGAGTTCCAGATTTCATCAGCAACACATCATCATGGCTTCATCAGATGCTGCATTATATACATTCTATCCTCGTTTTTAAATAGGTGTACCGTATGGTCCACTGTTACAGGAAACAAGTGAGCTCATGGACAGTGAGCCATGTTGTGCTAACTGGCAGCGAGGCTTGTGAAGGGGGCGCATGCGCATAGAATCGGGGTGCGCCCAGTTTTGTCTGCCATTTCTCCGCCTGTACGCATGACAGCATTGGAAAGCGCATCCGTATTTTAGCTGTGCAATTTATCTAGCCCAGTGCCTCCTGCTTCAGGTATTTCCTGTGAGCACAAAAAAATGCATGATTTTAATCGTTGCTGCAGTGTTTTGCAAGTTGTCACGGTAAAGCACATCATATTTTTCGCATAATGCTCGCTGCAACTAGCAAGTTTCGACGACTCAAAATGCTGTTCAGGTCTCATGTAGCAAACATTTTAAGCTCGTCCTCGTGACCATGAAATATAGGTTTATTAAATAATGGAAGGCAGAGTTGGTATCAGTTGATTTACAGTGTGAAAATGAAAAGCGCGAAGGCCCGTGCCTCGCAAGTAAGCCCCGAGAGCATGAGCAGAGAAGTAGCAGATGAGGATGCTCATGCGCTGCATTTCCAAATCTCACCAGCACTAATGCTTGACGGATTGCTGGCCACGCACTAGCGTGTTCTTTCTGAAACAGGACTTTGGCCCGGTAAGCAAGTTCTTGAAGGGCATAAGTAAAACGTAGAATGGCCCCCTAAATGCACCCATCCTTGAACCATCGGGCTTAAGAATTAGTTCATAAGCCTTTTCAAAATACAACTATTCTGAGCAATAAATTGTGACAGAACAGTGCACGAAGTTTAAAAAAGGGAAACAGTCTTTAAATGTCCCCTTTATACATAGTGTTCTTGTGATGTCACTTCTGCCGTTGTCGCCCTCTCCCGCCATGCCCGGGTAACTCCCTGGGTACCTACGGCAGTTCACGTGCTGCAGTGCGGTTTGTTGGGGGCTCGTCATCTGTTGCTGTGAGCGATGTGGAAGCATTGTGGTTTTTTGTTGTCTTACTTTAACGAGCTCATTGGATCAGGAAGGCCTCGCTCGTTCACTCGATACAAGACCAGATAATCAAGATGTGCGACACATACACCAGCCACGGCGTACACCGGCTGCCCGCCACAACCTATGAGGGCCTATTATCTTGCTTTCAATACAAATTGCCTGGCCCAAAAACAAGTGAAAGCTCAAAATCTCTCGAGCCGCAATTTTAAGAGTGGATGTGCGAAGCGCAGCAGCTCCCATCGAAAACTAGTCGTGCAGAGCTAGGCAAGTTTACAAGAGATATAATATTATGAATATATTGTCGCGGCCCACGCCACCAAAGTAGCAATGACCCCCCCCAAGTGTTTGAAACAGTGCTGATGTTGAGCTTGAGCCTCTTTGATTGCAATTTGTGGAAATAGTCGAGGAAAATATTATACAAGGCAGATAGCGACTTTGCGTGGTGTGTGCCGCGGTAATGCCAGCCATCACTTTATTTTTCGCGTATGCTTTAACACACTTTTCAGTTTGTATTTTGCTTTTGTTGTACGCTAATGTACAGTGGAGTCACTGAACATGATAGAGACCGTGTATAGAATTAATTGACTAATTAAAAAAAATCCTGACGCCCAACTTGAACCGATCGGCTATACTTCAAAGTGAACTAATATTGTTTCCCATTCTTTATAGTTTGTTTCAATGCAATACCAAATCCCCGCGATCGCCATCACGATTTTAACCGCCTTCCTCGCCATCATGATTTTAACTGCGGACAAGTTTGTATGTACAGTATCTTGGTAAGCTATATATGTTTGCAGGTAAATACTTGGCTAAGGCACTTACCCGAAATGAAGTTGCACCTGAAGATGCAAATATTGCAAAGTTTCTTCAAGTAGCTTTTGTTAATCTGCACCAGCCGAATACGCTGGTACTTTTAGGAAAATCGCAATGTGCATTCTCAATTTTAGGTTATAACTTTTAGCGAGGAAACACCCTAAGCTCTGCTCCCTCTGCGTGGACTACTAAATCAACTTGCCTCACTAGCAGCTCATAATTTCTCAAACTTGCATCGTGAGGCAAAACTAAACGGGTGCAAGCACGAGGAGACAACATGGCAGTTGTAGGCAATAGATTCGGTTGGTGCCCGGGCATGTTGGTGGCGCATTTCCGAAGTGACGAAAAGGCGCTGCGAGATGCACGTGCACACTTTATATAGTTGCTGTATAGGACAGCAAACTTTTTTTCTTATCTGGGCAGTTTTACCAAAGGAAGCTTCATCATATGGCGTTATAAATGAGGCGAATCCACAGGTTGAACAACATCATAGTATCGCTGTGCTTTTGTACTTTTTTTAGCTCGCAAAATTTATTTGTACATATAAGTGACAACTTGCCAGTAATAAGGCAGCACTCGTTTCTTTACCATACGATCATCTCCAGTGTGCTGCTGCCTCAATATTTCAAATTCTAAGCATTTACACCATTGTATGGTAACTTTTCCTTCAAAGTGAGATAAGCCACATGCGTATCGTAGATCAAGAAGCATGCCAGTTTCACGCACTTGCAAGGTAAACATCAGAAATGCACAGTTGATCAAAAATATTAGTTTAATGGTGCATCTATATAGCAGAGCACCTTGGCACCTAGGGAACAAGATAATGCCACATATGTTACAACAGATATTTAAAATAGACAGAGGACGTGCCGTGAACAAATAGAAACAAAAATAAAATGGCACGTGGCAGCGAGCGAAGGCGGCAAGGGGGGGGGGAGCCCGTGGGACTGCAGCGGATGAATGTAGGGTGTGTGTTTAATAGGTGGAAGAAAAAAAATTCAAAATTTTGGCGACTGAAATGGGGGTGACTTAGTGAGTGCGCTCATGACGAGAGTAAACACGGTTATTATTTTTTTTTCGAATTGCAATTTTTTTTTCATGCGCACCATCCCCGCCGCGGTGGTCTAGTGGCTAAGGTACTCGGCTGCTGACCCGCAGGGCGCGGGTTCGAATCCCGGCTGCGACGGCTGCATTTCCGATGGAGGTGGAAATGTTGTAGGCCCGTGTGCTCAGATTTGGGTGCACGGTAAAGAACCCCAGGTGGTCTTAATTTCCGGAGCCCTCCACTACGGCGTCTCTCATAATCATATAGTGGTTTTCGGACGTTAAACCCCACAAATCAATCAATCATGCGCACCATAAATAGTGCTCAAAATTTGATTGCATATGTTGTTTTTATCCTCGCTGTACTCCGTGCAATTTATGATGTGAAAAAAAAAAAGTTGCACGCTGAAGTGGTGCTGCTTTTGGGCAACAGTTGAAAATGGTGGGGTGCATGAATGCGGAATACTGCCGCTTACACTCAAATCAACCTTGTGGTCACCTCCCACTGTTTGCAGCATGTGTTGTGTATACACAGCTGCATAATTCTTAGCTAGAAAAATTTGATTTTAGGTGTTTAACGCCATTTTCCATGTAACTATTCCACGATTACACACACTGATCAGCAGGCTTTCAATTGCGCTGAAGGACACAGGTGCCATAAAATTCATAGTCGAATCCTTCAAGAAACCATACGTAAAGGCTGAAGCTTCATGCGTACATACACACACACACACACCATATTTTTTTTTGTACTTTATGAAAGCTGCGAAGGTCTCATGTGCCTCCAAGCGTAACCTGTATTATTTATTCTCCATCACCGCAAAAGTTTTGTGAGTTTCAAATAAAAGTACTTTGCGCATGGCCACGTTTGGGTAATTTTTTGTGTGGGTGTTATTTGAGCAGCCTGAAGTGTTTACTTTATAAGCCTGTATGTATATGTTGCATTATAAGGATGCAGAAAGTGTGTGGCTGTACAATATAGATGAAGTGTAAAAATTAAGTGTGTCTATTGTAGTGTTCTTGCAACCAATCTTACCCCCGTATTCTAGAACGTCCCTCCACTCAACGCTTCACCTTCACTTGAAATGGCTGATGGGAGCGCCGTCTCTAAGCAGAGAAAGTCGCTGCATGTCGGCAATAATCTGCTGTGATTCTCTAGTAGCGCAGCGTCGCTTTCAAACGAGCAGCGGCACCATGCTCAACTCTGTCAAGTGAAGGGTGAAAGTCGAGTCGGGGAGCGTTTATGGATATAGGGGTTAGTTTTGTTTTTTTGTTAACCTGCCATTAACACTGGATTGATGCTACTTTGCTCTAGCTGTACAGTGCTCTCCAAGGCACAAGGAGGCACCGCAGGGGGAAGGCTCGGAGCAAACCATGTGTGAGTTTCCTTTCATTGTTACACTATGCACGTATTAGGTGATAGACTTTAATGTATGCTATTTGTATTGTGCAAGTTTTTGGGGACATACAACTTCCAACACCTATATGTTCTGACGAAAATCACGCAAGAATGAGAGAAGCTTGTGCAAAAATTATGCAAGAGTGTAAGAAGCTTTTGCAGAAGTCTGTGAAATGAAGTTTCTAAAATTTGTGGCAATGTGTCATTGTACAGTGGTCAACAGTCTTGCTCAGCATGCTTGACTGCAGGGCTCCCGGCAGCACAGGCGCATCTACGGAGTGCCTAATGCATGATGGGCCAAATGTCAGCCTGCACACTGGTGCCTCTTATCCCCGTTTGTCTGTTACATCAGTGTCTCTTGTAAAGGGGATCAACTGTGCTACTTTTTTTCCGAATGTAATGAGTTCTTTTTCCAGATTATTGTTCTTTTAAGGTAGAGCCTCACATTTCAATCAAATACTGAAGATTCTATTTTTCCTTCTAGATGCTATGAAGTCACTCCTTATGTTACAATAGAGTGAACACTGTTATGAGAAAAGCTACTTTATGGAGTTAACTCACTCCATATTGACTTAACACACAGAATTAGTGAAAACTACACTTCATTCCAGCTGCATTAGGAATAATATTCATTTGCATACTTCTGTTTCTTTTGTTTGTTTGTTGGCTGGAGGTTTGGAGTATAGGGTGGCCAGAGGGCACTGTGTAGTCTTTCTTCATCTTCCCAATTTCATGAACATCAATTGATAGGCGTATAGGAAGCAGCCAGCATGCTGAAACAGCGGTGCAAGCATGCAAGATGTTCACCATTACATGCAGTCAGTTGCTGTGAGCAACCTACTGCATACAATTAACTGCGAGTGTGAACTAACGCTGCACCATGTGTGCCTCCTGGAAAGCTGCAATGATAAAGTGCCATAATCGTATAGTAACATGGATAAAATCGCAATTTGTTTGTTGAATAATTTTGCAACAGAATCAATGAAGTTTTGGATAAACTTGTGTATCTGCCTGATTCATCAAAGCTACAGAGTCAAATGCGGTATATACTCGCGTATTGTATGTACTTTTTTGTCGATCCGGTTATGTGCGAAGCTAGTAGGAATCACTGGCCTAAAAGCCCAGCTGGGAATATATGTTGCAGGCGCTGTAACAGCTGTCTCAAAGCGGATTGTCATTTATTTGCTAAGCCTGTTCAAATGCCCCCATTTTCTTGAAGTTCTTCCGAACATTGCTCACAAAAACCAGTTCCCACGACAGGGTTATACCAGAGAACATAAGTACTCTCCAATAATTGTCGGGAACCCAACGCAAAGTAAGATGCAGACAAGGAAGCGCGATGCCAACACAGTGCTGTGTGTGTCGCCCTTCATGTGTGTGTGTCCCCATTCCTTGTCACAGTCTTCTATTGCGTTGTGTTCCCTCCGATATCTAACCAACACACCCAAGCTTCTATGCTAAGTCTTATTCAACGCACTCTCCTGCTGGCTCCCATACTGAATATTGCATGTCGAAGAACTCCACGCTGATGTGCTTGGCGGTAGCATGGTTTCAGTTTTCTTCGGTAAGCTTTATAACAGCAATCTGCCTCGTATATAATTATTGTAGCCTATCACAAGGAACGGTAAAAACGCAATGGCCAGATGGCGAAACCGAAAAAAAAAGAAAATGAGTGCGAAAACCTGCCTCATCTAGGTGATGTGACAGGTCCTTGCACGCGTTCAACATCTGTGCTGTGTCTCGGGAATACATTCTTGCCGTGGAAGAGGTGGGAAGGTAGGAGGCAAACCTTTAGGCATTTCGGACTACTCATAAACAGGTTTCGGTTTGCAAGTTCGATATTCTAGGGAAAGCGTAAAAGTTCATGGAAGAAGGGACCTTGCACTCAGCCCATTTTGTGTAAGACTGCACTCGCCTGCTCGACAAGAGATGTGCCTGACCAGAGCATCATGAAGTCAAATGTGTCTGTGTGTGTGCTGGCAAGGTGGCTCGGGCTGGTTGGGGAGGGCAAAGTATGCGAGCAAAAAGTTTCTTGTAGTAAAGCAGGCTGGCTAATTATACTGGTGAGCAAATTATGTGAGGATGCAAATTGTGCGAGCAAATATGGTATGTACTCTTGTATGTTTCAGCTCTGTTGCTACGGATCCTGCGGATCCAACTTGGCATCTGGCAGCAACAAAGAGAGGTTCTGCAGGAGGTGCGACAGCTGAAGCACGAGGTACGGCTTTTGTCCGTGCCTCAGCACGCCCAGCCAGCACAGCCCCCTTCTGACCTTCCCCGGCTGCCTGCTGGTACATTTGGAGAAGTGGAGGCAGCAGAGGCAGCTGTGCAGAGTGAAGCGGTGGCTGCGGCTTTGGTGTGTATTTCTTGATTCTTAATATGCCTATGTAACATGCAGAAATTTAGTACTGCTTTAAGATACTGTGTTTCGGGAAACAAACTAGTCAGGTAATCTCATGAGCCACTGTACTACAGCCGAATATGAATAATTCGTACTCAAAGAGGCCAGAAAATTTGTTCAAATTAAAAGAAGTTTAAAATAAAGAGAGTTACCGTAATTACTTGAATCTAACACGCACCTTTTTTCCGGTTAAGAGAGTTCATAAATCGCATGCGCGTTAGCATCGAGCACGAAAACAAAATGAATATGGTCATTCTATTGCCATCGCCACTTACGAAATGGCCGCCCCCTACGTGCGCCCGCATGGCGCGTCGGTTATTTCTGCCTATGTGTTTCCCATGTGCGGCCCTTCATACGTGTGCTGAGGAGTTCGTCATCTTGTAGTACATTAGCATCGACGGCATGGTGGGGCCGACTCCAAAAACTCGACGAGTGCACCACAATGCTTTTCTAAAAGAAAAGTCATCGCGTGTGCCGGAACGGACAGAAATCGGGCCGCATCGCGGTCATTCGGAGTTCCCGAAACGTGCGTGCGGGACTGGCGCAAAGGCTTCAGTGGACCACAGCAGAGTCGGTTTCCACAAATTGAAGCGCTGCTCGGCGAGTATGTGATTAAGCAGTGAGCGGCACAGCGGCCCGTGACGACAGAACTGTTCCAAGTGCAGGCTATGCAGTTAGCCTTAGAAAAAGGGCTAATGCAGAGCCATTTTAAAGCAAGCAGGTGCTGGCTAACGAACTTTATGAAGAGGAAAGGCTTTTCCCTCTGAAGGCGAACAGGCATATGCCGGAATTCGCCGGAGGAGTACAAAGAAAAGCTTCAGAGTCTTCAGAGGTTCCTCCTAATTTTGCGGCACAACAACGGCTACCTGCTTGGGCAAATCGGGAATGCCGATCAGACGCCTCTTTACTTCGACATACCTGGCACCACAACCGTCGAGAAGAAGGGGGCGAAGCAAGTTTGTGTACTGACATCGGGCCATGGTAAAACTAGAGTGACAGCAATGCTCCGTTGCACGTCAGATAGGCATAAGCTTCCCCCGTACTTCATATTTAAATGGAAGACGCTCTCAAAAAGAGTCGTTTTCCTGAGTGGTGTGATCAAGCAGGCCAACGAGAAAAAAGGGTGCGCGTTGCAACCGATGTCTTAGTTTTTTTTTGTCGTGGAAACTGGGCGCACGTTACAATCGAGGGCGTGGTAGAATCGAGTAAATACGGTATATGAGCGGAGGGCTCACCATGCAGAAGTTTTATTCACAAATTACAGGACGTGCGTCAATAATTAAAATAGTCAATACATGTCTGTACACGTTGGCCTTGCAACGAGTCAACAAGTTTTGCGTGCAGTTTGCAAAGCATTTTTACTTCGGCTTCAGTATTCTCCTCGCAAAAGAAGTTGCGCGCGGCAATGTCCAGTGCTGACTCTTCGAAGACAACTGTGTTTCCACTGTTACCATCTGCGCTGCAGCCGGAGCGTGGCCAGCACATGATGAGAAAGGAGGAGCGTCTCCACCTGGAGAAAAGCAGATCGGCATTCAAGAGAGAAACACTCGGCGGCAGTTTTTTTTTCTCTCTTCATGCGCGGTGTTGAAAGGAGAAGGGTCTCTACATAGCAGGAACGAAAAACAGGGAAGCGTGACACCGGCGCGTTGCAGATCGGCATGAGAGAGAGCCAACTCTCTGCGACAGCTTTTTTCCCCCTCTTTCTCTTCGTGCGCAGTGTCAAGAGGAGAAGGGTCTCTACGTGGCAGGGACGGAAAAAGCCGAAGCGCGGCACAGGAATGTCGCAGATTTGCATTTGGCAAACATTCCACCGCAGTCTTTTCTTTCCTTTTCTTCATTTTCTTCTTCAAGCACAGCGATGAGGTGTCTGAAGTGCCACCGCAGGATTGGGCGGGGTGCTGAGAGCGTTTTTGGAGCGCGGTATAGCTTTGATAGGACCACAGTGTCAGTTCGAATTGTTGGAATTAATGAGATTCGACTGTATTTACTACAGTCTGTGAAGTCCGAGTGAACTGTCCTAAGCTAGCAGACGATGTAGGCGGCATCGTGTGTTTGATGGGCAGTGACTAGCAATAGCCTGCTTAAAACAGACATTCAGTAATTTTGTTCATTTATCACCCTATTTGGTGTCCACTGCGGCTCTCTCTACTTTGAGCTACAGTCCACCCTGCCTTGTGTTAGCCGATTTCTTACTTTTTTAAAAATCTAACATGCACCCAATTTCGCAGGGTGAAGAAAAATGCACCTTTGCTTATTGTGATTAGATTTCTGTAGCGACATGCCTCTTTGTTGGCTATCACAGAAAAATATAAACAGCCATGGGTGCGACCATCTAGTGCGACCTTTATTTTTCTATCAGTTTCATCTATGACCAAGATTTGGTCGCTCTAAGGTTGCCTCTTAGTACGCCTTGATCATGTTCATTTATCTTGTTGCGCTCTGCTTACAATGCATTGATTAAAAACATGTCCAAGCTTCTTTTTGAATTCCACATATTTTATCGTTTTTCACCTGTAGAAGCTACTCCTGGTCAACATTCAGGCAAAGACATTGTAACCTCGAAGAAACGTGTATTGGGATTTGAGCACTGTACAAAGTATTTATACTATTTCATAGCTAGAATCAATATTTATTAAGGGTTATAACAGTGTTGTATTTGATTTCATAACAGCGAAACTGCATATCAGAGAAGGACTCTGAAAGGTTCTCACACTGAGTGGGAGAGGGCTGATGTGGAAACCATTTTAGATCAAGTGAGTTGAAGTTAGTGTAAAAAAACAATGAAATGTTGTGATGCCAGAAAATTCAAGTTGTTGTTTTCAGTTTCCTCTTCTTGCAGATTTTTATCATGAAAACATTTCGATGTGCTGTTGCGTTTACCCCATCTATGCCTCTTGCAATTTTTTACAGCGCAAGCACCTCCTGCAGATTGGGGGACGTGGCCTCCGAGAAATTGGTGTGAATGCCATGAAGGCTGTATTGGCACATGACGTGCAAGTGCTGTACAGCCTTCATGGCAGAAAAAGGAAAAGGGCCTTTATGAACCTGAGGCTCTGTAGATTAGTGACAGGTTAGACTTGTTCATTGTTTTATGTGTGTGTACCCTTGTGTATTCTCTGTACTGCAGTGCTTCATGTGTACTATGGTATTTTTGTTCTTGTATGCAGATGTCATCTGCCAAAAAGCAGGTTGCGACCAGGCGGAGGCCCTCAACTTTATTAAGAGGTGGCTGCCAGGGTCTGGTGATCGCTGTGGGGGCAGGAAGCGGCGCTTCAGAGAAGCATTTGTTGTGGAGCAGCCCGATGATCTCCACTCTCAGAGTGCAGATTATCGGCTGCTCGCGGCAGCTGGCTTCCTGCCCAGCCACAGCAGCCAGGGCCTTGACAGCACCACTGCCACTGTGCCCCCAACGCAACCTGACCTGCAGTAGAGCGGGCCTTTTTTAGTTGTGTACATATATTTTTCAATGTATACATTTTTTGTTGTACCTAATAAATAAAAAAAACAAAGAATAAATGGTCTGCAGACTGTCGGTGGTGCCCTGTTCGGCTAGCTTATGCTGTTTCGGAAGCACCATCACCATGTTTTAGTTACAAAAAAATGCTCTAAACTGTATGAATATTCTCGATTATCATGTGGGGGACATATGTGGGGATTGCATGTGGGGGACATACGCTTTCAGATTTACTTCCTAACGACTTTTTTCGATCTGCTGTACCAAATACCAGTACCAAATAAAGCACTCGCTATTGCAAAAGATGGATTGGTAAAAAAATAAACAACACTTCTAGTGTTAGCAAAGGGAATGAGGTATAAAAGATGAAATAGATCGAGTAACTGCTTTCAGTTCTCAGCATTCAATTTTCTGTTGCCCCAAGTATACAGGGCTGCAAAAATACAAGAGCGGGTCATCAAGGCATATTGTTTAAATCTTCCGGTAAGAAAAATTCCCTACTAATAATGGTTACATAATGGCAAGCCAATCAGTAGCCAATATTCGTCGTGCAGGAAACATCGGTGTAATAACGGCATTTGATTGGCTGCAATGTGGCCCTGGATTGGTCCAATGTCGGTCGTACATCGGTAGCCAATATTCGTCGTGCAGCAAACATTGGCGTAAAAATGGCATGTGATTGGCTGAAATATGGCCTAATGTTGGCCGAACATTGGCAGCTCTTTCGGCAATTCGATGGGCCTTCGTCGGCTCAATGTTGGTTGCATACTGGCTAAAACATCGGCAAAACGTCGGCCAATCATTGGCTTGAACGTCGGCCCGACATTGGAAGAAGTTGCACTTCCGACGTCGGCCCGACGTCGGAGCCGATGTTAGCCGATGTTGGTCCAAGATTGGTCCAACGGCGGCGTGCTGCCTGGGATGGTACCATCAGACCTCACTCCTGATCAAGCGGAAGCCCTCCGTCCGTCCTGGAGCCCTACAGTGACATTTTCGACTTCGCCAGCACAGCCTTAAGCCGAACGAGTGTTGTTACTCATCGCATCAATACTGGTGACGCAAGTCCAATTCACCGACGTCCATACCGCGTTTTCGCGTCCGAGCACACAGTCATACAACATGAAGTCAAAAAGATACTTGCAAAAGACATAATCGAGCCCTCTTGTAGCCCCTGGGCTACTCCTGTACTCCTGGACAAAAAGAAGAATGGAACATGGCGATTTTGTGTAGATTATCGGCAGCTCAACAAAATTACGAAGAAAAATGTTCACCCGTTGCCTAGAATCGACGATGCCTTAGACTGCCTTTACGGTGCTACGTATTTTTCCACTATAGACCTTCGATGTGGCTATTGGCAGATCGCTGTAGATGAGGTGGACTGTAAGAAGACCACATTCGTCACTACTGGCGGTCTTTATCACTTCAAAGTTATGCCCTTCGGTCTCTGTAATGCACCGGCCACATTCGAAAGAATGATGAACTCATTGCTCAGAGGGTTCAAGTGGTCAACCTGCCTATGTTATTTAGACAACGTTATCGTTTTATCGCCCACATTCGACTCCCATCTCGATCGTTTATCGGTGATTCTTGAAGTTTTTCGTCGTGCCGGACTTCAATTGACCTCTTCTTAATGCCACTTCACTCGTCGTCAAATAACCGAAATTGGCCACCTCGTCTATTCCGCAGCAGTCCGCCTGGATCCCGACAAAATTCGTGCCGTCACGGGCTTTCCTGTTACGAAGTCAGCAAAGGACGTTCGTAGTTTTGTGGGCTTGTGCTCCTACTTTCCATGGTTTGTTAAGGACTTCGCGATCATTGCACGCCCACTCACAAACCTCCTCAAGAAGGACACCCCGTTTTTCTGGGGCGTTGATCAAGCCTCATCTTTTTCGCAGCTCAGGACGCTCCTTACAACACCACCTATTTTAGCTCATTTTGATCCATCAGCTCCAACCGAGGTTCGCACTGGCGCTAGTGGGCACGGCAAAGCGGCAACGCTATTGCAACATCAACGTGGACATGACCGTGTTGTAGCATATGCAAACCAACTGCATTCTACCGCCATGCGAAACTATTCAATCATGGAGCGTAAGTGTCTCGCTCTTGTGTGGGCAGTCGCCAAGTTTCACCCATACTTATACGGGCGTCTATTACGAGTAGTCACCGACCACCACGCGCTCTGCTGGCTCGCCTCACTCAAGGATTCCATAGGACGCCTCGCTCGTTGGTCTCTACGTTTACACGAATACACGTTCACCGTAACGTACAAAACAGGGCGGTCGCATCAAGATGAGCATTGTTTATCAAGCTACCCTGTGGGAGAAGCTGCCCCTACTGACACCTTTCCAGACCTTCTGTCTGTGTCGCAGCTACTCAACCTTGGCCACGAATAACGCCGGGATGCTTCCCTGCGAACCATCACTGACAAGCTTGAGTCAATGCCTCGCGACACATCTCTACAAATGTTCCTTGTCAAAGACGGGATCCTGTATCGCCGTAACCTTAATCCATATGGCCACGACTTCTCCCCGTCATACCAGCACATCTTCGTACGACTGTCCTAAACCAACTTCATGACGCTCCTTTGGCGGGCCACTTGGGCGTCTCTCGCACATACGACCGTGTACGTCGTCGTTTTTTTTTTTGTCCTGGTCTTGCCCGTTTTGTTCGACGCTGCGTCGCCACTTGTGAGCCCTGCCAGCGCCGCAAAAAGCGATCCTCCCTACCAGCTGGATTCCTTAAGCCGATCGACATTCCCACTGAACCTTTTTTCGAGTTGGCCTCGAACTGCTTGGCCCATTCCCGATCTCCAGCTCAGGCAACAAAAGGACTGCTGTCACCAATGACTATGCATCACGGTACGCTATCAAACGATCACTTCCAATGAGTCACGCAACCGTTGTGGCAGACTTTCTGGTATATGATATTATTTTAGTACACAGAGCTTTACGCCTAAATTCTCACTGACCAGGGCCGGACGTTCCTATCGGCTGTCGTTGATGAAATCCTGCGCTCTTGCTCCGCCAAGCACAAGTTTGCCACTTCGCACCATCCGCAAACGAATGGTCTTACGGAGCGCCTTAACCGCACCATAATTGACATGCTTTCTAAATACGTAGCGGCCGCCCACCAGGACTGGGACGTTCATGTGCCATTTTTGACGTTCGCATATAATTCATCACGTCACGACACTGCCGGCTATTCGCCATTATATCTTCTATACGGCCGAGAACCCGCCCTACCCTTTGGCACGTTGCTGCTCTCGGTCACTGAGTATGCCGGCGAAGCCATTGCGCGAGCCGACCACGCATGCCAACTCGCCCGCAGCCGTCTGCAGACCTCACAGGAGCACCAAAGACACCTCTACAATTCCCATCATCTAAACATGCACTTTTCACCGGGTTCCCTTGTCCTCTTCTGGTCCCCCCCTCGGCGTGTAGGTTTTTCTGAAAAACTGCTGTCACGCTACACTGGACCATACTGCGTCATTCGCCAGGTGACTGACGTTACATACGAGATCGTTCCAGCCGATCCAACATCATCATCGTCACCTTCGAGTGACATCGCACACATAGCTCGACTCAAGCCTTATTTCCCGCCTTCTACTGCATCCGAGTAGCTCAAGCACCCAGACGGTGCTTCTACCACTGGGGGGTTACGATACACAACAGCCGGCACAGCCGTGCAGCAAGAAAGAGAAAGACAACGTCGGTTGCTGATTGTGGATTAAATGTCGCCATATTGTTCGCCAAGCACGGTCCATCGTATATATTTTTTAAATAAGTTACTCGTAACATTATAATCGCAAAATGTTTCCCAAAAGTAAACCAAAGAAGCAACTTTTGAAAAATACTTTCTAAGCCTTTTGCCAATGCTTGATCACCAAGATCCAGCACGTTTATTGGTTTGTGTGATGGCGAGAGAGATACAAATAGATATATACTAACTTCATAACGGGAAGTATCCTGGCGCAGACGGGATAACTGCAATGTTTTACAACACTTTCAAGGCAGAGTTCGCCACTCTACTGAAAAGGGGTATCCGCTTAATCTTTTAACAGTGGTAGCCTACCACTTTTATTCAAGGAAGCATACACCGTTCTGATCCCAAAAAGTAAATACCCTGTAAATATGAGAGAGAGAGAGAGAAACATAAGAAATGCAGGGAGCTTAACCAAGCTTGACACGGCTCGCTACTCTAAACTTGGGGTGGGGCAAAGAGGAAATAATAGAAAGAAAACAGATAGAAAAGAAGAGGAGTAAAAAAGAGATGGATGAATAGTCAGCTCAAGACTATACAGCCCAGTCTCACGCTGTTCTTTCACAAGCGCTCGTGAAGTCCAGTGGTTCTTAAAAAGCACAAGAGGGCTTTCGTGGCTTTGCAAGTATGCGAAACCATCGGCCAAGGTCCCACGATCTTCTTTTCTGTAAGTGGTCGTGAATGCAGCTTGCGGGGCTTGGCTTCCGTAATACATTGTTCAGGCTGGTATGCTGGGCAGTGGTATAGAATATGCTCAAGCGTCTCCTCGCCGGCGCAATTGTTGCATGCCGAACTACTCTCTATTCCAAGGAGACAAAAATACGCATTCGTAAATGCCAAGCCCAACCTCATGCGACACCGCAAAGTTTCATCGCGTCGTGGAAGCCCTGATAGCAAACGAAGTTGCAAGTTTCGGTTAATCGAATACAAGCGCGCGTTGGGGAAACCCGGCGTATTCTATTACAGGATAGTTATACAGCGAGCAAGTGATTGTTGTCGCCTTGCAATGTTACTTACCTCGCGCACTTCATGGTAGTTGTGCCTTATCTGATGTACTGATTTTCCATGTAACCCGTGCGGTATAGCGAACCGTAGTGTCTACATAAGGCTGACGTTAAGCCGCGAAAGATGGCCCTTTGATAAAGTTGCTGCCGAAGAATGTACTAGACTGCACCTCGAAGTGCTGTGAGTTCTGCTGCTGTCAACGTTGGGGTGTGAGAGAACTTGTATTGAAGCAACGCATTACCAAGTGGAACAGCCACTGCTCCTGTGGAGCTGTTGGAATCAGTGGAGCCATCGGTGTAAACATGTATGTGGTCAAACAACGCTTCGTCCAACAGACGCAAAGTCAATTGCTTCAGGGCTAGCGGTGACATGCGTGCATTCTTAACGATTCTAGGAATGAATGAGTGCACGTCAGGTTGATGGAGACTCTATAACGCAGATGCTGAACGCATCGTAAGTTTCAAGCAAGGCGGTGTTATGTATGGGGCCTCCACGCTGTCAAACGAAGTATGGGGCCTCCACGCTGTCAAACACGCTTAATGGTCATTTAAACATATGGTGTAGTAGCGCAAATACTTTTCTGTGTCGCTAGGGTTATGGGTTATATATGAAGTGCTGCTTCTGAAATAAAAATTAGTTGCGAGTGTAGCGAGTGTCGTGTTTTCTTGTCCTCTTCGTCCCCATGAATTTGCGCTACTACACCATATGGTTAAATGATGTCTCACCAACTAGCCCAGCTCTCAACCCTACTGAACGCTTAATGGTGTGACGGAAGCCATGATAAATGCAGAATGTGTGCTTTCAGCGTCTTGAAAATGGTATGCGTTGTGACCAGCTGTTTTTGTGCGATAAAAGTAGTTGCCACTGTCGACGAATATCTTGGAAGGACAAGACATGTCTGAAGTGCTTAGGCTTGTATGCTCTGTAGAGCACGGATACTAGTCTTGCATGTGTTGGACAGAGCAGGCAGGCTGTACTGGAGAAGTCCGAGAAAGAGGGCTCTATAAAATTGCAGCATGGAGTGCACGAATGGCTCCATCATTTTCCGGCAACGAATTTGAATACATTCTCAAGGTCAATAAGCTTTTTCTTCGGGTATGCAGCATGTGGGCTCCAGGTGAGGTCACGATATACATTGACACCTAAGCATCTATGACTGGTCTTTCATGTTATTTATCTGCAATCAATGCACAATGGGTAGAAATACTACGGTTTACGTGTAAACGCCGCCACTGTGCATTTTTCGGTGGCGATAGTCAAAGCTTGCTTGTAAAGGTATGCCGATGTTATTGTTGCCGCCTTCTGTATCCTTGCACGCACTTGAAGCCGTGTCATGCCGGACGCCCAAATGCAGATATCATCAGCGTAAAGAGATATATAAGCTGTTTTTGGCAGCATTTCAGTGAGCCCCATCAGAACCAGGTTGAAAAGATTCCGATACGAAACGCTGCCTTGTGGCACCCCACGACTCGTGAAATGCTTATTCGTAGACCCATCTTCAGTTAGAACGAATATGGATCTCTTTGTGAGGTAGCTTCTTACGCATCAAAATACATGACCTCCAAGTTCGGCTGCTTCGAGAGCATTAAGAACAGCCTCATGGGTCAAGATGTCATAGGCACCTTTCACGTCTAAAAACAGAGCTACCGACAGCCGCTTCTTAGCTTTCTGTTGCTGAAGAGAGGTCACCAAGTCAATGACGCTATCGATTGAAGACAGACCTCGTCAAAAGCCCGCCATAGAATCAGGATACATGTTATGATGATCTAGGTATCATTCTATGCGTGTCAGCAGCATCTTCTCCGTGACCTTGCCGACGCAGCTCGCTTGTGCTACTGGCCGGTATAATGTCAGATCTAAAGGAGAATTTCCGGCGTTGAACAAAGGCACCAGGCGATTGCATTTCCACTCATGAGACACTATATCATCGTGCCAAGACTTGTTGAAAATGTCGATGAGACAGCGTTGCGCCTTCGGGCCTAGGTGATGTAGGGCAACATAGGTCACTCCATCCGGACTTGGAGACGATGAGCGCCTGCACGTCTTCAATGCTGCGGGAAGTTTTTCCGTTGGGAATAAAACCTACATGTGTTAATCTCATGTGATTGAAACCTCCATTGGCAATAGGTTGATTCGAATAGAGATGTCACCAGCAATCTTTTCACAAAATTCCCCAGAAACATCAAGCTGTGAGTGACATTGATGTAGCGCCAGAGCAGCGAAGGGCTGACGCTGTTGCGGATGCAAGTGAGTGCCTCGGAAAAGTCCTCCATACAGGAGACAATGGCTTTCGAGGGTCTAGCGAGTCACAAAAACTCTTCCATCGTTGTTCCTGGAGTTAGTGCATTTGGTGCTTAATTTTCTTCTGAAATCCGTCTGGATTTTCTCAGGTCATAGATAGATTTCGTGCGTCTCTATCGTCTTTAGGCACACCGGCAGAGAGCTCGGATTTGGACTACAAAATACTAAAGAAAGTTCTGGCGATGCGGTTGCAAACTGTCGTATGTACATTGGTTGGCCCACACCATAGCTGTGGAATGAGATTACGATCAATTTTGACGAACATGCATGTAACACGGAGCATATTGGAGGTCTCTGACGCTGACTTCAGAAGAGTTGCAATGTTTTAAACATCGAAACTTATGATCTGGTAAAAGGACAATCTTGCAAATGCTTTTCATCTAGTTTGTCATATCGTCTTGTTTAAACTGTTAAAATATGTCGGCGTTGGCTCCGTGATACTGCAAGGTATCTAGATGACTTGCGACAATTGTTCAACGTAGTTGATTGCGAACCACGGGTTAACTAGAAGAGTTATAGTACATTCATCTGTAAAGCAATGATGCCCACTTTTGCATTTAATATTTATTTGTATCGACAACCTCTCTGTGTCGCCATTACTAGTTTTCAAATATGCGCGTGAGAAGTTAAGATTTCGGCATATTTTGATGGTGTGGCAATATTCCAAGAAGATTGTACAAAGGTTTTGTGATGCTACTACTCGCATTGTAAATATAGATAAGTGTTCTGGGCTGCGGCATACAAATTGGGAAGCGTTCCCGGGGGTTACGAAAGAATTCATGGTCAAGCAGGCCTAACACGTACCTCCATGTGACAAATATCAGAACAGCGATTTCTATGTGGGCCAAAAAACAAAACAGCTATCTGTTCTGACACACAAATGGGGAGGCCGTAATATGTCCGTCCTCGCACGCGCGAGATTATGCAACGTCTTCTCGGTATCATGGCTGGTTTACTTGATGGAAGCACTGTCGAGTTCAAGCATCAATATTCGAAGGATTCATAGGCTTCTTGCTGTTCTTGTGTTGCGGTCCCAGTACGAACAGACAAGCCACTACAACTACTTCTTAAGACTAAAAAGATGTAGTTTGGCCTTGCCACAATTTTTAGGCCGGTTGTATCATGTTTCCTCTTTCTACGGCATCAAGGAGACCCGATTTTGCGGAAATTCCTTTAAATAAGGTTGGCATCTGCATTGCCAAACTTGGTTCTTACCTCAAATGATGAGCTCCGTTAAGGTATCAGTAGCTTTCTTCGAGAAGTTGTTGTGGCTTTTTGATTTCTTAGGGCTAGATTTACTTTGTGGTGCCACTAATGTCTTTTGGAAGCTTTTATTCAAATATTTGACTGACACTGTTTTTCTGTTTGTTTTTATTGTTTTTTGCATAGAGGAAGCCAAGGAGAAGACGTTTTGAAGAGAGGTTAAAAAACTATCGTATCAGACGGAGTTTAAACGTCCTTTTTTACGCTGCACATGAATGCGCTGCCAGTTAAAATGTGGCTAGAACGACGAGGCATTTTTTTACCGTGGGAATCTGACTGCTTACTGTGCCAAAAAACTGAGTTGGTATAGCAGGTTTTTATTGATTGCTGGAACGCATTTTTGTTTCGAAATATTTACAGAGAACACTTATGAAAGATTCACCCCTCACTTACCATGAGATTTAATTTTTATAAATAGAACCTTGCCTATTAAATTGCGACATGTTTTTTTATTCTTGGCTTACATAGCATATGGTGAAGCCGAATGGCAGTCGGACATGGCGATTTAGACGGTGGGCCAGTACGTATTTATCTTATTGCGCATTACTGCAAGTTGCGAGAAGCTTTTGCATGACTTTCATACAATGCTGAACTGCTAAATGTTATGAATGAAGTATGACATTTGTGTAGCAAATAGCTCATCTTCCTTGAAGCCATATGGCATTGAGCTTGCAGCTCATGTGGAGTGTGTTTGGTGTTGTTTGAATGTTACATGCTGCAATAAAGCAAAAAAAACGTGGCTGTGTAGTAGAACACACCTTTGCCACGCAAACTACCCGGGTTTGATCCCCACTCAGACCAAAACATCTTTAATACTGATTTCATTCGCATCTTTGCCTAGTTTTCAGTCAGGCAAAGATGATGATTTCACGCTCGCTACCAACCACGCCGATGTCATAATTTCTGCGAAACGAGCTCTCTAGTGCTATCTCGTTAATAATATTTAAATTTTACCATGCAAAGCAGTTTTGTATTTAGCTGAGGAAGCTGCCGCATGAACAAATTAAAAGAATGATTGCCATACTATAAACATGCGTCAATATGAAACTTTTTGATCACCATTAACCGTTAATAATATCGACATCATTATCCTACTTTTAACAAGACCTCAATTCAATTTCGAAAGTTAATTACGGAACGTGGCTAAATACTGATGTGCCTTGCATTTCAGAACCCGAAACAGTGTCTGAAATGTCTTGGAGTGCAAAGCAGTGGGGATTGATGCACATGTTGAATCTGGAAAGCACCCTCTTAAAAAAACATGAATAGTTGACATATTCACTTATCTAACGGAGTAGCTACCGGAAAAACAGCGGTTACATTGTCGAACAAACAATAGGGAGCTTTCACATAGTAGTCCCAAGAGAGTGAGGCCCCAAAGCCTTTTGCGTGTGCTAACTTTGGGTCAAGCAGGAGCTAAGAGTTTTAGATAAATTTCTACGGTTCTTTACACCCCCCCCCTCTATTTTAGGGCACTCCTACGCTTGGAGAAGAGGCACTGCTTTTCTGGATCCCGTAACATGTGTTTGTAGCAAAGCTTTTAGACTAAGCTTTGGTGCTACCACTAAATTCGAGAAATAGCGTCCCCAAGAAAAAACCTCAATGCTATTCAAGTCTCGCACATTCGCAGTGGCCTCGATGCTATTTCCTTGGGGCCTCGTAGCGATTAATAAGCGCACTCTAATGCCCAATTCACACTGAAGAATCTGCTGTTTACAGCTAGCAGAAGTCTGCTGCTGCCAAAACACGGCGTCATTCACACAGGACGCGCCCCGCTCCGCCGAAGAGCCATATAGTGTGCCATGGGGCGAGAGCGGGATGGATGAGTTGTCGCCACTCGCAGACATCAGACGCCAACTGCACTACGCTAGTAGGTACTGGCACCGTGAAATAGACATACAGCTTCTTTTATATACACTGAAGAGAACTCTGGTGCTAGGGTCTATCGGAGCTGCAACGCATGGCACTTCAGCGAGCATGGCAAATATGGGTAGTAGATGGGTATGCCTAGTCTTCGTAATTTACGTTCCTGTTCGCTTCGCATGGCTTGAAGCTGCTTTATCACAAAACAACAATCGGCAAGGATTCAGAAGTTCCTCTTCACCACTGTATTTCTTTAGGCTTACCATTTTAAATAGGGTAAAATATGAGAGAATTCATGCATTCTTTCAAAACAAAACCGAGACACAGCAATAAGCCATTCCACAAGTGTGATTCACCGCCTATAAGTACGAAGACTAGACAAATCCATGCACTACCCAAGCTTCCCATGGTCGCTGAACGATCACAGCGCCAGAGTTCTCTCTTGTTAATTTCAAGAAACTCTATGGCAGCTGAGTTTTACTATGTGATTGCAGCGCCAGAACGTAAAGCCTTGCGGATTGAGAAAATCACAGCATATCCACGGAGTGGATGATGAGGAGTGGGGCTAAGCATCCATACGTCCGTTCATCCATCCATCTATTGAACACTCTAAGTACCGCCATCTCACACCTTTTCATAATATAAATGTTCCACCATCTCGCAGACATTCTAAGGACTAAACTAGAGGTGGCTACTAATAAAACAAGGGACGTACCACCCACGGTGTAAAAACCTCCGCCCCTAAAAACAGGCATCGAGACGGGGTCGGTTAAAAAAGAACGCGTCCTTTTTCTTCCCTCCCTTTCTTCCTGCATATGGGGGGGATAGTGGCCGGGTTACACAAGAGATGCGTGCGTGCTTCTGTTTTCTACGGCCACTAGAGATAGAGTTGTGGTGCAGGCGACGCCGCTCCTTCTGGTTATTATAGTACGGTGCGAAAATCTGGTCGTGTCGGCTTCGATTTTTCTTTTTCACGGACTTTCACTGCTTTAAACAACTATGCTGACAATTTCCGCGTATGGAGCCTCTGTAGGAGCCCCCTCTCAGGCCTCCTCGTCCTACAGCTTTCTCTCAGCCGACTTCAGTTGCAGATTTGTCAAGGGTAGATCGACAGATCATCCCGATGCTAGTTCTCTGGTCGCTGTCATAGTAGACCTACTGAGAAGCCTAGGAACTCCGACTGCTCAAAGCTAAGTACAGGGGCTGGACGCGTCAAGCCCAGTCCTCGCCTTCCTCGCGTAGAGGCATGGCAGGATATCCACAACCATTCCGCTAAGAGTTCAGAAAATTATCAGTTATTCAGTGGAACTCAGGAGGACTCAGATCACGAATTTCTGGTTTTCGTCAGTACGTGTTTTTGAACCGTTTCCCAATCATCGTGATTTGTGAGCCCAGTTCAACAAGCCGGATCAGGCTATCAGAAAACATATGAATCCTGTCCCAAACCTGGAACAAAAGCAGCAAGGTTCTTGTGTATATTCGTTGGGAGCTTACCTACATTATTCATCTTATGCCACCGCATCACGAAAAACCAGTATGTTTGCCTAACTGTGAAGCAAAAAACTTTAGCATTCACATTAGGGTGTCTTTGCTATCCTCTTCAACTTGTTTTTATTGAAATGTACTGGATGACATAAATGCGAGCGTACCGGATTCATGGATAATTACAGAGGACTTCGATGCCCACCACCCTATCTGAGAAAGCTCAAAAGTCATGCCACGGGCAGCAAACTGGCTTTATTTGTGTCGGCGTATGAACTTTCTCTACTTAATAATAGGAGCCCTACATTTCTACGTGGGGCCATGTACAGCAGCTGCTTGGACTTGGCTATGGTGTCCAGTCACTTCGCCACAAGCGTCAAGTGGTTTTTAGACATCGAAATGCGTGGTAGTGACCACAGTCCCAGTTATCTCAACTTTAAATGCTTCGCCAGTGGTCAACCACCGAAAACCATCTGGAGGATTGATTTTTCCGAATTCACAACTAACAAAGAAAACGCATGAGCAAAAGGCTTATCCTCTGGCATTGAGCAAGCGATCAAAGATTCAGCGCAGAGAGCGATGCGCACGCCGACGTGCTTTTCAAGGTCCTCGGAAACGGACGTGGAGTTAGAGCGACTTCGCGTAATTCATCAGCGTGCAGAGCTCATATTTCGGCACACAAAGTTTATTGAAGATGTACGCATAGCGAGGCGCATGCAAAAAAAGATCCAGTGTCTTATAGATAAACTGGAGTTCCAATGATGGGTGCAGTTTAGCCATTTTTAGACCCTCCTAAACCACTTTCTCAAATTTGGCGAACCATGTGAAACCTACGCATATTACCCGAATTACGTTTTCCGATTAAAGCCTTGGCACTTTTTCAACGTATAAAGAACATGGAGGTAGCGGAAGATTTTTGTAGAAAGATTGCAGGGTCATAATTTCACAGGAGTGTTTACTGCGGCTAACGCACCACGCTCTTTTGATTCATGTATGGACTTGCCTTTTTCATTGAAAGAGCTCGACGCGGCTCTCACTTCTTGCAATCGATCTTCGTCGCCCGGGCCAAATGGTATATTATACCACCTATTATGCCCCGCAAGTGATCGGGCATGCAGAGCTTTACTGGGCGAGTTGAATAAGTCTTTGCGAACTGGAGATCTTCCCAGAGCATCGAAAACAAGCCGTTTCCATCCAAGTCTCAAACACGGAAAATCACTTCTAGAGCTGACGTCATGCCGACCTGTCGCGCTGGCCAGTTGCGTAGGCAAGCTGATAGAGCGAACAATTCTTGCCAGGCTCGCGTGGTACTTAGAACACTACAGAGCATATCCAGATGCCATGACCGGCTTTCATCTTCATAGCTCCATTGACAACGTCGTCGACCTTGCGACTTACGCACAGCACCAGAAAATGAGCCAACGGCTATCTGTAGCATTGTTTTTGGATGTCAAAGAAATTTATGGTAATGTCTCTCACGAAGCCATACTTGACACCCTCGAGTCAGTACGCTTGGGTGAGCGAGTGTACCGCTGGATCTGCTGCTACCTTCGTACGATATCATTGTTTAGGGAAACTGATGATAGGCTGACAGCTGAGCATTGCATACACCGTGGTGTTCCCCAAGGTGGTGTATTCAGCTCCACACTAATCAGTCTAGTTAAGATTGGCCTCGTGGGAGTTATACCAGAGCCTGTGCATATATCTATCTTTGCAGACGATATCAGCGTTTGGACATTTATTGTAACACGTCCGCAGATTCGTGCCAGAGCAGCAAATTCTATATCCGCGTACCTTAGAAATCAAGCCTCGAGATCTGTCCAGACAAAACGGTGTTGATTGCGTTCATGCGGAAGGCAATGACGCCATATCCCATCACCATCAATGGACAAATTCTCTGCTACACCCACACAGAGGTTCTTGGGGGTCACCATTGATCAAAATATCTGCTGGAGCTCCCATGTGGCCACCTTAAAGAAGCGCCTAACAGCCATCTCACAACTTTTCGGATTCCTCGGAGAAAAAAAGTGGGGCACACCAGTATACGCAATGCTGCAGCTATACAGGACGTTGTTTCGGGAGTACCTGCGGTACAGCTTGCCAGTTTTGACAAACGCCTGCAAACGTAGTATACGCACAATCAAAAATGCCCAGACCAGGCACTCAGGGTTTGTCATGGACTACCACGCTGCACATTAACAGTGGAGGCCATCGCCATCGCCAAAGATCATCCGGCCACAACGCACAATTCTCTAGAAGTACTTCGAGCACATACTTGGCTCCTTGCTCGCGCCTCTGCCCACCACATCGCTATGCTTCCCGAAGACCGACCAAATTTCCCTCTTTCTGTATGAGATTACTTAGCTATCGTTAGTGCCTCCCAGCAGCCCACACAACTCCGGAACGCATCCTGACACCCCCTTGGTGTTTGAACCGTTCGAACCTACGCTCGGCCCTGCCAGCAATTCGCAAGAAGGTGGATCTTTTAACACCAGCTTTGACGCAGCTGACTCTACTTATGCTGCTCGAAGAAAACAAACACCACGTTAAACTTTATATAGATGGTTTGATAAATGTTAGAGGAACCATGATCTTACCAGCAAAAGCCAAAACCATCCGATTTCAAATGTCTCACATGAAAACAGCGACAACCACAGAGTGCCGTCCTCCGCTGTGCACTCCGTAGGATTTATTAAGAAGCACCTCTAAAATGGTTAATTTTCACCAATTCGAAGCAAGCGGCGTATTGAATTCGAACTGCACTACGTCGTCGGCCTCATGACTTACTTGTGCTGCAAACAAGAACACTGTGTCAACAAGTACTACAGAAAGGACATAATGTAACTTTTTATAGGTACCAGGCTGCTGCAGAATCATCTATAACAAGCATGCTGACGATGCAGCGAAGAACGCTAACCAATATAGCAAGATAGATCCTTTTACACTGTCAAGAAACGACGCAGCCACAAGGATTAACACGCTCGCTCACAATGTCGCCAGGTCTCTGTGAAACAAGCCCGGGTTTCTCCACACTCGTCTTTACCGCCTCGACTCAAACCAATGACTTACCATTCCGTCTGGTTTATTCAGGCCTGAGACAACCGTTTTATGTTGCATGTAGCTTGCGATGTCTTTTACGAACGCCTTTACTTGCCGCATCGTATGGGCAGACTGTGCTGCGCGTGACTGTTGCGGCTCTGACGACACTATCAACCATAATTTGTGTCGGTGTCCACAGTATAACTGTCAGACTCAGTTCTCGTCAGCAGTATTTACATACCTCGACGACCAGCCGCTTTCCGAAAAATAATTTTGGGATGCCGGAAAGATGGAGATTCACGCCGAAAAGCGGACGAAGGCACTCATGAAGTTTCAGTGATCGGCCCGCCTCGTCGAACGCTTGTGACATTCCAGTGTGTGTGTGTGTGTGTGTGTGTGTGTGTGTGTGTGTGTGTGTGTGCGTGTGTGTGCGTGTGTGTGTGTGCGTGTGTGTGTGCGCGTGTGTGTGCGTATGTGCGCGTGTGTGTGCGTGTGTATGTGTGTGTGTTCGTGTGTGTGTGTGCGTGTGTGCGTGTGTGTGTGTGTGCGTGTGTGCTTGCGTGTGTGTGTGTGCGTATGTGTGCGCGTGTGTGCGTGTGCGTGCGTGTGTGTGCGTGCGTGTTTGCGTGTGTGTGTGTGAGAGAGAGAGAGAAAGATTACCCTCCTGCTTTTTTTCATACCATCTTTAATTCTCTCTCTCTTTCTTTCTCGGACGACTGAGCATGAAGAAGCAGTAGTGCTTAAATTGCTGGCAAGCTGACGTCTCGTAATGCATGAAAAGCACATAAAAAAATTGGCAGATCCCACGAACAGTGGGAACCGATGATATGCGAAAGACGAGTGAGAAAGGTTGATATGTAATCTTAAAATCAGCGCAACGTTACAAGGTGGGGGTAAATAATGCCGTACATAATTTTCGTGTCTTGATTGTCATGTTTGGATGTGGCGTTTATTTTCGTCATCTATTCAAGTCACGTGATAGGAAACTTAGTATATGTAGAGCTAGCGAAACGACCGCGAGCAGGCTATGAACGTGGTATGTTGTCATGTTCTTACATGACACGCGTGTCAAGGTTATCGTGTTTGCACCAGACATATACTTTCGTCATCCATTGATGTCACTTAACACCAAATTTGGTATATGTGGAACTTGCAAAACGGCAGCGACAGCATGATGAACGCCCCAATATACCCCTGTGTAGCGTTCACGGACGCGCAAGCAGGGCACAGCGACGCTAAGTTAGCAAAACGAGACCACTCTACTAGTCTGACGCCAGGCGCGACCAGCGTCCGTCGGCTTGGTCCGACGGCAACCGTCACGAATTGCTACATGGTGCATTTCGCGCTGGTGCGCTACCCAGAACATACAGCTTCTCCCTCCTTTAGATGCGAAGCTCCTTATGGCGTGGCTTGTGCGTCCCTCGTAGTAGATAACCACCAGTGGCACATACCCGAAATAGGTATAACATTTGACCTCCAAGGTGGCGCCAGTGAGAGATTTCTTCTGTGCGTTGTTTAACAATAAAAAATACTGATCAATGTGCATGCCAATGGCTGCTAATAGGGAATGAGAGACAGGAGCATTCGGCTTTTAGTGAACGCGCACGCTGCAATCCCCATTAGCAGCCATTGGCATGTACATTAATCACTATCGGACAAGAAAGGGTTGCTACATTATACTCGCTGGGTGTAACCTCCTTAGATTTAGAAAGGTTTAGCGAGCGTTGAGCCGCAGGGCCATGAATACAATGAACAAGTATATACAATGAATGAATTTGAGGTGGTTAAAGGGGGGAAGCAGATACAAAGCGCAAGCCGTAAGAAATTAAAAGCTGAATCCTCCTGTCTCTCAATTCACATTAGCAGCCACTGGCATGTACATTGAGCACTATCTGACAGAAAAAGGTTGCTACGTTATACTCGCTGGGCGTAACCTCCTTGGTTTTAGAAAGGTTTAGCGAGCATTGGGCCGCAGTGCCATGAATACAGTGAACTAGTATATACCATGAACTCAAGGTGGTCGAAGGTGGGAAGTAGACCCGAAGCGCAAGCTGTAAGGAAGTGTGCGCATGCCACCTCTCGTTTAGTCCTTGGAATGTCCACTGAATGGCGGTGCTTCTATATGGGGAATATATGATAAAAAGATGCGAGATGGTGGGACTTGGAGTGTTGAATAGATGGACGAACGGACACACAGACAGATGCATGGATGGACGCATGAACGGACGCAGGGGCGGATGCATGAACGATCGCATGGACGGGCGCACGACCAGACGCATGGACGGTCACACAGACGGACGCATGGGCGGACGAATGCTTCGCTCCACTCTCCATCATTCACTCCGTGGATATGCTGCCATTTTTTTTTTCAATGACCTCGGACAAGAAGGCGCGGCCACAGTCACTGAGAAGTTCTTGAGGGCCTCCATGACGCAACACAAAATGACGCAGTAGGAAAGTGGCAACCTCCTGTGCTGTAGCCGTTTGAAGAGCAGCGGTCTCAGCGTAGCGCGTTAGGTGGTCGATAGCAACTTTTATTCACCTGTTGCCAGTCGGAGTCAATGATAGGGGCCCATAAATATCTATTCCGACCCGTTCGAAGGGTCCGGAAGTGCATGGTAAAGGATGCAGTTCACCGGCGAAGGCGTGTGATGGAGATTTTCGGCGCTGACATTCGGCACAAGAGCGGACAAAGTTGCGGACGAAGGTATACATTCCACGCCAGGAGTAACGATGTCAAAACCTTTTGTAGGTCTTGAAGACTCCTGCGTGGCCACATTGTGGGTCAGCGTGGAAAGAGGAACAAATCTGTGACCTGAGGGTTTGTGGAACGACGAACAGCCACTTGCGTCCATCTGGTACGTAGTTGCGTTGATACAGAAGCGTGTCACGTATCGAAAAGTGTGAAACTTGGCACCGGAGCGTTCGCGTCTTTGGGAGTTCGGAAGTGTCGGAGAGATGATTAAAAAGAGACGCAGTCCACGAGTCATTGCGTTGTTCAATAGCAATGGTGTCAAAGTCAAGAGATGACAATGTGGAATCGCAAGCGGTGTCAACTGTGGAATTCTGGGACAGGGGCGAACGGGAAAGAGCATCGGCGTCAGCATGCTTCCGTCCTGACCGATAAACCACGCGTATGTCATAATCTTGAAATTTCGACGCCCAGCGAGCGAGGCGGCCAGATGGTTCTTTTAACGTCGAAAGCCAGCACAGCGCGTGGTGGTCGGTCACGACGACAAAAGAACGACCATATAGATATGGGCGAAACTTTCCAAGGGCCCACACAATGGCCAAGCACTCCTTTTCTGTGACGCTGTAGTTGCTCTCAGCCTTGGTAAGCGTATGCCACGACGTATTCCTGATGCTCCGGATACGCTGTGCGAGCACAGCACCCAGACCTACACCACTGGCGTCGGTGTGGATTTCAGTTGGAGCTTCAAAATCGAAATGGCGTAGAATGGGCGGCGGCGTGAGACGCCGTCGCAAGGTGGTGAAAGCCTCGTCGCAGGCAGGGGCCCACGATAAGAGGTCTTTACAGTTGCTGAGGAGTTGCGTGAGAGGTGATATAATAGACGCGAAGTTTCGGACAAATCGCCGGAAGTACGAACACAAGCCAATGAAACTTCAAAGTTCTTTGATGGTGGCAGGTTTAGGAAACGCCGTAACAGCTCGCAATTTCTCGGGATACGGGAGAATGCCTTTTTTGAAAACAACGTGGCCCAAAATGTTCAGTTGACGCATGGCAAATCGACATTTTTTAAGGTTTAACTGCAAACCGGTGTTAGTCATGCATGTAAGGACGTCCTGAAGGCAACGTAAGTGGGTGTCGAAGTTAGGGGCGAAGACCACGATATCATCGAGGTAACACAAGCATATCTTCCATTTTGGTCCACGCAGGATGTTGTCCATCATTCTTTCGAACGGTGCATTGCAAAGTCCGAAGGGCATGACGGTGAATTCATAAAAACCGTCTGGCGTGACAAAAGCGGTTTAGGTTGATCGGCCTCCGCCATCGGCACCTGCCAGTAGCCTGACCGCAAGTCTAACGAGGAAAAGAACTCGGCACCCTGTAAACTATCCAAACTATCGTCAATGCGCGGTAGTGGATAGACGTCCTTCAGCGTGATATTGTTCAATCGCCGGAAATTGACACAGAAACGAATAGAACGGTCTTTTTTTTACGAGGACCACCAGAGACGCCCATGGGCTCTGTGAAGGTCGAATTACGCCTCTGCGAAGCATGTCGTCTACTTGGTCTGCAATGACGCGGCGTTCTGTAGCGGACACGCGATATAGTCGTTGTCAGAGCGGTGAGTGGGATCCAGTGTCGATGTAGTGTTCTACTGCTAAGGCATGGCCGAGAGAAGTTTGTGCAACGTCGAAAGAATGGCGGTAGCACTCAAGGATGGTGAGGAGTTGTGAACGCTGCGAAGATGTCAAATCTTCAGCGATGAATGGTTGAAATATGTTTGCCGACGTTGAGTCAGCCGCTGAGAAGACAGCCAGTTCACAGACGGAAGTATAACGCACCTCATCGGGGACGGACATATTTCTGGTAGAACTGATTGTCTCGAGGTGGCCAAGGCACTCTTGACAAAGTAGGGATAAAGACGACGACTCATGATTATAAACTGACATTGTGGTTGAGCTTTCTACAAGGTCGAGAGCAGCAAAAGGCAGGGGGAGGGCTCTTCGGGTGACGAATATTGGAGATGATGTGAAGAAGACCGTGCAGTCGGATATGGCACTGCATAAAACTGGTATGAACGCAAAAGAGCATAGAGGGTTGTAGGTGTCATCGTTAACGACAAGTTTAGCGGCAGACTGGGTGTCGACCGACGCTCGGTCATCTAGTGAGCAAAATTTTACCTCACTCCTAGCACAGTCGATTACGGCGTTATGACGCGACAAAAAGTCCCATCCTAAGATAATAGTATGGGAGCACGATGAAAGAAACATGAAATATATCGTGTACAGAACGTCCCGAATTGTCACGCGGGCTGTACATACTGTGGTCGGTTGAAGAGGTTAAACACTGGCTGTGCGAAGTGATAATCCGGAGAAAGGCGTCGTAATCATACGATTTGAGCGGCAAAATCCAGCATCAATAACAGAAACAGCTGCAACGGTATCTACAAGAGTGACAGTAGAGATATTTTTGACGAACACATCAATAACATTGGTAGGTGACAAATGAGGACTCGGGAAAACCGAAACTTGCGCAGTTCTTGCCTCGGGAACTGCGTCGTCTAGTTTTTCTCCTCGTTAGAAGCGGGCCGTCGACACATTGAAGAAGGCGAGCGGCAGCGTGGAGAGGGCGAGCGAAAACGTCCCGGCCGAGGGCGGTGGTCGTCCTGGTAGCGGAGGCATTGGAGTGGAGGAACCGTATTGCGCGTTGGAGTCAAGCGGGAAGAAAGGCTCACGGCGGTTTTCATCGGTGATATGCGTCCGGCAGCGGCAATACCTTGCGACTTGTCCGGGGTATCGACAAGCATAACATATCGGGTGATTGTCGAGGGTGCGCCACGGGTTGGCGGTGTTATTGCTGGTCCGGTGAACTGGAGGTGGCGGATAGCTCGCGCGAGGCTGGAACAGAGGCGCAGGCGCCTTGCGAATTGGCATGGCTGCAGCCGCGGCGTTGGTGAGAGGAGCAGCCACAAGATTAGGCTCGTGAGCAGCTGGTAAGGCTTCGGCGACCTCTCCTTGAATGACGCCTCGAAGAGACGACGGTAAAGTTGTGCTAGGTTCTGGTGCGAAGGGCACCAAGGCAAGCTGCCTTGCGACTTCTTCACGTACAAATGCTTTTATTTCGGCTCTTAGTGACGCTTGGTCATGACCATTGATCACACTAGACAGTGCTGCCAAATCGTGCACTGGAGGACGTGTTGTCAGAGCTCGCTGCTTCCGCAATTCATCGTAGCTTTGGCAGAGGCTAATTACGTCGTTATCAGTGGTCGGGCTTTTCGCCAAGAGCATTTGAAAAGCCTCGTCGTCAATCCCTTTGAGGATGTGCTTACATTTTTCTGCTTCCGTCATTGCGGCGTTCACGCGTCTGCACAAATCGACGACATCTTCTATGTAACTAGTGAAGGTTTCACCCGTTTCTTTTGCGCGTGTGCGTAAACGCTGCTCGGCACGAAGTTTTCGGACGGCAGGTCAATCGAAGACTGCTAAAATCGACGCTTTAATTTGCGGCCAGGTTCAGACGTCTGCCTCATGGTTTCCGAGCCAAAGGCTGGCTACACTCGCGAGGCAGAACGACACACGTGTCAACTTGTCCGCGTCCGTCCATCTGTTTAAAGCGCTCACCCGTTCGAAAGTCGAGAGCCAATCTTCAACGTCGTTGTCATCTGTTCCACTGCAGATTGGAGGCTCCCGCTCAGGAACACTGCCAGGACAGGTGGCCGGAGGAGATGGAAGCGTCTGCTGATCGGCGTCCGGCACTGCAGAAGGTAGCCGTCGAGAACGGAGTTCCAGGATGGTAGTGGAAAGGTATAGGGCACGGTACCCCGCACCTCCACCATTTATAAAGGAGATTTATTGAGCAGAAAGGTTGATGCTTGGACGGCAATGCACCAGCCGCAATTCACGAGCTCGAGCCGCTGCTGCACTCTTGATACTGCTGCCTCTGCGCCGGAGTACTTCCTCTTCTTTACAATAAGTAATGTTTATAAAATTCGGTAGCCAGCACTGCAACCACTATTGATGTTTCACGACGAATATCGTCTATTTGAAAAGTAGTTCCGAGACCTGGCGTTGCTTTGTGGCGAAATGCTTCATTCGCCCCCATAATGCTTGGGTTAGATTCCTGCTGGAACCCTGAAATTGGTTATTTGCATTTGTCGGAGGGCCAACGTTGCCTATGTGAGGTTTTTCTTGAAATTGAGATTCATTCTATGCCTTCGTTGGGTCGACGCTATCGATGTCGGGTATTTCTTGACACTCGCACGTTTAAATCGCCCATTAGTGTTCTCGTCGTTCCTGAGAAGATAACAAGTGTCAATCACGTGTGACACATACCCACATACCAGCGGCACATACCCGCCCTTGGGTATGTGCCACGGTCTGGTGGGAAGTGTTGTACGACGTACGCGACGGGATTGTGACATTATTGATGATGTCTCACGTACCTGGGACCCGACGTTATGCGAAGCAGGTGGAGGGAAGGTAACTGCGTTGCAGTTAATTTTTTGTTGACTGACAGTAATCAAATGAAGCTAAAGATATATACAAACTTCGTACGCACAGACATATGTGGAAGAGTTGCAGGAGTGTGTATAACCAGTTGTTTGCACTTGCACAAAGATGCCAACTGAAACATGCGTATTAGCAACAACAGGAGCTGATACGAAACGCTGATGGTCGCGAAGTGGCTGACCCTGGACACCGCTACATAAATCAACTTCAGCGCATGGCAACTAACCACAATTGACGTTAACCGGACATGACAGCAGCCTCAAAGGAATATATAAGTAATGTTTATATAATTGAACAGGCAGAAATGCAACCACTATTAAACTTTCCCGAAGGTTGGCGTCTATTTGAAAAGTAGTTCCGAGACGTTGTGTAGCTCTGTGGTAAAATACTTCTGTAGTAAATGGAGCATTCGGCCGCTATGCAAACGGAGCTCTGCAGTAAATGAAGCTCTGTGTCAAAATGATTCATTGCCACGCAGAAATGCTGAGTTTGACTCCAGCTGGGATCCTGACATTTATTATTTGCGTTCGTGCGGCCAACGCTAGCAATGTCGGGTATTTCTTCACGCTCGCCCGTTAAAAGCACCCATGTGTGTTCTCGTCGTTCCTGAGTAGATACCAAGTTTCATCACCTATGGAAGATACCCGCATACCAACGGCCTATACCCACCCGTGGGTATGTCCCACTGTCTGGCGGGAAGTATTTGATGACGTACGCGATAGGATTATGACATTATTCATGTTTTGACCAGCATGTCGTATTCATCAAAACTTCTTACCTTCCCATGCTATGATGATGATGATGTTTGGTGCTTTGTGGCGCAAAGGCCATTTGATGGCCACAGAGCACCACTTCTTGGGACAAGATATGTGGACAATGATTGTGATTAACGGCTGCATAAGGACCTTGAATTTCCTCGCGCAAAGACGGGTAAAAACAGATAAGTAATAGAATCATAACCAGCCATGACAATTCTTTGGTGTTAATGAATGACGAAAGTTCGTGATAAAATTGGCAGATTCTACGTACAGCGGGAATCTATGATATGCGAAGCACGAATAAGAAAAGTTGATTGGTAACTTCAAAGTCAGCACCACAATATGAGATGGAGGTAAGTTATGCCGTACATGGCGTCCATGCCATGATTGTCATGTTTGCATGTTTCATTTACCCTCGTCATTTATTATCGTCACCTGATACCAACTTTGGTGTATTTGAAGAGAGCGAAACGGCCGCAAGCGTGCTATGAGCCTAGCATGTACTCATGTGTTACATGACATTCATTTCATGATTATCATGTTTGGACGTGTCATTTACATTCGTCGTCTATTCACGTCACGTAATACCAAATTTAGTATACGTGGGACTAGGGAAAAACTGCGAGACCACTTTGAGCGTAGCATGTAGTCATGTTTTTTTTATGAAACGCATATTTTGATTATCAAATTTAGACGTGTCATTCACCTTCGACGTCTATTCACTTCCCGTGATACCGAATATGGTACATGGGGAGCTAGCGAAAAGGCGGCGAGCGCGTCATGAAGGGCACAGTATACTCCGACGGAACGTAGACGCGCGTGCAGGCTGGGCGCAGCGACGCCACGTCAGCGAAACGCGACAGGTGCGACCAGCGTCCGTCGGCGTAGCCCAGTGGCAACCGACGTGATATGCGATATGCTGCGTTTCGCGCCGACGACGTTACTTAGACAGCACCGCGTCTGCCTTTCTTCGTGACGGAGGGACGCCCTGTGCGCTCAAACGCGCATGCGTCAAAGCAACGCAGCGCGCGCCTGGCAGTATATGGCAGGCAGATCCACAATGGCGGCCAGTGGGCAGATTCACTGATCTCTACTACGGTTTAATGCCTAGAATATAATTACTATCTTCTAGGCACTACAGATTCACCGCTAGGGGGCCGTATAGACCAGACGCTTCTCGCATGGGCTCCTGCTTTTCGTGCTTTTTAAGCCGAAACAAGGCCAGTGACGAACCCAAGAGTTTCACAGCCTCAGCTACCAAGACACGAGGAATCGGCGGACACCAGCTTCTTTTGGGTGAGTGCATCCTGTCTCAAGATATAAGACTTAATTCCCGACAAGCGCGCGTCCAGTTTATTAAGCCTAACGCCAAGTTCGTTCCTGAGCAAAGCCGTGCGGCGCGTGCACTGCGCTCAGGCGTTCCTGACGGCAGGGCGCTCGCGCTCGCGCTCACCGTGGCGAAAAGCTTAGAATGAGCAGAGACGCAGCCGCAGCAAGCGAAATGCAAAGAAATCAGCAAGACGAAGAAAATACAATGCAAACTGACCCAGTGGAGGCAAACAAA
This sequence comes from Rhipicephalus microplus, assembly GCF_013339725.1. Lineage (NCBI taxonomy): Eukaryota > Metazoa > Arthropoda > Arachnida > Ixodida > Ixodidae > Rhipicephalus > Rhipicephalus microplus. The sequence continues at coordinate 125,692,711 of NC_051168.1, forward strand.
ACAACAAAAAATTCGTGGACCTATGACGCTGGCAGTGGCAGAACAATTGCAACGGAAAGCGCATGGATCACGAGAAATAAGAAAGACAAGAAGGCTGTCACCAATCCAAGGTCACCGGCCAACCAACCCACAGAGCAGCCGCCTATCAATGAGCAGACGCTAAAGTCATCACCAACGCAGCAACAACGCAGGCCCCAAGATGCCCCCTCTGCCGTTCGATAACTTCAAGATCGTCTACCGCCCGCAAGCAGGTCTTGACCTCGCCAAATGGAACACCGTCGCTGTCACGCATGCCATCGGCAGAGTGAGTGGACTATCACAGCAAGAATTTACCGAAAAGGTACGCGTACAAGTCCAGAGAATGGAAAACGTAATCATCGCAAGCACCGCCGCCAAAGAAGACGCCAAGAAGTTGGTAAGCATCCAGAAAATACAGCTTGGAGTAAATTTTTAAACTGTGAACGGCAACATCAGAACACCGGACGATGTCTCCAGAGGCGTCATCAGTGGCTTGATACCCGGTACGAGCACCGCAGAACTCATGGCTGGAATTCGCGCACCGGCAAGATACACAATTCCTCATGCCCGAAGGCTAGGTCAATCGACCGCGGCAGTCGTCTTCTTTGAAGGACCGCACGTTTTCTACTACATAATTTTCCAGAGCGTAGACTTCCGCTGCAGACCATATCGTAAGTCAGTGCAGTATTGCCGAGCTTGTGGCAATAAGGGTCAATGCCAGGACGTCTGTCCGAAACCCATCCCGGATTTCTGCTATAAATGTGGCAAGGCCGGACAAACGCAGGGACATGAATGCAAAATCTGCGGGGAAGGATACGAAACAGCAAGTAAAGAATGCAAAAGGAGACTAAAGCCAAGTCCACCACCCTTCAACGTAAGACAATAGCGCCTCAACAGGCCTCAAGAAATAGACAACAACTGGAACGCCAGCGGAGAAGAGTTCCCTGAGATTAGCATATCGGCCGCTACCTCTAACTGTAACAATGAGGGCCGCGTCTCCAGGCGCAGCAGTTCCAAGTCAAAAATGCGTTCGAGTTCGCGCTCCCACTCTCGCACGCGTTCCGTCTCTGCGCGCAGTAGATCCAAATCAATACTGCGGTCGGTCCCTAAGTGGGAGACGCCCGCTACGCGCTAAGCACGTCCTGCAGGACCGAAATAAAGTTTTTTCATTCCATTCCATTCCATTCCAGTTCGCGCTCCCGCTCTCGCACGCGCTCGCGTTCCGTTAAACGTGCGAGCTACGCTGCCATGGCAAGTGGATCTAATGACCACAGCAGCTTAACCTCCTTGAAGTCGGACACCTCATCCATACAGGATCTCGAAGATAGACTGAAAAACCAGCAAGAAAAGCTCCAGAATCAGCTCCAGAAACAATCAGAAAAGCTCCAGAAACAATTATAGCCACGCAACCCTCCAAAGACGCACAGAAGCAGCACCTTCAGAGGCTTATTCGAAACTACGCCGGTACAGAAGGACACCTCCTAGAAGAATTACAAAAAAAGCTCTGTGGCGATGCACCCACTAGGGCTTCAATTCACACCAAAGAATACGCTGGCGCACGAAACACTGAACTCGACTGGCCCTTCAGCCTGGCTAAGCTTCACACAGCCCTAACGAAGTTGACAAGAAATACCAGCCCCGGAATAGACAGGATTGTCAACAAGCACTTACGCAACCTACCGCACCAGGCCACCACGGCTCTTCTCCGTTATTACAACGACTGCTGGGATAAAGGAGAGCTACCTGCGGTATGGAAGCACTCGGAAATCACCGTGATCCCTAAGCTAACAAACCAGTCGGCATCGAGAACCTACGCCCGATTTCTCTCACCTCGTGCGTGGGAAAGCTGTTCGAACACATGGCGCATGACCGCCTAACCCAGTACCTGGATGATAGTGGACACCTACCGGACACCATGTTTGGCTTCAGGCAGCATCTTTTGACGCACGACGTGCTCTTACTACTTAAAGAAGACCTCCTTGATTACCTAACCCAACGAAGAAAGTACTCCATACTCGGAGTTGACGTCGAGGCGGCCTTCGATAACGTCAGCCACGACGCGATCCTTAACAACCTCGAAAGCGTTGGCTGTGGCATTAGAACCTACACGTATGTCAAAAACTTCCTGACAGACCGTACAGCAACTGTGGGCTTATGCAACATCCGCAGCAAAAGTTACCAACTACTGAAAAAAAGGAACGCCGCAGGGTTCAGTCATCTCGCCGTTACTTTTCAATGTGGCTATTATCAATCTGCCTAAAATTCTCGACAAAATACCTGACTTACGGCACGCGATCTACGCAGTTGACATCACGCTCTGGACTAGGGCTTCGAACACTGGGAGACAAGAGACCTGCCTATAAACCGCCGTAGATGCCATCGAACGGTATCTCAGAGACTTCGGTCTCTGCTGTGCCCCCGAGAAATCCGAGCAGCTCGTCCTCAAAGCGAGAACAAGAGGCAGCCCCCTCTATACGACTACCCCGACCCTAGCGTAACGCTGAAAGGGACCTTAATTCCAAAAGTCGAGACCCTGCGAGTGCTTGGAGTTCACATCTACAAGGATGAATCGGGAGCTGCCACCATACCGAGACTCCAACGGACACTATCACAACTCACGCACCTCGTCAAGAGGATCGCGAATCAAAAAAACGGACTCAAAGAGCACAACACACTACGTAATGCAAGCTCTGTTCACCAGCCGCATTACGTAAGGCACGCGCCGTACCTAATTTTGAAAACCGCTGAAATTGAAAAAGTTAATATCATGATAAGAAAGGCCACTAAAGTAGCCCTGGGACTTCCGCCAATGGCCTCTACCACACGTCTCCTAAAGATGGGCGTCCACAACACGTGCCAAGAGCTCATTGAAGCGCATAGGAATAGTCAGCTGGAGAGGCTCAAGCTGACGCCCACGCGGAGGTCGGTGCTCCGGCACCTCAACTACAGTGAAACGTTCATCGCCGATGTAGACCGGAAAAAGCGCATCCCGCTGTACAATAGAGAGTCGCTGTCCATCACACCTATTCCACGCAACATGCATTCTACTTTCCACAAAAGTAGACGCAAGGCTAGAGCTGACGCATTTCGACGAAAGTTTAAGCAAGACCCGGACGCCCGCTACACTGACGCAGCCAAGTATCCGCATAGAAACGCGTACGCTGTCGGCGTCGTCGATTCTCAAGGCCGAGATTTAGCGTCAGCCATGGTCAACGCACTCAATTCAGACGCCGCAGAAGAATCGGCAATCGCTCTAGCAACCACAACATGTACAGACGCCGCGGTGATTTTCATCGACTCACAAGCCACCTGCAGGAATTTCGCTAAGGGCCGTATCTCAGCCAATGCCATCAGTATTTTGAAACGGCGAAGCACTCCATTCCCATACACTTGTGTATTATGGGTGCCTGGACACGAGGGTCTGCAGGGAAATGAAGCGGCCCACGCTGCTGCCCGTGAGCACGTCAGCCGGGCTGCCCCCTGCCCACAGGACATTCGACCCGTCGTTGAAGAGACGGAAGTTGTTCAAAACACCTACTCGTCATTACCCCAGCATTACAGGCTGGAGCGACGAGTATACCCTGCACCACACCCAAAACTGAGAAAAGAGGAAAGCGTAATACTGAGACGCCTGCGAAGCAGCACATACACACATGGGGCCCTAATGCACCGTCTCTACCCAACGAGATATAGCTCTATGTGCCCGCTTTGCAACGTACCGGACACCCTGGCGCACTTGCTTCTTGCATGCCAGTGTATTGCCAGACGTGATCTGCAACAACACACGACTGATAACGAAGCAGGACGGACGAACGAAGACCTAACCGAAACGTGGGAGGCGAAGCTCGCCCTCGAGGACCTGGAAGAGCAACAAAAACTCGTCGCCAGGGCCAAGAGGGCAGTAGAAGCCAGAGGGTTCCTGGACTAAGGAGCCCTCCCACCTCAGGGTGACACCGGGCATTGCTCGGAGCACTGTTTCAAAATAAACGTTTACTTCTCTTTTTCTAGGCACTACAACTAGGAGAATATCGGCAACTGGCGTGGCATAACCGACCTGACGCCATGAACCGAACGCCGGCACGCACGCGCAGCTGGTCCCGTCGACGTGTATAGCGCCTTGAGTGTGGAATGTAGTCATGCTCTTACATGACACGCATTTCATGATCATCATGTTTGCACCAGACTCATACCTTCGTCATCCGTGAACGTGATGTAATACCAAATTCGGCATAAGTGGAGCTAGTGCATCGGCCACGAATGTATCATCAGTGTGGGTCGTATTCATGTCATTACATGACATGCATGAAATGGTTATAATGTTTGAACGTGTCATTTACCTATGTCGTCTGTTCGCGTCACGTAATACATAATTTGGTACATGTGAGGCTAGCGAAGCGGCCGCGAGCACTTCCTGAGCATATCATGTCATGTTTTTACACGACACGCATTTCATGATACCATGTTTGTACCAGTCACATGCCTTCGTCATTCATTCACGTCCCGTAATACCGAATTTGGTACATGTGCCGCTAGCAAAATGGCCGTGAGTGCATCATGAGCGTCGCATGTAGTCTTGTTGTTACATGACACGCATTTCATGATTATCATGTTTGCACCAGTCCCATACCTTTGTCATCCCAATCATGCGATGTAATACCAAATTTGGCATATGTGAAGCTACTGAATCGGCCACGAACGCATCATCAGCGTGGATCGTAGTCATGTTGCATGACATGCATGTTATGATTATTATGTTTGTACGTGTCACTTACCTATGTCACCCGTTCATGTAACGTAATATCTAATTTGGTACATGTGAAGCTAGCGAAGCTGCCGCAAGCGCTTCATCGCCGTATGATGTCGTCATGTTTTAGGGGCGAAGCTCCTTATTGCGTGGCTTCTGCGTTCTCGTAGTACGTAACCACCAGTGGCACATACCCGTAATAGGTATAACATTTGACCTCCAAGGTGGTGCCGGTGAGAGATTTCTTCTGTGCGTTCTTTAACAATAAAAAATAGTGCTCAGTGTACATGCCAATGGCTGCTAATGGGGAATGAGAGACAGGAGCATTCGGCTTTTAGTCAACGCGCACGCTGCGATCCCCATTAGCAACCATTGGCATGTACATTGAGCACTATCTGACAAGAAAGGAATGCTACATTATACTCGCTGGGTGTAACCTCCTTAGTTTTAGAAAGGTTTAGCGAGCGTTCAGCTGCCGGGCGATGAATACAATGAACTAGTATATACCATGAATGAATTCGAGGTGGTTAAAGGGGGGAAGCAGATACGAAGCGCAATCCGTAAGAAATTAAAAGCTGAATGCTCCTGTCTCTCATTTCCCATTAGCAGACACTGGCAAGTACATTGAGCACTATCTGACAGTAAAAGGTTGCTACGTTATACTCGCTGGGCGTAACCTCCTTGGTTTTAGAAAGGTTTAGCGAGCATTGGGCCACAGTGCCATGAATACAGTGAACTAGCATATACCATGAACTCAAGGTGGTCGAAGGTGGGAAGTAGACCCGAAGCGCAAGCTGTAAGGAAGTGTGCGCGTGCCACCTCTCGTTTAGTCCTTCGAATGTCCACTGAATGGCGGTGCTTCTATATGGGGAATATATGATAAAAAGATGCGAGATGGTGGGACTTGGAGTGTTGAATAGATGGACGAACGGACACCCAGACAGATGCATGGATGGACGCATGAACGGACGCAGGGGCGGATGCATGAACGAACGCAGGGACGGGCGCACGAACAGACGCGTGGACGGTCACACAGACAGACGGATGGACGGACGAATGCTTCGCCCCACTCTCCATCATTCACTCCGTGGATATGCTGCCATTTTTTAAATGACACGCATCTCATGATACCATGTTAGTACCAATCACATGCTTTTGTCATTCATTCACGTCCGGTATTACCGAATCGGGTACATGTGTCGCTAGCAAAATGGCCGTGATGGCATCATGAGCGTGGCATGTAGTCATGTTGTTGCATGAAACGCATGTCATGATTTTCATGTTAGGGTTGTCGCTTGTGTTTGCCATGCAGTCAAGTCATACCATACAAGTTTTGCAACATGTAATGTGAAGGAAACCACTGTAGGAGCAGAAAGATCTTGAAATATAAATCATGACATTGCTGACATACATGTCTTGACTCTCATGTTATGATTAGTCAGTTATGCTCGCCATACGGCGATTTTAAGGCATACCAAGTTCAGTATTGATACCAATATCCAAACGGCCAGGAGAGCTAAATGTCATAAGCGGATAGATAGATAGATAAATAGATAGATAGATAGATAGATAGACAGATAGATAGATAGAAAGATAGATAGATAGATAGATAGATAGATAGATAGATAGATAGATAGATAGATAGATAGATAGATAGATAGATAGATAGATAGATAGATAGATACGCCTAAAGTAGCCGAAATTCACCAAGAAATGCTTCGCATTTAAAAGAAGCATTGTACGGTTCGTCCAGGCTTTCGTGATCAGCCACGTTGCGTACCTAGCGGCGTTCGTCCCCTAAAGCAATGCCGAGAAAGACAAAGTCGACACGCTGATTAGAAAAGCGTAAACAGCTGCACTGGGTCTACTGCAATACACAAAGAAAGAAAGCATGTTACAACTCGGAGTACATAACACGCTGGACGAGATCGCTGAAGCACAGAGGATAGCACATCCCGAACGATTATCTGTAACTATAACGGGTAGATAATTTATGAAAAGTATCACCAATAATTACCACAGAGTCAAGGGTCCCAAGACGCAGATTCACCTTGACGTCAGGACCGTGATAAGTACTAAAATATTCAAAAAATTATGCACCCTGTACACAATGTTGAGAGAAAAAATGCCGCATGAAAATAATTCTTAAAACCACGTCGCGCGTGAGGGCGTGCTTTTTGTAGGCGCCGCCTGGTATTTCCGAAATATTTACATCAGTAATAGGGTCGTGCGTGGCTCCCTCTTCGAATGAAATGACCATTGCCTTGGCCGTAATCAATAATGGCTGATAACCTAGCGGGGTATTTTGTTTGTTTGTTTTTCGATTAAGTTTTTTTTTTCGTCCGTCCATCTGCCATGTCTCGATCGGCGTGCGCGTCACCTGCTCGCAGCAAACGGCACAAAAAGTGAGCCTTTTGGCCCTAATTGAGGTGTTCCCTTGTGGTGTTGAGCTAATCGTGTACGTCTGTTCAGTCTTCATGAAAATGGCGCGTCTAACTGCACCGATTCCCGTAAGCACGCTTAACGTGCGTGGATTGTCTACAAAGCGTAAACAGTCTCATATCAGGCGTCTCACTGAAGAGAAAGACATGGACATGCTTGTTGGCCAAGAGACAAAGGTCGAAAGTGAGAGTGCAACTCAACATAATTTCGCTTCTTTCAGCACGCGATATATTCTGTGTGTTAGCCTTGCACAAGGTACTTCTGCGGGGTGTGCATTATAAGCTGAGAAAAAAAGGAAATTTTGAGGAAACAATTAGAGTACCGTAAAGCTTCGTCTTTTAGAGTTGAACACGATAGCGGCATCCTGTTTGCAAACAATTAGTGCATGAAAACTTTTCGCTTTGGGTATGCACCCACTACGTGGCCTTAAGGCAATAGGCGCTGCAACATGTGTACTTTTGTCGTGGAGTACCGGCTTTAAGCCACGGAGCCTTTATGATAAACCCATATTATTACGCCCGTTGGCAAGGACCGCTTGAATACGCAATAATATTGCAATATTTCATGTTTCATTGTGAAGAATATATACGGGATACGTGTGTTTGTGAAGCATAAAAGCTACCTTCACTGCATTCCCAAGCAGGGGAAGTTCTTTTCACTGTTTTCGCAAGCAGAGGCATGGTCGTTTGGTCATACACCTGCTTGCCACGCAAACGACCCGATTTCTGTTCCCACTCGGACCCCAACAACCCTGGTTCGGTCCCTACTCTATTCCAGCGTTTTTTATCATTTACCTATTTTATTTGCATCATTCTCGATTTCTCGGTCACGTATAAGATGATGATTTTCCGCTAACAGCCAGCCACCAGCACGCCGACCCCAACGCCGACGCCGACACCGGAATTTCTGCGAAACGAGCTGTTTAACGCTAACTCGTTAACAGTTGTTCGCTCCTTGTATTGAAGGTTCGTTTTGTATGATTTTTTTGTCCAAAGGCAAAGATCAAAATTATCTACGTGTACGCAACAAGAGACCCTCTTAATCACTTATCATTTGTCAAAGAAATGTCTCCTTCTTCTGACACTAATAGGCTACTGGTTGTTCTTCGAGAATATAACTGTGTGTTCAGTGCAGATGATCGATCTAGCTGCTTAGATAAAAAGTGTGACAGCGCTGATTACCAAAACTAGCATTAATTAGCATTCCCTTCAGGATGTTGCTTTCTTAGCTAAAGGCTGATTGTACCGTCATTAAACCACTTCTAAAATTCTACCCACGCAAGGTTAGACAGAGCTTAGGTGGTATTAGAGCTTGCAAATGTTTATGATGGTATGCTGTTGAATAAGTCTCATTAAGCGATCACTGATCTGTCATGTTCTCATTAGGCCAAAAACAAGATCCTAAACGTGCATTTATATGCCACCTCTAGAAGGTAAATGCCAAGCCATTTAGCGTCGATAAGTTTTTCAGTTGCATCAAACAACAATTACACAAACGTGGCACCCCGAATTTAGAAACAGGCCGGAAAATTGATAATACATCAAATCTAATGTGAAAATGTGTGTAATGGAAATGCAGGCAGAAAGTTTCTTGTGGAATACAGCAAGGAAGACACAGAAAACCCCGGATTTAGTGACAAAGTTATTTGAGAAACTAAAAACAAACTCGAGGCCATCGATGTCCCTACATTCTAAGGTGCAGTTGTAAGGGCTCGAGCAGACAGGTTACTTGCTGACAAATTGCCTAACCAGCGATTTCTTACTATAAAAAAAGTGTGCGCGTGCAAAAGACATCACATAATTAAAAAATAATCGCCACTTAACCAATAACCAGAATACATATAAAGAGTGCAATTAGGGAATATTATCACGAGATTTTTTAACTAGCATGCCCAATAAAGGAACTTTTGAAAACCCTTTCTAAGCCTTTTGCTAACTTTATATATCCAAGATAGAGGAAGTTTGTCAGTTGATAAAACTGCCGGAGAGATAGAAGTAGGTATAGACCAACTGCGTAACGGGAAATCTCCTGGCGCACATGGGATAACGGCATTATTTCACAAGACTTTCAAGGCAGAGTATGCCGCTGCTCTGAAAAATTGTATTCGCTGAATCATTTAACAAGTGTAGCCAACCACCCTTATCCAAGAAAGCACACACTGTACTGATCCTGAAAAGTAAAGACCGTCTAAAAAGAAGATATGTATCTGGCTATTTACCCATAACATGGGCGAATGTGAACTACAAAATACTAATGAACGTTCTGGCGATGAGGTTTCAAACAGTCAATGGTGCATTGTTTCGCCTATACCAAACCTGTGGAAAAAGACCAAGATCGATTATTGAGAACATACTTGTAACAGGAAGCATATTAGGGGGCTGTGACGCTGACTTCAGAAGGGTTCCGACGTTGCGAATCGTTCTACCGAAAGCTTTTGCATAGCATTTTGTTTAAATTGTGAGAACATGTTGGTGTTGGCATTGTGATACTATAGGGTGTTGAGACGGCTTGCGACAATTGCTCAACCAAGTTGATTGTGAACCGCGATTTACCATGAAAAATAATGTACGTTCATCAGTAAGGCGAGGATGCCCACTTTCGCCTTCATCATTTGCTTTGTGGCTAGAACCTCTGTATGTGACCATTACTAAAATTTAAAGTATACAAGATGTTAAATTAGGTGCATGTTAGGTAAAGATACTGGCATATTCTGATGTTCTTGCAATATTTTGTTCCAACCAGGAGAGCATACCGACCTCAATGAACATTGTACGAAGGTTTTGGAATGCTACAAGCAGCATTGCAAATATAGTCAAGTATGCTGGGTTGTGGCATGGAAATTGGGAAGCGTTACCCATGGTGTACGAAATAATTTATGGTCAAGCAGGCCTAACATATACTTCGGTGTGCTGATATACAAATATCTGGACAACGATTATCTGTGGGTCGACAGAACCACAAATCTATCTGTTCTGACTCAGATGGGAACGCCGTGACATGTCCGGTTTTACTCGCGCGACTATATGCAACGTCGTCTTTGTATCGCGGCTGGTTTACTTGTTGCAAATACTGTCGTGTTCCAGGCTCAATATTCAAAGTATCCATAGGATTCTTGGTGTTTTTGTGTGGCAGCACCAGTAGGAATGGAGAAGTCGCTACAACCTCTCCTTAGAGAGCCACTCACCAGGTTTGACAATTTTGAGCTGACAAGCGCAATGTGTACATGGGGCGTTCAAGATAACGTCTGCCAAAATTTGCAACGCTACGCGTCGCGGAAAAGGGTCAAATTTCAAGATGTAGGCTGCAACCTTTCCTTTTGCGGGCACTCGTCGAGGGAATGAGGGCATGACGTGCGCGTATGAATGGCCCTACGTACACGGCAATGCAGTGACGTTGATCCTCTACGTAGACAACTGTGCTCTAACGTTACTAACAGTGGCATGTGACATGGCGGAAATATTTAACATGACCTGCATAGTTTGTGTATTTGTTGGTTGATAATAATAATAAATCTCTGAATAAGTAATATGAAGCCGTAAGGGAATGTGAGTGTTCTTATTTTTCATTGTTTTTTCGTCAATCGCAACGGGATGTGGGGCTAATGTGCCGGCGTATCGCATCTTTCAGGTCCCTGCTGTCAGCGCATTGAGCAGACGAAACCCATGAAAGCAAAAGTAACACTCCAACGCGTTCGCGTACTCAGTGTGCTCATCCATTCTACCGCGTCTAAGCCAGTGTTTCCACACTCTTTCTAAAAGTTCATTCGAGCACAAACACACGACACGATCCTCCCATACGCACACACCCAAACATCAAACATACACAGCGCTCACTTCCAACTGATTTATTCATAGCTCGAAGGCTTGAATATACACAGGACACATGTGCGCACTAACACCATATAGAAGGCCAACAGCATACATTATAAATACGTACAGGTAATCAATGCCATTGCCTCAGAGCGAGAAACTTGAATTTGCTTGGTAACAACGTTAGCGAAGGTGCGCTAATCAGTGATCTTTATTTTTTTTTCAATGAAAAAGGCCTCTAACACTTCACGTGCAGTTTTACTTGCACTTCTGCCTAGAATCTTCGTCTCAGAAAATCGTGCGTCACAAACACACGAGATGACATGCGCAACCAATTGCGCGTACTTGTGATCTCGTTTTGTTAGTTTTGGGCGTGGTCTCCTAATCCGTATATGATACACCGTTCTGTTTGGCCAATGTTCACTTTTCCGCAGCATAAGGGCATGGAGTACACTACCCCCATGGAACACTTAACAAAGACCCTATCATGCTTCTTCTCGCAGCCACGATTCTTCCTATCGCGCACACGTTGGTACAGTCTTCCGACTTTTTCCGGTGCGGAAAACACCATCGGAACGCCGTGCCTGGCCGCGACTTTCTTGAGGTTGTGCAAGTTTAGTTGAGTTGAATAACCTTTATTTGCCCAACGGTTGTTACTATGGCCGGGGCTAGGCTGCCAGTGACACATTGTTCGAGGAACATCTTTTGAGGTCCTCGGCGACGGCTCTGGCCCGCTTGACGGCCCACACCTGGTCGTCGAGGGCCTCGCTGGGAAGGGCGGCTTGCCATCACTCAGCAAGGTGCCCCATTTCGGTGGGTCCTTCAGTTGACGTCATCCTTTTTCGTGGTCTATCTTCATCTCTTTCGCATTGCCAAACTATATGTGCCATATCGGCCCGTTCGTGCTTGCACCACGGGCAGCCAGGCGACAGGTGCAGCGCGGGCCATAAGCGGTGCAGATGTTAGGGGTTGGTGAACGTGCCCGTCTGCAGCCTTCTCAGGTCCACCGCCTGCGACCTGTCCAGGCGCACGTGGGGTTAGCAAATTTCTTCCGGCATTTCCTATAGTGCGCACGCACGTAGTGGTACGTGGCAGAAAACTCTTCTCCATAGCAGACGGCGCACCTCTGTTGTCTCGCCTCTTCTGCACCAACTTCAGTTGCTGCAGCAACGGACGTTGTAGGGGTGGTAATTTTGGCATTGCCAGTGCCTGTGGCCACCACCATGCCTCGGCCGGTGCTCCTCCCAACCATGGTGGCGTCTACTTCCTGGGCGGCTGCGTCGCGGTGGGTAAGTTGCCTCGCGACGAGGTGGGCGCGCTCGTTATGGTTGGGTGGGATGCCGGTTAGTCTTTAGCTGTTGGCGTTGTTGCTGGTACTTTTACGGCTGTTGTTGTTGATAGTTCCACTGTCCCCCATGTGAGCGGGAAACCACTTGAGGGCCTTGTCAGTAATCTTGCCTGGCGCGAAGTCCCCAGCTCTGGCGTTAAACATGCGTGCCACTTCCTCGGACACCCAGCCTTTATTATAGCTCTGAATCGCTGATTTAGAATGGCTAATAATCAGGCTGTCGACTGCACCGCTGTGGAGTACCGCTAAAGCTATGGCCATTTCTTCTGCAGCTTCGGATGATGGCAGCCGTGCTGATGCCGTGACCCGAACCTTTCCTGTTGTATCCAGGACCGCCATAGAGAAAACATGTCCCCCCGCCGCTGACCGGTCCCACTGTTGATGTTGCCGCTGTCGCTGCAGTCGTTGTCGTAGCAGTAGCAGTGGTGGTAGTGTTAGCGCCTCGACTTCACCTAGCTCGTTCACTGGTAGCAGCGGGGGCTCCGAGCGTCCCCCATTGCTCCCGCCGGCTGACAGTGGATACCTGTCCGCATCGACGAAGAGGACACCCTCTTGGCTTCCATGCGCCTTCAGGATTGTTGCATATCTGCATTAGCGTCGTTGCAAGTCGTGAACGGGGTGCATGTTCCTGGGGATGTTTTTTGTCAGTATGGCGTCCCTGACTTCCGGTAGCAATGCTTCCTTCAGTCTACGCACCTCGTGATATCGAATCTCAAGCAGATCGAGAATGCGTCTTCCGTTCTTGTGCCAGACAACCTCTCGAGCTGCGCGATCCTCTGCGCTTCTGATATCTCGTCGAGGGTGTTGTGCACACCCAACTTCAGAAGCCGACGGGTTTTCGTGTACTGGGGCACACCCAGGGCTACCCTGAACGCTCGACGAACCGCCACGTTCAGCTTCTCGGTTTCGCTTCTGTTCCAGTCGGCCTACCCGGCGACATACGCTATGTGGCTCAGCGCATACGCAAGTATTAACTTCGTCACGTTGTGTTCCTTTAGCCCGTTTCTTTTTTTCGCTACCCGACGCACAAGGTGCGTTGCGGCGGCCACTTTATTTTGCAGTCGTGCTACCAGCTCGTGGTTCGCACCGTTCTCTTCCAGCCACAGGCCGAGCACTCGTATTTTGGACACCGTTGGTATTTGGGTCCTCTCCTTCGTCGTGACGTGGATGCGCAAGGGACGGGCGTCCAGTACAGCCTGCGGGTGAGGTCCTTTCTTGCGTGGTCTATGCAGGAGTATTTCCGATTTATCTGGAAGCAGACGAGTCCCGTGCCTTCGAGGTGCCGCTCCACGGCACAGACGGCCTGCTGCATTCTCTCTTGCATTTCACCAACGCTCGTATTCGCTGTGGTCCACACGGTCATGTCGTCCGCGTCGATGGTGTGATAGATGCCCTCTATTGCGTCGAGACGGTCCGGTAGTACGACCATGATGACGTTGAAAAGCATGGGAGAGAGCACCGAGCCCTGTGGCGTCAACTCCCATGTCAACACCCCGTGTCAACTGTTCGTGGTGGAGCACCGTCGACCTTCACCGTCGCCTTGCGTCCGGTCAGGAAGCTGCTGACGTACCGGTGGAACCTTGAACCAAGACCTAGTTGGCTGATCTTGTCCGAAATGGCAGCACGTTTTACTGTATCGAAGGCGCTTTTGAGGTCTAACCCGAGCAGGGCGCGCACGTGCGTGCTTGGTGCGCTAATGACCTGTTCCTTGATTTGCAGCAGAGCATCCTGCATCGAAAGTTCTTAGCAAAAGCCGATGACGTGAGTGCCGAAGGCATCCCGCTTCTGGAGAATCGTCGTCACCCTGTTGAGGCAGGCGTGCTCCATGACTTTCCCGACGCAGGACGTCAGAGATATCGGCCTCATATTTCGAACCTCAAGCGGTTTACTTGGCTTGGGTATTAGTATGACATCCGCTGTCTTCCATACTTGTGGAATACGGCCTTCCTTCCAGCATGTGTTGATATACTGACGTAGCTTCTCGATGGAGTCATCATTCAGGTTCCTCAGAATTCAGTTGGTGATCTTGTCAGGACCGGGCGCCGATTTAAACTTCAGTAGCTGGAGGACTGCTCTAATTTCCAGCATGAAAAATTCCGCGTCTAGTTCCTCGTTGGGAGCCCCACAGTATTCCATGTGACTCTCGCCTACTGGGCGGGTGAGGTGCGTCTGGATGATCTCTTCCACAAAGGTCTGCGGGTCGTCTTTTTACTTGTGTCGCAGCTTAGCCATCTGGACACGAGTCGCCGTTCTCGTGCTGGTTGGATCCAGCAGATGCCTGAGAATCTTCCATTGCGCCCTGAACTCATGTTTCCGTCCATCGTATCGCACAGCTCCTGCCATTCCTGTTCGCACAGTCGAACCAAGTGGGCCTCAATCTCTCGGTTCATCTCGGCCATCTTCTTGCGTATCTTCCTGTTCAGTTTTTGCTGACTCGCTGTTCGCTGCATAGATTTCTCGGCCTCTACAAGATTCGCAAGCCGGCTATCCACCCTGGACTGCTCGGGAACGCTGTCGTCGACGCTTCTGCAGGGCCTGTCGCCCCCTTCAGGCTCTTTTGCCTGTCTGGCCATTCTATTTCTTTTGTAGCTTTTTCTACGTCCGCGAGTAGTTCCCTGCACCATTCCCTGATATTCTCGATCGGCCCTTTCTGCTTCTCTCGTTTTCTTTGCTCTCGAAACATGTCCCAGTCCACGACGCTAGCTTTTTGGCAGCCGTCAATTTTGCCTCTATCCTCTCCCATTGTCATGCACAGGACTCTGTGGTCGCTCCCCAGATCCTCAAAGGTGTTCGACCAGGTGATCGCGCCCGCGTCTGACCAAATGGAGAGATCAGGGGACGTGTCGCGGCACGGGCCCTGTCCAATCCGGGTGTGCGATGCTGGTTCATTGAGTAGTAACAAGCCAAGCTCGTCCATCAGTTCGGCTAGCCTCTTCCCTTTGGGCGAGTCGGCTCCATATCCCCATTGCGTGTGCGGTGCATTGAAGTCTCCGCAGATTAAAAGTGGACTGGAGGCGGCCTTCGCCATCGCTTCGCGAAAGAGGGCGCCACAGTTGTGCGTGAGGCCCCTTTTTGAAGGGGGGGTGTACACGTTAAGTGCGGATAGGCCGGTCTTCTGGTTTCCAATGCAGAACATGACCTCAATCAGGTTGTGGTCTATGTCTGACTCCTCGCTGATATCAAGTGAATGGTCGATGAAGGCCATCCCTCTCTTAACTAGGGCAGACACCTTTATGTCCTTCCGCGTGCATTCACAAGGAGAGCCACATGCCACATAGCCTGGTAGCTGACCCCGGTCGAAAGGTTCTTGCAAAGCAATCACATCGGGAAGTTTGCTTTTCGAGAGAAATTTCATATATTGCACCATTGTAGTATTTTTTGTTTTTGAAGTCCCCACAGATCCATTGCCAGACGATGCGCCTGCCGACAAACTTGAGGGACGCATCCATGGTTGCTATTCAAAGGCGTTTGGGGAACGCGACTGTCCGTGCGTCCCATCTTTTTCAGTGTGGGTGGTGTTGACATTGCTGCTTCTGTTGAGAATGGTCGATGCGTCCCCTCCCAATTCGTCGTGGCCTTGTCCCAGTTGCTGCAACTGCACCGTCCCGCGTTCAAGATATTCGATGCGCTTATTCACTGCCGCAAGTTGGTTATTGACTGCGGCATACTGTGCGTTCCTTTCAGCATCAGACTCGTTCAGCCGAATGAGGAGCGTCTCAAACAGTCGCTCTGTCTTGCTGGTTAGTTTGTCTACCATTTCTTCGATCACGTCTATCTTTTGACCTGCCGGTCGTGCCCGCTTCGATTCTTGCGTGTATTTTTAGCGCCTTCAAAATGGTGAGAATCGCTTCGGCTTTTACGCTTAAAGCCCACCGCCACCAGCGCTTCATATTCACCTCCACAGCCCATGTCCGTGTCCCCGTCTCCTATTGCTGAAGTTATGTCGCGTTCATCGGCAGCTCCGTAGGACGAGGAGGCGCCAGAGGATGGGGTCTCTGCGGGGTGTCCTCCCATTCGCTTGAGAATTTCGTTCAGTGTCTGTTGTAGCTCCTCAATTTTCTGCGTTGATTTTTCATTCTGCTTTCTGGTCTTGGCCAACTCTTGTCTAAACTACATATTCTCTTTCTCCATGTTCGCCATCCTCGCTGCCAGGCCGGGGTCGGTGGCTGCCCGCCGGCGGCCGGAGAGAGGGTGCCCATGTGCGCAGTCCGCCTTTGTTCCCGTGATTTATCACACCAGGTGATTTTGTGCGGCCCTTTCTGTTTCCCACCAGGTGTGGCCCCTCCTATGTCTTGTTGGGGTTGGTGTCGGTTCTCGCTGCGCCTTTTGCTCCGACTCCGACTTCTGCTCGTACTACGACTTTTGCTGCGTCTTTTTACTGGCGAGGGGGATCCGGATCTGGTTGAACAACCTATGACCTTTTGGGAGCGGGTTCTGGATCTCGAGCGGCTAGGGTGGCCTCCTTCCACCGCACCAGCATTGCTATCCGATGGTGACGGGGTTCGCTCTTGAAAGTTTCTGAACCTGGCCTTCCACCTTCTCTGCTTCACTATGTGCGGCACTTTGTATTTGACCTTGCACATCCGGTCAGCCGTGGGGTGCGCCTCACCACATATTTGGCACTGGCGCGCACACTCGTGTCCATTGATGGGGTTCTTTAATCCACAAATTGGGCACAGTTTGGTATCTGGTCTTGGGCACACGTCAGGTCTGTGGCCGAGCCTGCCACATTCATTGCAAAAGTCTATCTGTTTCCGGTACAGAGATACTATTATCATAACGGTGTTGAAGTAAACCCACGAGGGAACTCGGTTTCCTTCATAGAGCAGTATCAAGTTTGTCGTACTGCCGAGCCTCTTCGCCTACGTTAGAGAGGGCTTTCTTGTGTTCACGAGTGCTTCCATGAGCTGATCTTGACTATATTTAAGAGGTACATTGCGTATGATTCCTTTTGTCATATTTTCAGGCGCTGAAACATATGCCTTCGTTTCGTACCTCTTTCCTTTCATAGTCAAAACATTCATCTTGGCGATTTTCGTCGCTGTGCCTTTTTCCGGTGTGCTTATCACCAAAATATTTTGCGTGGGGTTGGGTCTGATCGTGATCATCTCGTCGTCGCCCACTCCTGCTCCGTTGGGTATCGCCTCATCAAGACTCGCACCGCACGTGCTCCTTATATTCAGCCCATTCCTCCGTCGAACAATTACCTTGATATTATCCCTGGGCAGTCTGGGCATCTTGCTTGCTCGTAGAACCTTGCTGACAATGCTTCGGCGGCCTTGGCACATCGGGCTTGGTGAACGGGCGTCTTCTTGTCTCGCCACCTTGTTTTGGCGCGCGCGTCCTTTTTTTTCGCGTAACTCAAATCCAGCCATCTGCAACACTGTCAGCGTCTTCGTCTTTACTCGTGAAAACGCTTCTTGTTTGTTCAGTTCTGTGGTCCGTGGCTTCCCCCGTCCCTGCCTCGTCTACATCCATCTCGGCTGTTCTTTCAGTCTTCGAGTTAGACGCGGCATGCGCCAGGCCTACTACCCCTACTGAAAAAACCTATATAATTCCATACAGGTCCGTATGCTTCAATACAGGAGTCACAGGAACTAATACAGGAGCTGTACAGGAACCAAATGGGGTTAGATAGGTGTTATACAGGACCTATATGGTGGTATGTAGGAGCTGATTGGGACCTGGGCAGGACATATAGGGGTATGTAGGAGCTATGTAGGCATTTAGGGTTTAGTATGTAGGACTCCCATCTAGCACAATATAGGAGCTAATGGGGCTGAATGGGGGCCATACATAGAACTTGATAGGGCTCAATGTCAAACTTGATAGTCAATGTAGTACATCAATAAACTTATTAGACCAAATACCTAGGCTGCATAACATTTTTGTTTTTTTGTGTTGAAAGGTCTAAAATACTCAGTTTTTCAGCTCCATTAGTTGGCTGTACACAACGTCAAGAAATAACCAATTTTATCTAGTACATATCATAAGATGCAAATATGTTCTAAAGTGTAACAGATAAGTATATCAGATAAATACCAAAATACTTTATTTCACTTCATCAGCTTAGTCGTACACGTGTTATATTTGCACAAATAGTGCTGTTTAGTTTATGAAAAAACAATATTTCAAATGTTGTATTTATGCAATGAATAATCTTTCTATGAGAAATCTCTAACAGAAAATAGTGAGTGAGTAATTTTCTATTATATGAACATACACAAGAAGATAAAAGACAATTAATCCTTATATTCAGGAGAGATAGACCAAGCCTCGCTCACGTGCTCTGTCATTGCACCGAGGCACAAAGCACAAGGGGCCATACAGGACTATCAAGGAAGAGTGCGAATGAGCTCTACGAAGCTTGGACCTCGAGGCATAAGTGCACACGACACAGTCGAGGGGCAAGGCGTCTCTATTATGACTTAGCAATTGCGCTGTCTGGTCTAAACACACACACTGAAAGATATCAATGAAGTCATTAATCTATACAAGTACAAAATAATTACATACAAGCACATTAAAAAGGCTTTGCAATACTGGTGTGGTTGAAACAAAACTACAACCAATATTCAGATCAATTTTCCATGCACTGCTCGAAATGGTCGATCTGAGAGTTTGGTTGGATTTGCACAAGCTTGCTCACTTGTGAATGCTACTTGGCTGTGTTTATTCCTCAGAATCTGAATAAGAGCAAATAATTATCAAAATTTTATTTGGTGTGCTTCCATCTGAGCTTTTGAAAACAGCTTGTTCTACGTATGCATGAAAGTATCTTCACCACTGGCCAACTAAGTATTTCTAATGCCACTCCTGTCTTACAAAAAAATTGATTCAAGTATTCAGTTTAATTTTCAACAGATTACTTTAAATAGTTGAATAAGTGTTTGGGTGGCACAAGCTTGCTTGCTCGTGAAATGTACTTGGTTGGGTTTATTGCTCAAAAGCTAAATAGGAGCGAAAAGTTCTCAAGATTTTCTTTCGTGTGCTTTCATCTGAACCTCTGAAAACTTCTTGTTGTACGCATTCATATACAACGTCATTCCAACTGAACAGCTAATGGTCACGATACTCATGTCTTGCAAACAAGAGTGGCTCAAGTTATTGTTTTGAGCTTTCATGCATTACTTCAAAAGGTTGACAAGAGTCTTTAGTGGCAAAAGCTTTCCTCTTCCTGATATTCGCTGGGCTATCACAGAGAAGGTGTACATTAGCAAATATTTCTCCACGCTTTGATTTGTGCGCGTCCATCTGAACCTTTCAAAACAGCTTGTTGTATGCTTGATTGATTGATTTGTGGGGTTTAACGTCCCAAAACCACCATATGATTATGAGAGACGCCGTAGTGGAGGGCTCCGGAAATTTTGACCACCTGGGGTTCTTTAACGTGCGCCCAAATCTGAGCCCACGGGCCTACAACATTTCCGCCTCCATCGGAAATGCAGCCGCCGCAGCCGGGAATCGAACCCGCGACCTGCGGGTCAGCAGCCGAGTACCTTAGCCACTAGACCACCGCGGCGGGGCTTGTTGTATGCTTGCTTGCACAGCATCATCCTCATTGGAAAGCTATTTGTAACAGTACTCATGTCTTGCAAACAAAAGGGGTCAATTTTTTCATTTTGAGTTTCGAGGTATTGCTTGAAATGGTTCATGAGAGTGTTTTTGTGGGACAAGAATTCTTGTCTGTGATACTTGGCTGTGTTAATCACTCAGAAGGTGGACAAGAAGAAATACATTTCCACACTTTCTTTTGTGTGCTTCTATCTGAACCTTTCTAATCGGCTTGTTGTATGGTTGCATGTACAGCATCATGCCCATTGGACAGCTATTTGCAAGGGTACTCAAGTCTTGCAAACAAAATGGGCTCAATTTTTCATTTTGAGTTTCCACGTATTGCTTTGAATGGTTGATGAGAGTGTTATTGTGGAACAAGAAATCTTGTCTGTGATACTTGGCTGTGTTTTTCACTGATAAGATGGATAAGAGAAAATAATTTTCCACACTTTGTTTTGTGTGCTTCTATCTGAACCCTTGAAAACTGCTTGTTGTACGGATTCATGTACCGCATCATTCCAACTGAACAGCTAATGGTCACGGTACTCACGTCTTGCAAACAAGAGTGGCTCAAGTTGTTGTTTTGAGCTTCCACGCATTGCTTAAAATAGTTGACAAGAGTGTTTACTGGCACAAGCTTTCTTGTTCCTGATACGTGGCTGTGCTATCACAGAGAAGGTGCTCAATAGCAAATAATGCTCCACGCTTTGCTTTGTGCACAAGATTCTCATGTGCTGTGACATGAGTATCGTTACAAATAGCTGTCCAATGGGGATGATGTTGTACACGCAAGCATGCAACAAGCCGTTTTCATTGGTTCAGATGGAAGTGCACAAGACAAAGCGTGGAGAATTATTTGCTATTGTGCGCCTTCTCTCTGATAGCCCAGCCAAGTATCAGAAAAAAGAAAACTTGTGCCACCAAACACACTGATAAAACATTTAAAGCAATGCATGGAAGCTCAAAACAACAACTTGAGCCACTCTTGTTTGCAAGACATGAGTATTGTGAAGATTAGCTGTTATGTTCGAATGATGTGATGCATGAATGTGCAATGTTTGAAATGCGTTATCAGAGTGATTGTGTGACACAAACTTGGGCATTTTCTGGCTCTGGCTTTAAAGGCCTAGAAAACATCATTTGAAGACATCTCTCTCATTTTATTGAGGGACATAATCTTGCAGTGCCATGCAAGCATGGTTTAAAAAAACGTTGGTGTAGTGTAACTGCAGAGAGAATTCATTGTTCAAAGAATTGAAGAGAAGTGTCTAGGGTTAGCCTTCTTTATTTACTTTAAGGAAGTCTTACACTTATAAAACAAAACCAAGAAATACTTTCTGTCAAGCTTGAATTTCCGTAATATGATGGCAATCGAGTCTTATAACTTGTGAATTCTTGTGTATCTCTTCGACATCAGTATGTTAATATTGAATGGCACTCACGAGAAACACTGGATCCTACGCCAGCTAGGAGTCACATAGTGAAGCATACTGGGTTGTTTCTTGTTTAACTTATTATTAACAAGATTGTCAGTATCTATTACTCATTATATTTTGCACACTTATGCATAGGCGTCAGTAAGGGGAACAAATGGGGTGGTTATCCCCCTCAAGCCGCACTAGCACTTGCACCCACCCAAGCTACGGCAGTGCTTTCGCCCTACACCAGCCATTCGCACCCCTCAAGAAAGAATCCTGCCGATGACCATGCACTTATGGCACCGATAATACAGTTGTTTGTGAGAGCTGATCTCTAGGCGTGTGCTCCTGGGTCAAGCGGCTTCGCTGTCTGCGTCGGAGGCATAACCGATAGATGAAAGACGAGAGAATAAGCGCGGAGTTTGTAGATATCAAGAGCGACTGCAGCCTCGTTTTCTTCCTCAGTCACGCAGGCTGTCTCCCCACCCCTCGCTTTCGTTCCTTAAGGATGAAGTTTGTGCGCATGCAGTGCGGCAGGCTTCGATTGTCGTAAAGTGGCTGTAGGCGTTCCGCTTAGTTCGCAGCTCCTTGAACACACATAGTGGTGTGCGTGAAGCTTGAGCACTGGCAGTTTTAGTGGCAACATGTAGCGAAATAATGTTATGTTTCTACAACTGCGGAGTGAATTGGCTGCAGTTAGCATTGCTTCAACAAGAAGCTGCACGTAGAATTTGTGTTAACTAATATCGTAATCTTCGTAGAATGTTTGGTTAGTAAAAATTGAGCGTGACTGGGGAAAGAGCCCTAGAAATTGTTCTGGCTAATACGAGAGGGATCACTTTTTGGCCACGGGGTAAAGCTTGTGCTATGACAGAAATCTCTGAATTGTAGCTCTAGAAACATAAAAATTGTGCCATCCATGTAAAACTCTGGGTGTTTGGTTAACATAAAGGTTACTGAGGGATGTGCAGGGCAGTCTCATGCGTTAAGCTGTCTCACGCTTTAATTGTTCTTCCTATTAGCAGCACTTTAAAGAAGTATAATTACAACTTAGCCAAAGATAATTCTTCTTCGCAGCTCAGCTGTTTTTACACTATTACTTACGCTGAATTCTAGCATATGCATATACAAGATAAACACTATATAATGCTTACAGGTACAGTAAGGTCAGCTCAATACTCATCTATGTAACTCTTACGGCTCGTGAAAAAATTCTAAACAACACCACACACTAATTACGGGACACAGACAAGAATATCTCTACCATTACCCTGTGTATTGAACGAAAAATAGTCAGCATCTCGCAGATCTGCGATTTATGCTTTCGTCGTTAATCTAGAATAACACGGATGAATTTTATCTTTGATGTGTTTTTTTTCAGTTGGTCTCCTCAAAGTTGTGTGTACTGGTCGCGTTCTTTTGGTGATTATGTACGCTTATGTACGCCAGTTAACGCATGGCGTCTTGGCATGCTGGTGAACAAAAATCAGCTGGGAAGCTTAGTTAAGTTCAAAAAAGCTGTTTTTTTCGCATGCTCTCCGCTGCAGATAGGTCCCGTTCGTTACTGTGTCGATGAGAATCAACGGAATCATCGCAGAATGCTTAGCTGCCATTTGCATTTTTGTGCGACCGTATGTTTACGAGCTATAAGTCAACACCACCTGACAGCCCCACTATGGAAGCCAAAATACAATTTTTGGTAGCGTGAAAAAAAAATAAACTATTGAGACCAATCAAACTTACTGCATGCTTTATTATGCGCGCGAAAAAAACGTAAGTTTATGAAGTTGAAATTCTGTCCATGAGTTTTCTCTTTCTCGCCAGCTACGAGTTTTTCTTTTTTCATTGTAACTTCGGGAGAGTCGGTTAACGACAAGCGGCCAAGACAAGCCCATTTCGGAGTCATTCGTCGTCAATATGGTGCTTGCTTGTCTTGTGCTACCGGGTTTAAACGTTTCCTGTGTGCAGCTCTATGCCTCTTCGAACTGTGCGGCAGGTGTGAAACAGATGTAGTTGAGTAAAACTGTGAAGAGTCATTTGAAATGCGGAGTGCACCAAAAGTCACGTTCGTCGTTTGGGGAGATGGTTATCGTGCCGTTGAGCACAACCTCGAAAAATGCTTTATTTCGCTGAGCGTTGCCGATATAACGAAAAAGGCCTTTATCGGCAAAGTGAGCCCGCTAAGGACATCAAAAAAGCTGATATTACAGAGATGTCCACCTTCTTTGAGGTGAGTGTCATTTTATTTTCCATGACGTTTTCGCTGGCGTGCGTTTAGGCGAACAAAGGAAGGCACAATAAAAACATGTTTGAGTGCGTGTGTGTTTTATTTTTTATGTGCCACATTTTATCCCTGTGTTGTGTATGTTGGCATGACGCACCTGATACCGCGCGCTCGTGTCCCATGGGATCTTTCAATCGCAATTACGACCGGTCTGGATTAAAGTGTATTATGTGCGGCTGTACAGTGACATAAGCTGTAGCTGGCACTGTTGATCGTGATAAGAAACCACATTCGGGTCGGCACTGATGGCGCTGGAAATGTCCGGTGTGACACCGGTAGAGTTCTTAATATATGAACAAGTCGACGTCGCCCTTCCTGATGGCCAACCTGCACTACATTGCATTTATTTATTGTTCGCATGTAATAGTCAGACATTCTACGTTTTCATTTCTGTGTGTTATAGTAGCCTGCTCTCCAACTTTATGTGTTCTCTGATTAAACTATTTTTACTGACCTCGTGCAGATGGAGAAAAAAACAACTCGCCATGCAACACAATCTTTTCTACCAGAGTGACTTTGAAAGGAACGTCAGAACTTGGAAGGTAAATGTGCTTTATTAGTAAAACTGATTTTAACGACATATACAAAATGCTAACTTCCAATGTCCTGGTTGCTTTCACAAGCCGCACGGCTATACAATAGTCGCTCATTCAAGTACATTTGCGCTAATTGGCTAGGCAAGGGTCACTCATTCTATGGTGCGTTTTTTTTTCAAGTTCTGTTCGGTCGTGAAGTAGCAACCAGAGCGAAAAGGAAGACTGCTTCATTTGAAAAGTTTAGGTACATATACCAGCTACATCTGTACATATTTGCCATTTTGATTCACACATTTTTCAGTGTGTAGCACCAACTATTAATTTATTTATACACAATACTGCAGCCTAGCATAGCCCAAGCTGCAGTGGAATTAGAAGAAAGGAGAATGGTACAAATATAAATAATAACTATACTGGCACCACATACAAATACGTCAGTTTTGCCAGGATGATTCTTACAAAGAAAAATAACAGCACTAATAGTTAGCAGCCACACTTTTGACTTAGCAATGTAAGAGTCTCAGTGATTTAGTATTCAGCACAGCAAATGTTGATCAAGGGCTTCATCAGAACTGTCTACCCTGCAACTTCCTTTACTCTCCGCCTAGAAGTTCAGTAAGCGAGTCTGCAGCAAGCAGCAGAGCGAAGAACAGGACTGGGTGAAAGCACAGGCCTCCTAGCCAGCATTTCATGTTAGCAAAAATATGGCAATTAGAGATAGCTGAGTCTGTATGGTGTTGGGCGACTGAACTTCCCGCTGCTTCCACTGTGGCCCCATGTTGTCTTAAAAAAAAGACAGCGTCTTATGACATTTCACTTTGCTTATTCCTAATTGCGCTCTGCACACATTTGAGAGTTAGACCTACATTACTGCAGTGAGGGTCATGCCATGTCCCATGAATAAGTGAGGCATAAACTTGCAAAGGCTCATGGGATGCACGCAGTCTGCACCAGCTACCACTTCAATGGCTCTCCGTGTGCTGCATCACTCCTTGAGTATCGGCGTTTATCCGTGTCACTCGCTTTTTTCATGGTAAGCCAACGCGTATGCTGCAAATTTCTAGCACACAATAGCACGGCCGCACCTACGACTCACCACAAAAGAGAAGCATGTGCTTTGATTGCCAAATAATATTGTTACGTTTAGTAATGTATTTATTACGCTGAGGCGTACTGGTAGACTTCAAGGGGTCATGCACCGGAGGCCTATCTTGCTAGCCGAACGTCCTCTTCTTTAATCTGCCTGTTCCCCGCTACCCACCGGCTCATACCCAGATCACATATGCAGTAACATTTGCCTCCGCGCAGACGAAGACCACCGGGCGAGTTAAGAGTCTCTCTGGGAATATAGCGTTTCAAACGTGCTATGTGGACTAGTTCAGTCTTTGCAGATCGTCGGCCATTTGAATGAAGACGCGCTACGCAGTAAGTTACATCGCTTAAGGAGTCTAAAACAACATAAGGTCCCGCATAGTGTGCCAGCAATTTTTCACACAACCCACGTTTCCTATTTGGCGTCCACAGCAACACGTGGTCTCCGAAATTATACGTCACGTGTCGACGTTGACGGTCAAAACTTGTCTTCGAGCGATCTTGCGAAGCGAGGGTGCACCGGTAAGCAAGACGTCGGGCTTCTTCTGCACGGCAGACGATCTCGGATATACCGGAATCATGGTGGTCCATGAACAGGAAGACGGTATCTAGGGTATGACGAGGTGGCCGAGCATATAGAAGAAAAAACGGACTGTAGCTGGTAGTCTCATGCTGTACGGTGTTAAATGCGTAAGTGATGAAAGGTAGCACGTCATCCCAGTTCTTGTGATCTGCTGCGACATACATAGAAAGCATGTTCGTGAGAGTCCTGTTAGTTCGTTCCGTCAGGCCGTTTGTTTGGGGATGATATGGCGTAGAGTGCCGAAAGCTTGAAGCGCATAGACGAAGCATCTCTTCTACGGCGTCTGCAGTGAATTGTCGCCTACAATCACTCATAACAATTTTAGGAATCCCATGTTGTAGAACCACAAAACGCAGCATGAATAAACACACGTCAGCTGCAGTTGCCGATGGTATAGCAGCTGTCTCGCAATACCGTGTTAAGTGATAGGTACATACGACTATCCAGTGATTGTCATTATAAGACCTTGGAAAGGAACCTAGAAGGTCAATCCCAACTTGCTCGAATGGAGTTCTAGGGGGTGGAATAGGATGAAGTCGCCCTGGAGGAGCACTGGTAGGGCGCTTGCAGCGTTGGCATTTGTTGCAACTAGAGACGTACTGTTCCGTCATCTAGTGCAATTTCGGCCAGTAAAATCTTTCTTGAAGCCGGCAAAGAGTTTTCGCTGTGCCTAGATGGCTGGACGTTGGGTCATCATGCATAGCCTGCAAGACGGAAACGCGAAGGCTCTTTGGAACCACAAAATGATATCGTAAGCCGGTCGTAGCAGAGTTCTTTTTGTACACAAGTCCGTCGCGCATGCAGACGCGAGTAGCCAATGGTCTTGACTCGGTAGGAAGGAGCTCCTGTATGGTGTGGTCCCTTTGCTGATCAATGCATCAGCGTGACGACGCATCAGCGTGACGACGGCTGCTTTTATAGCATCTGACGACGGCTGCTTTAGCAGCGTGACGACGGCTGCTTTTATAGGAAACTGTAAAGTCGTATTCCTGTAGACGGAGTGCCCAGTGCGCTAGTTGACCAGATGGGTCACACAGATTGACCAGCCAGCAGAGCGAATGATGATCTGTCATGATGGTAAAGGGGCGTCCATACAGGTATGACCGGAAGCGCTGCACCGTGAAGACTACGGCGAGGCATTCTTGCTCTGTGACGGTATAGTTACGCTCGGACTTACCTAGAGAGCGACTTGCATACGCAACATGTTCTCTGGTATCCAAGCGTTGAACCAACACGGTGCCTACACCGACACCGCTAGCGTCTGTGTGAAGTTCTGTAGGAGCCAGAGGATTGAAGTGTCGAAGAACCGGATGGGATGTTAAAAGGAACTTCAACTCAAAAAACGCGGACGTACATTCCGGAGTCCAGTCAAATGGCACGCCTTTCTGAAGCAGGCACGTGAGTGGGTGCGCGATATTGGCAAATCCAGGAATGAATCGACGGAAGTACGAGCAGAGGCTCAAAAAGCTGCGTAGTTCTTTCGCTGAGTGAGGTTGCTTGAACGCCTCCACTGCAGCTGTTTTCGCGGGATCCGGCCGTATGCCTTCTTTGCTCACCAAGTGTCCAAGGACGAGTGTTTGGCGCTCTCCGAAACGACATTTCTTTGAGTTGAGCACCAATCGTGCTTTGCTTAGGCAGTTCAGCACGAGGTCGAGGGGTGTGTTGTGCTCACAGAAAGTGCACCCAAAAATCACAACATCGTCTAGATAACACATGTATACTTCCCACTTTAAACCACGCAGAATGTTGTCCATGAAGTGCTCAAAAGTTGCAGGCGCATTGCATAGTTCGAATGGCATCACATTATATAAAAAAGTCCATCTGGTGTAACAAATGCCGATTTCTCTTCATCGTCTTCGTGCATTGGAATCTGCCAATACCCTGACCTTAAATCAACAGACGAAAGGTAGGAGGCTGATGAAAGACAGTCTATAGCAACGTCAATACGTGGTAGTGGGTACACGTCCTTTTTTGTGATGGCGTTGAGACGGCGGTAGTCAACGCAAAATAGCCATGTTCAATCTTTCTTCTTGACTAATATTACGGGAGCGGCCCACGGACTGCATGATTATGGAATCACATTCTTCTTTAGCATCTCGCCAACCTGTTGATTTATCACTGCGCGTTCCGAAGGCGATACCCGGTATGGCTTTTGTTGAAGAGGTATGGTATGCCGTATCTATGCGGTGCTTTACACGAGAAGCAGGGAATGACAGTGGAGCCTGTAGCTGTGCGAAATTGAAAAGACCAGCATGTTTCCGCAAAATACTCGCTAGGTCATTACGCTCGTTGGTGCTAAGAGACTTGTCAATCATTGCCATTATGGAGGTGTCCCTGGCGTGCAAATGATTGGAATCAGGCTTACCTGGAGAATCACTGCTCTCTGCAAGGATGGCAAGAGAGAACACCTACTGTTGAAGGATCTTTGCGAGTTGTAAACCCTCTGGCAGTACCGAAAGTTCATTGGAGCCGTTGATCACCCACAAACCAGTATGCCCTTGCACGACCGACAACGTACAATACGGTATTACAACATTTTTCTTTATCCAGCTGAAGTGAATGGGCTATAAGGTGGCATCAAATGTCGTCTCGGTTGCAGCGGAACTGACGACAGGAACACACCTGGCAGACAAGGGTGGTACAGTTGTGTCCATGGACACGCAAAGGGTGCTCTCCATACAGGGTGGGCTTTCCATAAACGCTACCGGAACATTTGAATCTACTGTAATCTCTCCTGTGCGGCAATCAACAGTGGCACTTCAAAGATTTAGGAAACAAGTCCTAGAATTACATCATGCGTTGAATGAAAGAGAACAGGAAAATCAGCGATAAAGTTCTGGCCACACAAACTAACCATCACTGAGAAAACACCAACAGGTTGTAAGACATCTCCGCTCACTCCACGAAATGTATCACCACGGTCCCAACGGAACATAACCTTTCGTCCGAGAAGGCGTTTGAATGCTAGACTCATCACTGATATGGTTGCACCTGTGTCCACTAAGGCCATTGTTGAGACACCGTCGATTAGCACACGAACCTTATTCCGAAACATGCAAATTAAAGGAGGCATTTCTGTGGAAATCGAAGACTGTCCAGCGACCTCACCTCCAACGGTCGCGCCGACTAGTTTTTCGGCGCCGGCGAAGGGTAGCGGCGCCTAGGAAATGGTGACTGATTGGAGAGAGGGGCTGGCGGGGATGTCAGACTGCGGTCAGAGGCCGGAGAACGGTGTCGCAGCGGCCTTTGTATCTCGTGGCACGCGCTTCCAGGGGACGTTGGTGTTTGTGCAAAGCCAGACAGGTGGGATCTCGGTGAGCGGTCGTACCTTGGCGGCTGCCGGTAGTTGCAGTACCTGGCAATGTGGGCTTCGACGCCACAGTTGTAGCAGACGGGCAGGGGTCGTTCGCCGAACCACTGCTGAGAGCGGTCCGCTGAGTAAGGTCGCCTACCTGAACGGAGTGGAGCAGCTTGCTGAACGGGAACTGCCCGCCTTTGAGGAGCGGGGCCGGTACGAAGGCGTCGGTCATACCGCTGGTCAGGCGCGAATGAGTCTCGGCGTGGCCAGGAGTTTCGAGCTTCGCTAAAGTCCGTCGCACATACCAATGGTGGCAGAGGAGCGAACGGTGCCGGGTAGTAGGATGGACAGGTAGGCAGATGATGGATGGTGTCGTCGGTGAGTTGTCTTGTCGCTGTAGCTCTTCGCGCACTATTGCCCTGATAGTAGCGGCAAGGTCGGCAGGCGAGCTTGCGTCGACGCTGGCGACCATTGTGACATTTGCCAGCTTAACGAATTTCGGGGCAATACGACGGGTCTTCAGCTTCTCGAAAGTACGGCAGTGACGTTGGACGG
The DNA here is from genome assembly GCF_013339725.1 of Rhipicephalus microplus. Lineage (NCBI taxonomy): Eukaryota > Metazoa > Arthropoda > Arachnida > Ixodida > Ixodidae > Rhipicephalus > Rhipicephalus microplus. The sequence goes on from NC_051168.1 coordinate 125,722,395, forward strand.
CGGATACGGAAGTGAGGTCTTCCCTGCCCATCAATAAATTGTAGACGTCCTCTGCTATACCTTTCAGAAGGTGTCCGACCATGTCCTCTTCAGACATATGCGAGTCTAAGATCTTACAGAGCATCAGAATCTTCTCTATGTAGGTGGTACAAGTTTCTCCAGGAGTCTGGGCTCTTTGAGCCAACGTGTGTTCCGCACTTTTCTTTTTCGAATCAGAGTCACCGAAGCATTTCTTGAGTTCTTCGGCGAAACGATCCCACGTTGTTAAGGAATTTTTGTGGTTTTCGTACCACATCAAGGTGGTTTCCGTGAGAAACAGCGCGACATTTCCCAGTTGGTGGGTGGGATTTCAGCCATTGTACCGGCTTACCCTTTTGTAATGTGTCAGCCACGCATCCACATCTTCCCCTGCTCTTCCCGCGAAAGGGAGGGGTTCCATATAGCGATACCGAGGTGCAGCCGGCACTGACCTTTGCGTGGTTGAGGAGCCGTGACCTTCATTCTCGGTCATGATAGTTCTTGTCGGTGGCAGACCAGCAAGACGACAGCTCCGGCGAAGTTCAAACAGCTGTGGCTCCGTGGTTCGTCGATGTGCTGTACCCAGCACCTCCGCCACTCTGTTACGTTTAGTAATGTATTTATTACGCTGAGGCGTACTGGTAGACTTCAAGGGGTCATGCACCGGAGGCCCATATTGCTAGCCGAACGTCCTCTTCTCTAATCTGCCTGTTCCCCGCTACCCACCGGCTCATACCCAAATCAGAACTGCAGTAACAATATTTTCATTTGAAGTGGCAAAAAACCGACTGTATCTGCTATCACAATTATGTGTTTTCTTTCAAGTGGCGTGGCCTTGTTTGTCACGTCTTTCAACTAATTTTACACTTGCATATTAATACACATCACCAACTAATGAGCTTATTTTTACGTGTTTGCTTCAGTGAGGGCGCTCAGCTGTTTTTGCCTTTCCAGTTGCAACACTCTGTCGCTGTCTCAGATTGTTGGATATATAGTAACTTGTATTAACGTTCACCATGTGCAATGAGTGTCATCTGTTACTAAAACTACGTTTTCAGCAGTGACGGCCAGGTAAAAAGTTCAAATGTTCTGAATGACATCGACTCTTATTTAGTAAAGTCGAGCTTCTTAGGCGTTTCCGCATTGCATCGTTTTGGTGAACAAGCTGGTCTAGGCGATGCTCACCTCGCAGTCAGGCACCATGTTTGTTAAGCCTTGTTACCTGTCCTGCTCGCATGTGCACCAGATCAGGTATGAATAAATTGACTACTACGAAATAAATGCTTGGAGGAACAGTTGAAATCACTAGCAACAGATTGTATACCTGTTCTATAAAAAGAATAGTGGAGCGCCCTTTGTTGTCTACATAGCGGCACTGACACATCATTTTTTCCAACTGGTCCGAAGTCATCGCCTTCTTAATCACTACTAATTGTGTATACGTCACTGCAATTGGTGCCGTGGATTCCACGGGGTCACCCCTGGCATGATATCGTGCGGCAGTTGGCTGCTCTGTCTTGCTATTTTCTGTATCAAGCTCAGAGCTGGCTGCACGTTTCATAGCGGCTGTGCATTTTAAAGCAAATGCCGTATGCTTGTCGCAGCTGTGTAGATAGTGATTGTGGTTGCACTGATGAAAACTACACATCCAAACGACTTTTGTACTTCAGTCTTGTCGCCTTAGATTCTCTTTCGACGTGCCAATATGTTGATGGCACGTAGTCAAGCTGCCATGGATCTTTGCTTGGAGCGGCTGTACATAAATACCGAATGTGTCAAACGAAACCATCCATGCAGGATTTTCGATAAATATTACTCACCTTACGCTAGGCATCCAAAGACTATACCACTCATCATGTCTTTTCACGAAATCCACTTCAATGTTTTATCTTTGTTCCAAAAGAATCTGTACATTTTTCCCGTTTGGCGCTATTTTCTACAGCTGCACAGCCGACTATGATTGTGCAAACGACAAGATTTCAACACAATTGAAAGAAAAGCCCTGTCTACACCTCCAAAAACATGGCCAGCGAAACAGCGTGCCACGGATATCTTAAAATAGGAGCTGATGCAGATGGCCAATCTCATGAGTCTTTGAGGGTTTATGCCTCACCTATTTTATCAAGGAAACACCATCATTTATCTCCCCAAACACAGCAGCCATGCACTTCTTCTTGGAGAAGGTTCACTTGAATTTCTTTGCGCTCATCGGAATGCTTCCACTGTTTGTATTGCACCTTCATTTCTTCAGTTCTGGAGTACATCATGGTAGTGCTAGAGAAATGTCAAAATGTCACCCGTTTGTCGTTTTGTTTTCATGACCAGTCAGCATTTTAGGAACTGACTGCACGCAGTTTGCAGCACTAGAGTCTCTATCTGTGTCCAACCATGGTATACCATCTGGGCTGTATTGAGCTGACTGCAATATTTTGGGAAATAAATTACTCAGCCAAAACTTTTGACCCAATAATTTTTAAAACTGGAAGCTGGAATAGTGATGACTACGTTGTGCCATAACAAAACCATATCGAATTGAAGAGTTCCTACCTTCATGTTACAGGCACATGTTCGCATTGCCTTGTAAGGAAGAAGCTCTGAAAAGCCTTTCCAAGTAATAATCAAATGTCTTCATTAGAGAAACCCATTTCATCCCAAATGGACTGTTGGAAACAATCTGCGAAGTACTAGCAGAGCTACAGGAATTTGTCACATGCTTTACGTGCTTTCTTTTACCTTTCGTTCGAGTGAGCTCACTCAAAGCCACGCAGGAGGGCATGTCTGGGGGGCAAGAAGCTATGCCTATTTATTAACGTGCGTCCTGAACTTGAGCTCTTTTATTCGCCCCCCCCCCTCTTTTTTTTCTTCAAACATGGGGCTTCTTCTCAGTGTATTTACGGACAGGCGCACGGGCATGTGGCAGCCTCCGGTTGCGGTTGTACACACTGCACTTGAAGCGCAGTCAGTTGAATTTGTAGCCTTATTTGTTGAAGGAAAACAGCGTTTTTCAGGTGACTGATAATGAATTAAGAATAACAGGATGCGTGTTGCCCTATTATGGCTGTCTCACATGCTCTCAGGTTCCTTGACTACCCTCGGCAGCATTTTCTGACCATGCTTGAAAAGGGTTGCTGGGCCACTTAAATTGCTTCATGGAGAGTGTTGTGTATACTATACAGAATAAAATTTGTGAAAGAAATGCCCAATTTAGCATGCCTAATTCCTGTATATCTGCCATCTGCTACACTTTATAAGAACAATTTGAAAACAATTGAAGTGATTATAGCAGATGATCCAGGTCCTTAAATTGCTTGACATTAAATGTTACCGTCAAGGCACTCGAAGAACAGGAGGAAAAGGTCTCTCTGGTGCAAGGGGGTCCTTAATTGGCTATGCTTTATATGGTTTTGCCTGCTTTAACATCATCAAAGTGCTTGAAGAACAAGAAGAATAATTCTTTGTGGCACGAGTCTGTGATAAAATGCTCAACTATTTCTGGTTTTCCCACTTCTCTTGAACTTTATTGTAATAGTATCGGTGCCAAAGTGAACTCTATTATTGAAGTGTGAGTGCTAATTCAATATTTGTTTGATATTTCTTGAATACTTCTAAATTTTTTTTCAAATACTACATGTGAAATTCTAGAAAAAAGTTGGAGAGGCTTCCAAAGTTTTTTTTTATGAGATGAAATCTTCCTTTTGGCAAAATTGATAAGTGTTGGTAGGGTAGCGTTTCGCAGTTGCCTCATGAAGAATAAGGCAATGCACAATTGAATTTATATATGCACGAATGTCTTTATATGCACGATTTCATGCAGCCAAAGAGTTGATCAAATTTCAGGTCCAAAACCACTATAAATAAGCCCTTGCCTCTGCCACACCTATCATCTCCTTGTTAGAATCAGGGTTTTCTAGAGTCAGTACATTTGCGACCGTAGCAGAGCCAGAAAGGCAGCTTTCACGCAATACGAGTGTGATGAGGTGAAACATATTAAAAGTTTGGAGGGTCCCTTTTAGTAAGACATTGACCGTATTTATTGTCTCTGGTAAGTTATAATAGTTCAAATAGCAAAATTTTCCGTACGAATTTATATGAATAGCAAACATTATTCAACACATATTCAAAAATATGAATATTTGCGTACCCCTACTTATTGTTTACTTCACTTTTTTACCCCATTTTTCGTTCTCAGTAGAAAAGACATGTGGCCTTTTAAATGCTGTGTTAAGGCCACAGATCACAACTTATGCACGTGCCCAGAGCTCCACGCATATTCTTCTGTGAGACCTTCTATTTACCTGTTTGAATTCAAAGTTGTGGAACCTCTTGGATCAATTTTCACTATTGAAACTTTATTCTTTGAAGTAGTTATGCTAGTAAGTTTTAAGTGTTAAAGCAACAATTTCAGAGTGAGTGTAACGATGTTAACTCCCACACACAAGAAAAAAGGATCACAGAGACATTTTTCCAATGCAGGTCTATCTGAGAGGCAGAAGAAGGAGCAGTGGGCTTGGCTGCGGTCGTGATGAAGGAGGCCACAAAGCTCCGGTGGAGTGTCCTTCAGCTTCAGAACAAGAGCCTCATAGTAGCCCCGCGTTGGAGTATTGGCGCATCAAGAGGACAAACAAGTGCCCCTGAACGGGGCCCTGACAGTGAGAAATTTGAAGGTTTTGGGTAGTGATTATTGCTTAAAGAGGTACTGACGCAAATGTTTGTCTTGCAATAATAACATTGTTGAAAGCCTATTAGTCACAATGTGGCGGATTGCTTGCTGCAGCATGGGACAGATGGACAATTGCTGTCTGTTTATTACAGACTAGTCTTGGCACAGCTCTGAGAACACCAGCCACGGAATGCAACAAATGCCAGCTAGCGTGCTAAATGGTATACATAAAACGGGGCTTCTTGGTGTAAGTAGCACTTGCACAGCATATCTATCAATAGTGGAAGTGGGCGGTGACAACCGACACAGTAATCAAGGCGCTGGGGCAAACAGCTCCAACTCGGCGCTTCTGGCTTAAGAGATGGCCCGCCATGGCGTATTGTTCTTATTCCTCCTTACACACAGAACACTGACGCACTTCCGTGCTGCCTGCGTTATGTGCTCACATTCTTTTGCTGCTGCATATGCAGCAAAATGTGGTTGTCGTCAAGTTGATTGTTCCCGTTCGGGTGCAAAGATTTTCTTGAGGCATCCTCACGTTCCACATGTTTACATTAGGCATGGACACAGCAGTCACTGAATAGTAGCCTGCTAGCAAAAGTGTGGCCAGAAGGCAACAACGACTATGATGTCAATAATATAGCTGTGCCAACTGTGAGCTCGACCACAATAGTGGCACCTGGAAGTTGGGACTCAGCTTCAGGTCACTTTCAGTGATTCAATGATGCGAGATGCGGCATATAGCACTGGATCAGGCACGCAAACTTTAATAATATTCATATTATTGGCCGTCTGAGCTATAATTGTTCATGCAATTTGTAGATATACGCATGTTCAAGGGAATCGATGTCGCAGGCTATATTAGCCACAAAATTTTGTGTCAGTACTGTTAATTGTATTTTGCTTTATGTTTTAACTTATCGTTAAACAAATTATTGAGGTATTTAGTAAGTGCTGCATGTATTTGCCCACTACTGTGCAGATGGTTTTACAAAATTTGTGAATCAGCCAGCAGATATGCATGCACCTAGCAGGCTCAGAAAGATAAAAACACTTCCTTGCAAAATGTTTAATCAAATAAATAAATTTGAGGATGCAAAAATATTTGTCTTCTTTTTTTTTCTCAAATGTCCTGACACTACACTACATATAACACTTCCACCCATTTAGTCTACTGCACTTTCGAAGCACCATAAAATTGCTCATTGAGGCTTATTCATATTTTTTACACTTTCTAAACTGGCATAGCTTTATTACCATGCTTAGGCAAACATTACTTATGACCCTTACTACTTGCCCAAAGTAACCGGGGTTGTTCTGCAGAAGGTCTTGTTTTTGAGCTAGTTTATGCTTGCTTAAGATTATACGGTGTGTGGTTTTGTGCGACCGTTCTCTCTTTTTTGCACTATATTATGATTTTCAGCAGGAACCGGCGAATTCATCAGACCCCTATCACCTATATTACCCACAAACCCTATATCTCCTGTATGGCCCATATACCCCATAAGCCCTGTATCCCCCATATGGCCCGTAATCCCTGTATACCCCATATGGTCAGTAATCCCTGTATCACCTGTACCCAATAACATCGTATGATACGGGTCCTCTCTGTATAGGATTTTTCAGTAGGGACCGTTAGGCTTAGACGCTCACTCGTATAGTTCTTGCAGTTTATAAACCTTAAAGCTCGTAAATCTCACGCTCACACAAAAAGCTGGTATCCATGGGTTTGCGGTGACTTGATTTGTCCGATGGTGTGCCACTTTCAAGGGTAGAGTTCGAAAAACCTCAGGAAACATTCACAAATCGACGGAGCCAATGTGACATGCGTTTGCTCCCACTGGCGACCGTAGCGCCTCCCCGAGGTCTTGCGAGAACTTATCGATATATGGCACAACTTGTGGCCTAATCCTCAAGGGCTGGGTAGCAGTCATCGCTTCCCTGTTCCACGTTTAAACTTCTGCAGAAGTGATTCAGCAACGGCCGTAATGACCGATTGAGGGAACCCAGCAGCCTCTTATCGGCTCACCTGATTGAGGAAACTAAGTTTAATTCTGTGTCGGCATGACCTCTTTAGCGCTGATTTCAAGCAAAGAGACGCAACGTCCCTCTTCACAACCTTTGAATGGGTAGAATAGTACGGACAAACTCCTTCTCAACATGCACGAGGTTGGAAAGACCAGCAAAAATGCTCATCGTTCCACGTGATGCTTAAGTCTAAAAACTGCAGACAACCTTCTTGTGGCAACTTAACAGTAAACAAAAGCCCACTTCCTAGTCTTATAATAATGATTAAAATAAAATCAGGGGATGTACCACAATGCTAATTTAAAGGAATTTAAAAAACTGTCAATGCACTTGAAAACCTGTAACCCCCATCCTTAAAAGCATTTTCTCAGTCCCTATCTACATCCGTAAAGAAAATATCGCAAAGTATCAGCGCAACACAGGCACCGATGCAGATTCTATACTGCTGAAGAATGGGCTTTTCGTCAAACACTATAAAAGGTAAATTGAAATAAATTTCTAAGAGCCATAAAAAATTGTCTACACTAGCGCCTGCGCCATTGATAAAATCAACGCCAATCTCTTCAATGCAGAATTTTACAGAGGCTAGAAGCTTGCCATGTGGCACGGAATAATACTGATCTACACTATCCACTGAAAAGTCGTTGCCTGTAGTATCACGAGACCGCGAAAAGTCGCACACATCAATTGGGCCCTTTGTATGGAAAAGGTCATTCACCACGAAATTCTTCAGCTTGCTTTGAAGAAATATGCTAACGTTAATCTGCAAAGACCCTCCTTCACTAACAATAGTGCGAAAAGTTACATCTGGTTTGTGTGTATTGGCCGAGGAAAAAACGTTGAGGTTACTTCCTTTGCTGTTCTTTATGTCCTTACCTAACATTGTAAGCCCCGCATTCTTGCGGAAATCAGCGAATTTAGACTTAACGCGAGTCGCTCTCAACTTAACAGGCGGCAGTTCTTCTTGATAGCCGCTAAAGCCTTTTCTTTGTATGCTCCCTCAGGCATGACCACAAACCAACGTTCTTTGTCAGCTAGCATTAATAAAATCAGTGGTCTTTGAAAAACAACAAGATGTTATTTAAGCCTTTTATTTTAGGTCTATCTTGATCCTGCGGTGCACATTTCGATAAACAGTTCATACCATCTTGTATGCATCTGTCCCCGTCTTGATTGGCCTTCGCAGAATATTCCCTGTTTAGTTCGACAAGTTCATGGGCAGAAATGCGAGGTTCAACGGCAAACTTCGGTCCCTTCCGAAGCCATCTTTCGATCTCTGCCGGAATGTATGCGTCCTGTAGCATCACAATGCGCCTCCGTTCTTCCCTTTTTTGCTTATGAAACACCTGGAGCAGTGGGTTCCGGACCTGCTTCCACCTAACTTCTGTGAGTACGCCCAGCTGCTTCCTCAGCCATCGAATATGTTGAGCAGCCAACCATTGCGGAATAAGACTGTAGTGAACCACGCGAAGCAAGTCGTGATGAAACGCACCTGATGCCTCAAATTAACTTTTATAACTGTACCAACTGGCCCAACAAGTTCTTTTACAATACATTTCCACACCCTCAGGCACAAACAGGCAGTAGACAACAAAAAAAGTCTACAGATTCCACGTACCTAGAAATCGACGTTATGCGAAGCATCGGGAGGAAAGGTAACCGTGTTGTGATTGTTTTATTGAGCGACACGTCAAGAAATGACGATCAAATAATGCACAAATGTCACACACAGAGCCATACGTTGAAGAATTGCAGATGTTTATGAAACCAGTTGTTTGCACTTGCGCAACGATGCCCACTGAAACATGCGTATTAGCAATACCAAAAGCTGATATGAAGCGCTCATGCTCGTGAAGATGTTGGACCTAGACACTGCGACATAAATCCACTTCAGCTCATGGCAAGCAATCACAACTGACGTTAGCTCAACGTGGCGGCTCTATCGAAATAGTACATATGTAATATTTATTAAATTGGGTAGGCAGCACTGCAGACACTATTGATGTTTGACGACGATTAGCGTCTATTTGCAAAGTAGTTCCGAGACCGGGCGTTGCTTTGTGGCGAAATGCTTCATTCGCACCCAGAATGCTTGGGTTAGATTCCTGCTGGGAACTTGAAATTGATTATTTGCATTCGTCGGAGGGCCACCGTTGCCTATGTGAGAATTTTCTTAAAACTGAGATTTATTCTATACCATCATTGGGTCGACGCCATCGTTGTCGGGTATTTCTTGACACTCGCACTTTCAAATTGCGCATGGGTGTTCCCGTCGTTCCTCGTCGTTCATGTGTGTTCTCGTCGTTCTCTTCGTTCCTCACTTCTTGTAATCGATCGTCGTCACTCGGGAAAGATGGTATATTATACCGCCTGATATGCAACCTAACTAATCATGCACGTAGTGCTTTACTGGGCGAGTTCAATGAGTCATGGAGAGCTGGAGCTCTTCCCAGAGAATGGAAAACAAGCCGTTTGCTTCCATTTTTCAGACCTGGAAAATCTCCTCTAGAGCTGTTTTCGTACGGACCAACTGCACTGGCCAGATGCGTGGGCAAGCTGATAGAGCGAATGATTCTTCTCAGGCTCGAGCGGTACTTAGAGCACTACAGAGTATATCCAGATGCATTTACCGGCTTTCGTCATCTTCGTAGCTTCATTGACAACGTCATTGACCTGTCGACTTGCGTAGAACACCATAAAATGAGCCGACGGCTATCTGTAGCATTGTTTTTGGATGTCGAAGTAACCTATGACAATATCTCTCATGAGGCCATACTTGACGCACTCGAGTCAGTTGCCTTGGGTGAGCGAGTGTACCGCTGCATTTGTTACTACCTTGATATGAGATCATTGTTTATGGAAACTGATGATGGGCTGACAGCTGAGCGTTACATACACCGTGGCGTTCCCCAAGACGGTGTATTCAGCTCCACACTAATCAGTCTAGTTAGGATCGGCCTCGTGCGAACTATACCAGAGCATGTGCATATATCTATCTATGCAGACGGTATCACTGTTTGGACATCTGGTGTAACACGTCCGCTGGGTCGTGCGAGACTTCATAAAGCAGCAAATTCTATTTCAATGTACCTTAAAAAATAAGCCTCGAGATCTGTACAGACAAATCAGCGTTGGTTGCGTGCACGCGGAAGGCAATGACGCCATATCTCTTTACCATCAATGGGCGAATTCTCTGCTACACCCGCACACAGGTTCTTGGGGGTCACCATTAATAAAAATCGCTGCTGGAGCTCCATTGTGGCCACTTTAAAGAACTGCCCAACAGCCATCTCCCAACTTTTGAAATTGCTTGGAGAAAAAAAATTGGGGCACATGAGTACGCGCAATGTTCCAGCTATACAGGACGTTTTTCCGGGAGTACCTGTGGTACAGCTTGCCAGTTTTGACGAACGCTTGCAAAAATGGTGTACGCACAATCGAAAATTCCCAGGCCAGACACTCAGAGATTGTCTTGGACTACCACGCTGCACATTCACAGCGGAGGCCATCGCCATCGCCAAAGATCATCCAGCCGCAACGCATAATTCTTTAGAGGTGCTTTGAGCGTATATTAGGCTCCTTGCTCGCACCCCTGCCCACCACATCGCCTTGCTTCCCGAAGACTGGCAAAATTTACCTGTTTCTGTAAGAGAATATTTAGCTATTGTTAGTGCCTTCCAGCAGCCCACACACCTCCGGAACGTATCCTGACACTCCCTTGCTGTTTGTACCATTCCGACCTTCGCTTGGCCATGCCGTGAATTCACAAGAACGCGGATCTCTCGACACCAGCTTTGAAGCAGCTGACTCTACTTATGCTGCACGAAGAAAAGAGACACCACGTTAAACATTATATGGATCGTTCGATAAATGTTAGAGGACCCATGATCTTCCCAGCAAAAGCCGAACCATCCGATTTGAAATGTCTCACATGAAAACAGTGACAACCGCAGAGCTCGCCACCCTCCGCTGTGCACTCCGCATGATTGCACAAGAAGCACCTCTAAAATGGTGAATTTTCACCGATTTGAAGGTAGCGGTGTATTAGATTCGATATGCATTACGCCGTGGGTTTCATGACCAACTTGTGCTGGAAAGAAGACAACTGTGTCAGCAAGTACTTCAGAAAGGACAAGATGTAACTTTTCAATGATTACCAGGCCACTGCAGAATCAACGATAACAAGCATGCCGACGATGCAGCGAAGAACGCTAACGAAAATAGCATGATAGATCCCATTACAGTGTCAAGAAAGCCACAGCTGCAAGAATTAGCACGCTCGCTCACAATGTCACCAGGTCTCTGTTGAACAAGCCCGGGTTTCTCCACACCCGTCTTTACCGCGTCGACTCAAACCAATGACTTATTATTCCATCTGATTTATTCAGATCTGACACATCTGTTCTGTGTCGCATGTGGCTTGGGATGTCTTTTTACGAACGCCTTTGCTTGCCGCCTTGTATGGGCAGACTGTGCTGCGTGTGACCATTGCGGCGCTGTCGAAACCATCGACCATGATTTGTGTCAGTGTCCTCAGTACAACTGTCAGAGACAGTCCTAGTCAGTAGTGTTTACATACCTCGACGACCAGCCGCTTGCCGAAAAAATTATTTTGGGATGCCGGAAAGATGGAGCTTCACGCCTAAAAGCGACGGAGGCACTCCTGAAATTTCGGCAATCGGCCCGTCTCGTCGAATGCTTGTGACATTCTAGTTTGTGTGCGCGTGCGTGCGTGCGTGCGTGCGTGCGCGCGTGTGTGTGTGTGTCTTTGTGTGTGTGTGTGTGATTACCCTCCTGCCTTTCTTCATACCATCTTTCTTTCTCATTCTTTTTCTCTCTTGGACGATTGAGCATGAAGAAGCAGTAGTGTTTACTATGTTGGCAAGCTGACGTCTCGTAATGCATGATGAGCACATAAAAAGTGGCAGATCCCACGTACATTGGGAATCGATGATACGCGAAACACGAATGAGAAAGGTTAACATGTAATTTTAAAATCAGCACAACGTTACGAGGGGGGGGGTAAATTATGCCGTACATAACTTTCGTGTCTTGATTATCATATTTGGTTGTGGCGTTTGCCTTCGTCATCTAATCAAGTCACCTGATACAAAATTTAGTATATGTGGAGCTAGTGAAACGACCTCAAGCACGCCATGAGCGTGATATGTTGTCATGTTCTTACATGACACGTGTGTTAGGATTATCATGTTTGCACCAGATATATACTTTTGTCATCCATTGATGTCACTTAACACCGAATTTGGTATATGTGGAGCTAGCAAAACGGCAGCGACAGCATCATGAACGGCAAAATATACTCCAATGTAGCGTTTATGCACACGCACGCGGGGCACACCGAAGCTACATTAGCAAAAGGCGAGCACTCTACTAGTCTGACGCCAGGCGGGACCAGCGTCCGTCGGCGTGGTCTGACGGCAACCGGCGTGAATTTCGAAATGCTGCATTTCGCGCCGGTGCGTTACCCAGACTGCGTCTCTCTCTTTTTGTGACGAAGGGACGCCGGACGCGCTAAAACGCGCATGTGTCAAAGCAACGCAGCGCGGTGCGCGCCTGCGAGTACATAGCAGGACCGGCGCCTGGCGTCACGCGTCGAAATGAAGGCCGGTGAACACGCGCACCCTGCCACGTCAAAATGTATTCGCCATTTAACTGTGGCATGTAGTCATGTTCTCAGATGACGAACATCTCATGACTATTGTGTTTGCACCAGTCGCATGCCTTCGTCATCCATTTATGTCATGTAATATCAAATTTGGCATGTGGGAAGCTAGCGAAACGGCCGCAAGGGCATCATGAGTGTGGCATGTAGTAATGTTGTTACATGACACGCATGTCGTGATTATCATGTTTGTATGTGTCATTTACATATGTCGTCATTTCGCGTACGTAATACTGAGTTTGGTACATGTGCACGCAACGTCGAGAGACAAAATTGCCGCACGAAAATAATGCTTAAAGCCAAGTCACGCGGAGGATGTGCTTTTTGAAGACGCCGCCAGGTATTCCCGAAATAATGACATCAGTAATAGGGTTTTGCGTGACAACCTCTTCGCAATGGCGGTTATTGACGCAAAAGGGGAGACCATGACCTCGGGCTCTTTAAGGATCAGATCGTCGGAGGCAACGGATGAAATGACCATTGCACTTGCCGTAATCATTGATCGAAAACTCGACAGATAAATTATGAGTGACTTCAAGATGGCCATTAGGAACTTTATAAAGAAATGGGTATCTACCAAAGCAGCCCAAATCCTGAACCGCACAGTAGAACACTTGCAGAATGGCGAAATGGTACCCATGTACCTCAAGTGGATCCCGCCACACACGGGGAATTAAAAACATATTGAAGACACGACCATCCCTGGAGGCACTGCGGTCACCGAGGTGAGTGGACGCTCTTCACGTCGACTCCGTTCTCATAGAATGATTTTGCAGCGAATACAGCCAGGCACCGCTCGGATATATATACCATTTGATTCTTCTCGTCACCGAGATTCCTAAGAGGCCATATTATAAGGTGGGTGATCATTTTTCGAGATTTTACGACCGAAAACCAGCCCCACCAAGCAGAGTCTACTATTCCTACGACCAGCGCTCCGTGTCGAATGGGGCGGCCTCACAATAGCCAGGCCTCGGCGTTCGTGCCATACAGGCCGTAATCATCAATAATGGAGGTATCGCAGCAGAATGAAGACGCCACCCAGTGAGAAGACGAAGACATCACCCAACGGAAAGATGACACAGGCAACGGGTCAATAGAAGTTTGAAACAGAAAACGTGCAAAGAAAAGTAGCCAGTAACGCCGTGGTAGCCCTAGTCCTACCCGAACGCCTAGAACGCGCGGTGCAAATCTGATAGCCCGGATAACCAGAGCCAGCAAAATGCCAAGACTGCCGACAGGCGACTACAAGATAGTTATAAGGCCAAGAGGAGGACTGCAGCTATCCAAGCTCAGCTTAACGGAGCTAGACAAAGCTGTGTATTGATTGATTGATTGATTTGTGGGGTTTAACGTCCCAAAACTACCATATGATTATAAGAGACGCCGTAGTGGAGGGCTCCGGAAATTTCAACCACCTGGGATTCTTTAACGTGCACCCAAATCTGAGTACACGGGCCTACAACATTTCCGCCTCCATCGGAAATGCAGCCGCCACAGCCGGGATGAAGCTGTGTATGAAGCAGCCGATATTTCTTATGAAGAAAGAGAGACGGACACGATTTGTCCGAATAATTTTCAGAACGTCTTGGTCGTTAGCACCCCAAACCAAAACCATGCAGACAAGTACCAAGGCATCAAGCACATCAAAGCCAACGACAAGTTGTATCAGGTGGGAGCATACGAGACGGCTCCAGAACTCACTGCCAAAGGTGTAATCAAAGGAGTTCCTTCGAACGAAACCCCACGGGACATCACCGCAGCTATTATTACAGGCCGAAATCCTACGGCGATCACAGCCAAACGTCTTGGCAACACCACGGCAGTGATAGTAGTTTTTGACGGCAGCAGAGTTCCGACGCACGTCATGTACAGAGGCGTGTTCACACGCTGTTCAATATACAGGAAACAAGCTTACTTTTGCAAACAATGCAACGGCCTTGGACACAGGAATTACGTGTTTTGGAGGCCAAACGACAAGCTATGTGCGGGTTGTGGAACGCCTGATCCGTGCGAGGACCACCACTGTCAGCCACAATGTCAGCTGTGCGGCAAGGATCATCCCACGGCTGACAAAATCTGCAGGGCCAAGTTCAAGACACCCTACATTGTAAAACAACGCCAGTGGTTCCGACAACTTTAAGAGACGCTCGAGGAAAACCACCCCCCCCCTACCACCAAGCCAAACGAACGCAGGAGATCCAAGTTTCGGACGAGGGCAACGCCTGGGTCCAGATCAAGGTACTGGTCCTGCACAACGCCCTGCAGCCACACTTCTCAGTCTCCGGGACCGAGAAGGCACACTGCATCCCGTTCCAGATCCCGGTCTAAGCCAAAGGGTGGCAATGGCCATGAAGGGAACCCGGTATTCACACTGAGCTGGTCACACATGACAAAAGGGACGCGCCCTGGGCCTTTGGGGGAGACTGCGCATAATTTCAGTGATATAGCGGAGCTGAAAAAAGAAAACGCTGAGCTTAGAGAATTGATATCGCAGCTTACTGGGGAAATGCAAAGTCTTAAAAACTGCACAAATAGAATTTCTAGTCAAGCGCGTTCCGCGGCCCAAGAGCACCTCGAAGAAATGCCATATAACCGAATGGACGAGGTCAGTGCCCCGCCACCTCTTAAAAGAAAAGCTCAGTTGTCTAATGACAAAACTACCGCGCAAACGTCGAACATTAATCAAACATCGTCCGAACTACAGAAAGCAGTTAAGGAACAGGCAGAGGCAACC
This sequence comes from Rhipicephalus microplus, assembly GCF_013339725.1. NCBI lineage: Eukaryota > Metazoa > Arthropoda > Arachnida > Ixodida > Ixodidae > Rhipicephalus > Rhipicephalus microplus. The sequence continues at coordinate 125,737,521 of NC_051168.1, forward strand.
AACAACCTCTCGCTTGCAATATCCACGATTATGAATAGACTAGATAAACTCGAAGTTAACGTAGCCAATCTCAACGCTAGGACACCTCCGGTACTTCCAGCTACCAACCTTCCGATGAGCACTGAAGGCAATTCACACTTACCTCAGGGCACCACATCAACGGCTATATCAACTAATTTCATGAGGTCTGCCTCCTTTCACCCTCCTCTCTCTTCGATAGCCAACTGAAAATAGGGAAGCCCAGAAAAAGAAACCTAATTATGCGGCAGTGCAATTGCAGGAGCTATGAGGGGAAGAAAGCAGTCCTGCAACAACACCTTAGAGACAGTACCAAACCGGATGTTCTAATTTTGCAGAAAACCCATGGTTTCGCTAAGCTACCGATATATCAGGCAATCGGCCCTTCAACAGGGGATACTAGAACACTAACCACTCTAGTAGGAAGGGACTTGTAGCAATCTGTCACGACACCCGCATCACAGAAATCGAGCATATACTCGTACAACTTGCCCCTACAAGAAAAAAATCTCAGAGCATATTTATTCCGAATTTGTACAGCCATCCCACACGCATAAGACAACGCTTCTTTCTTCTCTTTAAGAAGGCCGTATATATAGAGGGACCCAATCTAATCGTCATAGGTGGAGACTTTAACGCTCCACACAGTACTTGGGGATACGAATACAGAAGAGCCAAAGGAAAAACGCTATGGCAGGTTATTCAAGAAACAGGCTTAACTCTCATCACTGACCCGACTCCCCTACGCGTATGGGAACTGGGCTTGCAAGAGACACCACTCCAGACTTAACGTTAGTTCGTAACGAGGGGACCGCTAAATGAAAAAACACATTCCATGATCTGGGGAGTGATCATCGAATATAAGAAATCAGGATAGAAACCATGGCTGCCGCCGAAATTCAGAGACAGATTAGATGGACTGACTGGGATAAGTTTCGGAAAGTCAGAAACGCGACCCTATCAGCAATAATGAAGATTGGATCAAAAATGTCAATAACCACGTCAGCGAGGCAACGCGAAGTATCACTTCAAGTCCACCCCTGGAGCAGATTAATAGCCATCTCACGCACACGTGGGAGGCCAAGCAATCACTGCAGAATAGATGGCGGGGACAGAAGCACAACAGGCCCTTGCGCAAGCGCATAGCCAAGCTGAACAAACAGATCGAAGAACATTGTAAGCAGCTAAGCAAACAGCAATGGGACCAAGTTTGTAATAGTCTCGATGGCCAAATGAATGCTGGTCAGACATGGTGCATGCTCAAACACCTGCTAGACCCAGATAATGCCAAATCAGCACACACGCAAACCTTGCGTAAACTATTACACCGGTATAACGGCAGTGAGGAGGACTTCATCGCTGAGGCTAGCAACACGTACATTCCCGCGATGCCTGTCATAGAGCACGGACCATATTTCAGACGCCCGAACGAGCTCTTAGATGAGGAGTTCACTGTGGCTGAAATCAGGGCTGCGCTACAGAGGCTAAACATGAAATCTGCACCGGGACCAGACGGGATCACTAACAGAACACTACGGAACCTTGACGACCAAGCCATAGAGAACATCACGCAATATATTAACAATTTCTGGACCGAGGGCACTATACCAAAACAGGGGAAAAAGCTAAAGTAATCCTCATTCCCAAGCGTGGGAAACGCCCCGATCTATCAAATTTACGTGCAATATCACTACCGTCTTGTGCTGGGAAGCTGATGGAACACGCTTTTCTAGACAGAATCAACACTTATCTTGAGGAGAACGAAATCCACACAGATTCCATGTTGGGGTTCCGCACACGGCTCTCCACGCAAGACACCAAGCTGCAAATTAGGCAGCAGATTCTAGACAACAAAACAAGAGTTACCCGGGCGATCTTAAGGTTAGACCTTAAAAAAGCCTTCGACAAAGCATCGCATACGGTAATATTACATCAGATCTGCGAAAAAAGCTTAGGATCGAGAGAGTATAACTATGTCAAGGACTTCCTGACATACAGAACGGCATCCATCGTAATGGGAGAACTGAGATCTCAGGAAAGGCTTATGGGCAGTGCTGGTACCCCACAGGGTTCGGTCATATCGCCAATGCTGTTAAATCTCACAATGATAGGACTCCCGGCGCGGCTGAACTAAATATACGGAATACATCATTCTATATATGCAGATGATATCACCATCTGGGCGTGTGAAGGTAGTGACGGAGAGATAGAGCATAGACTACAGGAGGCCGTCATCACTATTGAGGAGTATCTTGAAGGTACTGGCCTCGAGTGCTCGCCAGATAAATCCGAACTCCTCCTCTGTCGCCCCACGCTTAAAGGCAAACCACCCAAGGGATACAACCGGGACCGTGCTTACGAAGAGATCCAAATTCACACCAAAAATGGCAGGACTATTCCTGTAGTGCAACAATCAGAGTCCTTGGACTCATCATCGAGTCTACGGGTACAAACAGTGAAACCTTGAAGAGGTTAGTAACCAAAGTCACCAACGCAATAAACGCAATACGGCTAATCAAGAGGGTCTCAAACAAACACCAGGGCATGGAAGAGACTAACGTCATCAGGCTTATTTATTCGTTCGCCATATGTCATATTATATACGTAGCAGCATATCTAAACTTGTATACAGCCGAAAAACTCAAAATCAACGCACTCATCATCAAATCAACGCAAAGGCGTACAAACAAGCTTTAGGCCTTCCAGATAGGACCAGCAACGAAAAACTGTTTCAACTGGGCTTACATTACACTTTAGAGGAGATGATAGAAGCGCAACAGATTGCCCAGTTGGAGAGACTAGCCAGCACGCGCACAGGACGGTGTATCCTTGACAAGTTGGGGATAAATTACCATAGGCAACAAGGAATTAAACTGTCGGTTCTAAAGGTGATAAGGGAAAAGATCCAGGTCCCCAATCTGCCCAAAAATATGCACCACGAACCTATTCAGGGCAGAAGAGAAAGCCGCGCTAGAACTCTACTTAAGGCCTACGGCAGAGACAAGGAGGCGTTGTTCGTAGACGCAGCGGAGTACCCTAGTCACAAATATTACGTTGCGGCAGTAATGAACACCGACCGCAAATGCGTAAACGCGTGCTCCATACGCTCGGATAATTCAGAAATCACGGAAGAGGTGGCTATTGCACAGGCCATAATTTCCCCAAAGTGTTGGTATGTCATCAGCGACTCGCAGTCGGCACTCCGTAAATATGCACGAGGAAGAATATCTCCCGACGCAGCCACCATACTCTTCCGCAAGGCAAATCTCATATCATCCGAGGCATTTGAAGAAAGGTATCTTATGCGGTTCCCAGCCCACACCCCGTGTGCGTCCCTCATTCCCAACCTCCACGAGGAGGCTCACCGCGTAGCGTGAGGTCTCACTTACCGCACTCGCGATGGAGCTTCCCATGAGGTACTGGGAGGAGAGGACAGGTGAGAGAGGGACAGAATGTTTAGGTTCTGTGATATTGTTATGAGGCCAAGAGGAGTCGAGGCGCAGATTTCCACCACCTAGCTCCAGATTAGACGGATCTCAGGAGGTTGATTGGAGGCGACTTCAAACTAGAACATTTCCCAACACGAAGCACCTAAATCACATCTACCCCGAACTATACCCAGATGACTCGTGTAAGCTATGTAGTATGAGACGCGCCACCCTACAGCATATGTTATGGGAATGCACACAGATACAGGACGCCAATGCAGTATCCCCAGAGCAGCTTGGGGGCACGGTGCAGAGCCGCGCTGATCAGCTCAATCGGACAGATCAAATATGGGCCATCCAGCGAGCATGGGAGGCGGCTGAGGGACAGGGTCTCTCCACTGCCCCTGGCGCGGCTTAGGCCCACGCCTCAATCCGCTGGTTAAATAAAGTTTGCTTACTCACTCACGACCATCCCTCCGAACCTCAACGAGAACGCCCACCGAACCTTGAGAGAACTAACCCACCACAGCTCAAACAGCGACGGCCTGGCACCCCGCACCCACCACGGAAGGGGGAACGACTCCGCTGAATGTGATGGGGAATATGGAGGTGATGCGATGACAATGAAGAATATGGAATAAAAGACGACAGAGACACACTGGTCGCGTACTATGACATATTTGTACACAATACGCAACAACTAGACTAGTATCTTCACCACACAAACAGCTACTCAGATCTCAAAAAACAAACTGGAAAAGATTGCAAACCAGAACTTTTCCAAATCCAGTACATCTTAACAAAGTGAATTCCAGACAATACCCACAAGCAATCTGTGCCCACTGTAAGCATGAAGACGCAGGTTTGGCGTTTATTCTATGGCACTGCACACGTGTAACGGTAATATACTGAGAGCCCGATATAGGACCGGACCTTCCCGAGGAGCATCGGCTACGTGCGCTGAATATAGCTAAGATTTGCGCGACCATTCATGGGCAATCTAGCGGGCCCGGACAGCGGCGGAAAGGCTACGCCTCACCGCACGAAGCGACTACGTGCCCTGAGCCCGGCCAGGTAACCTAGCAGGGTATTTCGTTTGTTTGTTTTTTTGCTTAGGCTTTGTTTAGAAAAATTTATTGCCACAAACGTAAATAACACTCAACAGAACATTTTCTTGCTAGACTTACTCTAACGATTATGACAAAACAGACGTCATATAGATGAACATGGATATGATATGACGTTCAAAGAACGTGTACATTGGATGGTTCACACAAACACAAACACAAAAATACTTCAAGGTAAACAAGGGATACAAATAAAACATGAATATGTACATTTTGCATATTTACATGTTGGCATGCCATTTCTGCCTGCGTACCGACACATCAGCCTACCAATACCAGGCCGGTCGAAAGACAAGTTTCACTCGTTCGTGACAGACCGACACAAAAGTGCAAGACCAGTGCCGAAGAAATTCCTCTTCACCGAGGAAGAAGAGCTCTTCCGACAAAACAGGCAGCAGCTCCGAGTACAATCGCTCTAAAATCGGGTAGAGCGCGTGGCGGTGGCGGCCCGCTGCAACCGCCTAGCAGCGGTTGCGCCAGAAGCAAGGAGAGCCGGCAACAATGAGAAGACCAGCGAGGCGGCCTCGCGAACAACGCCTAAAAGAAACAAAGCGATTTACTCTCAGGCAGCGAAATCCGGCATGTACGGCTCTCCAAAGAACGCGAGCAATGACACACTGCCTTGAAAATGCTGATTTGTTTGCCGAAGGGAGCAGTTCGCACATGTTGCTGACTGCACCATTCGTCATCTTTCGATGCGGTAGAGAGTAGGAAGCACACTGTGATGGTTAAGGAACGTTCGTCACAAGTTTGTTGATAGCGGACGAGGAAGGATTAACATGAACTTTTTATTTCATGGCATGGGTGGAACGGCTGACGGCGCACGGATACGCTACCGTCTGCAGCGCCGTTGAGTCGGACGTCGCGGCCAAGCCAGCAGTCAGGGTCGCAACTCCGGTGGTCCAGGATCAGGCCACGGCTCACCAGGACCACACCCGGTAGGCCTCGCCCACGAACCTGCTCCCGGCCACTGCACCCAGGCAGGAGCCGTTCGGCAGGTCTCGGCCTTGCACCCATCCCAGGCGCCACATGAAGTCTCGGAGGTGTCCAAGCAAAAAAGAAGCCGTTAACGTGCTCCAAGACACCCGTCTAGAGCGGGCTGGCGTGACCGACGGAAGCAACGAAGCAGCAGTTGCCTCAACTATGTGGTTGTTCAAAACATCTATGCCAGGACAGCTCGACTTCACGTGGCGAAAAATTGCAACAGTTGTTGCATAAAATGCAGAAAGTGTTATTGACTGCGGACCCCTGTTCAGTTGCACATTAGGCATCGAATGCCGAAGGTGAGTACCCAGAAAGTAATATGCAAGCGTTCGTGCGAGAGATTCCTCCCCTTGCACTACGCGCATAAGGAAGCGCAGTGCCAGCAGCCGACAGCGTATGGACACTGAAGGGAAAGCAAAGCCTCCCTGATGACGCTGCTGTCCCAGTGCCGCACGAGAGACCAACTCAGTGCCGCCTGACCAAAAAAAGAAACACAAAGTAGACTGCAGTGATCGTACGATACGTAAAGATGGTTGAATGACGTGAGAAAGATACCAAATGCGACCGCAAAATAGTCTGCGCAAGGCACCTCCGCTCAAGAAGCGGGAAGCCAAAATCCCGTGCATCCTGAATTTTCAGTCTTACTTCTTCGAGAGCGTTTAACCGAATGGATTCGCAAATGCCGTAGTGGTTGTATAAAATACCTAAAATACAAAGGAACATGGCCGACTGAATGGAAAAACCGGCGCTAAGCCTGGAGTTTGGAGAGCCAATGAAGAAATACCGGGATTTGGAGATTTTCAACGCTGCACCTGAAATGTCGCCATACTGGGAAAATACACGCAGGTTGCGTGAAAGGCTATCTTCATCTCAAAGGTACAAGGTTATATCAACAGCAAAAGCTGTGACTTTCAAGACACCGCTACCAGGAAGCGCAAGACCCCGGACACGTGAATCCGCGTCAAGAGCACGCAAGTATGGCTTAAGGCTGAGGACAAATAGCACAGGAGACAATGTACATTCCTGACGGACCCCACGTGTTATGGAAAAGGCGGCACTTTCCCAGCCATCCAGAACTGTTGTGCTTTCCAGACCAGTGTATGTATTTTTAATCATTTCCACAAACAAATTACAAAAGCCGAAGGCTGTGAGCACATTAAGGATATACGCGTGCTCTACACAGTCAAACGCTTTCTCCTGGTCCAAAGACAAAAGAATACCACGCGCAGATCGCGACAGAGTATAGGCTATGATATCCCGTGTGGTAAATGGCAAGCTGTGTATTTCTCCTCCAAGCACTGAAGAAGTCTGGTGATGACCCACCAGGGTGTTCAACAGACCCCTCAAACGTTCAACGGCTACCGCCGCGAATATCTTATAGTCAACGTTGAGGAGCGTGATAGGTCTCCAATCTTCAGGATTAACAGAGGAAGCATAACCTTTTGGAATAAGCACAATGCGTCCATCTCGAAAACTTGATGGAAAGATACCGTCCTCGTAGCATCGCCGGATAACCGCGGTAAAGGTAGCACCAGTCTCATCCCAAAATGTCAAGTAAAACTCAACAGCAAAACCGTCTAACCCAGGAGCCGTTCCACGTTTCATAGCTTCCAGTGCCGATTTTACCTCTTCAGCCGAAGGAGGGATGTGCGCGCAATCCGCAGCTTCTTGGGAACTATGGGGCAAACTTCTAAGCATTGGCGGTGTTTCATCACAGTCCGCATGCCCGAACACGACAAGAAAACAGATTGATCACGCGTAGGAAGCAGCTTCGCAGGTAGTATTTGTGGTCTTATAGAGACAGATAGCTGTGATTGCCCAAAAAACGAATGTATCGCGTAGCGCAGCACCTCGGGATGTGCACATGAATTGTGTCTACAGCGCCATGCTGCTGCCACCTGGGACGAAGCAGCAGTCAACGCTGAAAGCGTTCACGCAGTTCACGCTGCCACGCTCGCATCAGAGGAGAAGGTGTCTCGGCGCGCAAAGCAATGCGTAACTTCATCGCAGTATCAGCAAGCTCTTCAGAAACGCGTCGACGAAGCGAACGCCCACCTACTGCGCAGCGCAGGCGCCACTGTGTTTTAAGCGCATCCCAATCATCAGGACCAGATGCCGTGAGCGACACACGTATTGCGCGTGAAAAATCTGATCTTGAGCGCACGTCCAGCAGGACACGAACATCAAGACACCATGGCTTTTCCGAAAAAGAAAATAGAACTTCGAGCTTCAAGACAATAGGCCGATGATCAGATACGTACACAGGAGAAGGTGGGAAGGACGGAACGCATAAATCGGGGACGAACGCCTCTAACGCTCGTGGAATATAAGCCCGGTCGAGCCTGCTGCAGAATCGTCCGCGTCGCCATGTCCAAACAAAGGTATTTCCGTGCACTACATTGTGCGCGTCCAGTAATGAAAAGTGGTAGACAAGGCGTCACAGCTCACGTGAATTCCAAGCAGACCGCCCCAAGCCAGGATTTTGTACATCGGTTCGCGTATTTAGAACGCAGTTGAAGTCACCAAGCAGAATGACATCAGGACCGTCAAGAAAAAACACATCCAGGTCTCTAAAAAAGTCATTAGACTGTCCAGCTTGCGCTTGCCCATACACACACAGTATCCTTAATCTGAAAGAAAAGCAGCTACAGTCTAAAGCCAAAACCCTGCCCACGCCATTGTAAAAAGCATGATGATCCCGTAATAGAGCTCGATTAAAAATAATAATACCTACTCCAGTAAAATAAGATGTAGCGAAAGAGAAATAACAACCTAGGTTGAACTTTCGTTTAAAAGGAAGCACGTCGAATAGCGGGAAGAAATTTGTTTCCTGGAGGCACAAAACATAACAATTTACAACAACGGGCGTCACTAATCACTTCAGCCTGCTTTGCCGGACTGCAAAAACTCTGAACGTTCATTGAATGAATATGCAGTGTAGTGGCCATAATAGAAAGTAAAGACTAACCTGGACGCATAGTTCTAGACGGTGTCCTGAAAAGTGTCCAGGGGACACTTCCTCAACCAAATTACAACGCACCGTTCGACCCTCCAGAAGAGGGTCGAAGTTTTTTGGACCTGTAGCGTCTCAATGCGCCGCTCGTCAAGGAAGAAGCAGTTGGCATTTGGGCCGCGCGGCGGGTGCAACGCGATAATAAAAAAAATCAGTTCAAAAACTGAACGCTGTCAGGGCTGGATCTTTTCCGAGTTAGCTCCGACAGTTAATGGTGACCCGATAAAAAAACACACAGCCCGATCATCTCGCATGAATTCCGCCGGCTCTGCCACCAATCCTATCGGTCCTGACGCCCAAGAAGACGCCAAACCTAGCGGTGCTGCAGTCGCTGCCATTCAACATGTCAACCTGCCACTATTTTGGCCCAACAGCCCCAGCACATGGTTTCTGCAGGTTGAGGCGCACTTCCGTCTACGGCAAATCACCAGCCAACAGACCAGGCACTGGCATCTGGTATCCTGCTTACCTCCGGACGTAGCCGACGACTTAGGTGATATTTTAGCGTCGCCACACCCAAGCCATCTCTACGCCACGTTGAAGGCAGCTATCATTTCCCGCAAGACTGAGTCCGAACACAGCTGACTCCAACAGCTCATCACGGCTACAGAGCTCGGTGACCGTCGCCCATCACAGCTCCTGCGACGCATGCGACAGCTCCTTGGCGGCCCCTCCGCCCCTCAAGAGGAGAAGCTGTTACGTGAGTTGTTCCTCCAGCGCTTACCGCAGAGCATGGTCCCGGTCCACGTAGCTGCAGGAGATGTCCCACTAGACACACTCGCTGAAATGGCTGACCGAGTGGCGGACTACTCACGGGCACATAGCCTCAACGCCATTACCACACCGCCACCGGCCACCGCTGCAGACCCGGCCCTCGCGAGCATCGAGAACCGTTTGGACGCCCTTGTCAGGCGCCTCGATGACTTTGTATCTGCGCAACGTCGACCGTCATCCAGGTTCCAGATACACAGTCGCTCCTCCACGCCCCCACGTTCTCCGGAACTTCGGCCACCTGACGCGCCGCGGGACGTTTCATCCTCAACCGTGTGCTGGTACCACAGCCGATTCGGTGCCTCTGCTCGCAAATGCATTCGCCCATGCTCCTGGTCGGGAAATGCGACGACCGTCCACTTACGGCGGCAAGTGTTACTGGTTGAAAGTCATGCCGCCTTTTCTATGTTTCTGATAAGATCACTGGCGCTTGCTTCCTAGTCGACACAGGAGCCCAGGTTAGCGTCATCCCGGCATCGTGTGCAGATCGCCGTCGCAACGAACAGACCTGCCCACTCCAAGCGATCAAGAATTCCGCCATTCGCACATACGGCCAACGCTCTCTTACACTTGACCTTGGACTACGCCGTTCGTTCCGCTGGATTTTCATCCTCGCTGACGTCTCGCAAGCTGTTCTTGGAGCTGACTTCCTCAGTTTTTTCAACCTTGCTGTGGTCATGCATGCTCATTGCCTCATTGATCTCAACACCCGCTTCTCCATCAATGGTGTACTCTGTACTTCCTCGCCAACGGGACTGCGAGCTCTCACACCTGTTTCGCCGTATGCAAAAATACTCGACGACTTTTCTAGCATCACGAAGCCACACACCAGATAGTCACCGGTGAAGCATTCCATCACCCACCACATTGTGACTACTGGACCTCCCGTTTTTACACGACCCCGTCGACTATCTGGAGAACGCCTCGCCTTCGGCCGCCGTGAGTTTGAGCACATGCTTGAACTCGGCATTGTGCGGCCTTCCTCAAGCAACTGGGCGTCGCCACTCCACATGGTGCCGAAGAAAGATCCTGGAGACTGGAGACCATGTGATGATTACCGCGCTCTCAATGCCCACACCTTACCAGACCGCTATCCACTTCCTCACATACAGGATTTCACATCAAATTTGGCTGGGTGCACAATCTTCTCTAAGATTGACTTAATGAAGGCTTACCATCAGATTACTGTTGAACCCGCCGATATTCCGAAGACGGCCATCACCACCCCATTCGGTCTGTTTGAATACGTGAGGATGCCTTTTGGATTGCGCCACTCTGCACAGACCGTTCAGCGCACTTTCAACGAGGTCACGCGAGGTATCCATTTCGTATTTGCCTACCTTGATAACCTCCTTGTAGCAAGCTCATCCGGCCCTGAGCATGAAGCCCACCTGCGCACCCTGTTCCACCGCCTGGATGATTACGGCTTCTTAATTAAACCCAATAAGTGCGTCTTCGGCGTCACTACAGTAGAGTTCCTAGGCCACCTTGTCACTCCAAAGGGTACCGAACCGCTCGCCAGCAAAGTGAAGGTTATTCAAGACTTTCCACCCCCGACATTAGTTAAGAGACTCCGAGAATTTCTGGGCCTACTATACTTCCATCGCCGCTTTCTTCCGAAGTGTGCCGCATTTCTAAAGCCCTTGACTGACCTATTGGCTCAAAAGAAAGACCAGGCTGCGCCACTGGAGTGGCCCAAGGACGCTGCATCTGCCTTCGACACTGCCAAGAAGGCTCTGGCAGACGCTACCATGGTCATACATCCCGTCCCTGATGCCCCAATTCGTCTCATCGCCGATGCATCAAGCGTGGCAGTTGGCGCTGTTCTCGAGCAGCACGTATCCGGTTGGCAGCCCCTTGGGTTTTTCTCGCAAAAAATGCAGCCACCAGAGACAAAATACAGTACATTTGCCCGATAACTCCTCACAGCATACCTCGCCATCAAACATTTTCGTTATTTATTGGAGGGCCGGGACTTTTGCGTCGTTACAGACCACAAGCCCCTGACGTTTGCCTTCCATTGCAATCACAGCAATTATACTGCACGGGAGATACGTCAACTATGCTTTATTTCCGAGTTCACTGTGGAACTCAGACACGTACATGAGCCGGAAATTGCAGCTGCTGATACGCTATCCCGCATCGATGCCTTGTCGACCCAGCCACCACTAGACATCGAAGCGCTAGCAGCTGCGCAAAGCAACGATATTGAGCTGCATCGTCTTCGCTCTTCATCCACGTCTCTATCGTTAACGGAGTGCACTCTTCCGTTTTCTACCTCATTAATAACGTGCGAAACTTCTAGTGGCATCCCTCGGCCCTTTGTGCCTTCAGCTTTTCGTCGTGCAATTTTTGATCAATTGCACAACATGAGCCATTCTGGTATTCGTGCGACCCAGAAGCTAGTCACATCTCGTTTCCTTTGGCCAAGCATCAATGCTGATGTCCGACGCTGGGCGCGAACCTGCCTTGAGTGCCAGCGCGCTGAAGTTCATCGTCACACTGTCACGGCAACATCCCCGTTTCGGCCTCCAGACGCAAGGTTTTCTCACGTCCATCTTGACATCGTCGGTCCTCTTCCGTCATCGCAAGGAGCCTGTTACCTGCTGATATGTGCGGATTGCTTCACTCGATGGCCGGAAGCGTTTCTCATTTCCGACATTACAGTTGCCAAGGCTTTTACAAACGGCTGGGTGTCGCGCTTTGGATGCCCTTCTGTCGTCACCACTGATCGCGGTCGTCAGTTTCAATCGGCCCTTTTCACCGCACTTGCCAATATCCTGGGCATTCAATACATCCACACAACTGCCTACCATCCTTCCGCCAGTGGCATGGTCGAACGGCTTCATCGACAACTGAAAGCTGCCCTCACTGCTCACCAGCCAAGGAAACGTTGGCTCGACCACCTCCCCTTCGTACTTCTGGGCATCCGATCAGCATTGAAAGTGGATCTCGGCTGCTCATCAGCCGAACTAGTCTATGGCGTTTCCCTGCATCTTCCAGGAGAATTCTTCGAGCCATCATCGCCACCTTCCACTCACGATGCCTCCACGTACATTCGAGAGCTGCGCACCACGTTTCGGGACCTTGCTCCTGTGATTCCTGCCGACCGACACCCCCAGTCTGTCTTCTTCAGTCAGGATCTGCATGACTGCAGTCACGTCTTCATTCGGCGTGACCAAATACGGCCACCTCTAACACCAGCCTATGATGGCCCACTCCGCGTACTCCTTCGTACACCTAAGACGTTCACGCTGGACATCAATGGCCGTGAAGACGTCGTGGCTGCTGATCGACTGAAACCTGCGTATATCGCCGCTCTCGCGGCCGCAGGGTTTCAATCTAAAGTCCAAATGCCAACATCCAAGCATGTCCACTGGGCGACTCCTCTGGTGATTCCTACGGCTCTCGCTCTACGGGAAGGGGGGGAGCCCTGTAGCGGCTCAATGCGCCGCTCGTCAAGGAAGAAGAAGTTGGCATTTGGGCCGCGCCGCGGGTGCAACGTGATAATAAAAAATCAGTTCGAAAACGTAACGCTGTCAGGGCTGGATCTTTCCCGTGTTAGCTGCGACAGACCGATGGGATTTATCACGGCCATCACTGCGTTCATCGGAGCAAGAGCTGGAAGTGTTCCCTTGCTTTGTTTCACGTGAAGCTTCCATGTCAACGTCAAAATCGGCAAGGCTAGACAGTCCGATGCTACTATCCAGTCCCAGGCTGAAGCCGTCTTCCGAAGACGTGTCCTGTGGAGGTAGGGACTGAGCCGCCGGCAAGCTTGGATCCACATCCTTGATGCTGGCAGATGTCCACGTCTAGGCAGGCCGGTGTAGGCACCCTTTGTGTGGGCCAATTTTTACGTGTACGACGCAATGTCGAAATGGACTGAGCGGCCGCCACAGAAGTGGCTGTGGTATTTTCGCCACTGTTTTCCGAAATAACAGGGGTTGTAGGGTAAACTTCAACAGCAGAAGCCTGAGAACTGGGGTCATTTGCGCACTGAACATCAAGTGGCGTCAGAGAAAAGACGCCGATGCCGTTTGCAGGGCAGTGCGTTGCGTCTTTCAAAGCGCACGGTTCCTGCAACAGCGGGGAGTGTGACGCACCAAGCGTCGCATCGACAATCGCGCTTTCGTTGCGCGCTTCGTTTGAAGGAACATTTAGGGGTGAGGCCAGCACAGCATCGGTGACCTCCTCTGCATCCCCCGAGTCGGTAGTTGGTTCCGTTCTCGGTGTCAGTGTTGGGAAGTCACCAGTGGCAGCGTCGGAGTAAGAGCGGCGGACAGGGCAAACCACAGTTGGGTGGCCGTCCCCGCGGCGTCGACACTGGCGGTCACATCTTTCACAAACGTGACCGTGCACACCACAGCGACCACAATGCGGTGTTGCGCACTGGGCTCGTAGATGGTCCCCTGAGCCGCATCTTCAACACACACGCTGGAGACCACGGTAGTCAAACGTAGCACGGTGACCGGAGATGCGCAGGTAGTTCGGCACAGGATTAGCGGCGTTCATCTTCATTCGAACATACCGCGTTCCAGTGAGTACGCCGCGTCGCCCGCTCATCAAACCACTAATGACAGTGACCACCTTGCCATATCTTGATAACGCTTAGACGAGAGCTTCGTTTGAGACGAACGATCGCAGGAACAGGCAGGCGCCGTTGGTCACTTGTGGGCCAACGGGAACGACTTGAACACGATCGCCGCCAATCACCAGGCAGCCAGCATTGACGATTAGAGACATGGAGGAAATGCTCTTAATGGTGATTCGGAAGTTTCAAGCTCCCTGATGATGCACGCAGTAAACCTCTGAGAGGCCGACTATTGAGGCCATCGCATCAACGACGGTCTCGGCACTAGTCCCCGTAGGGACAACAACGTCGAAGACAAGCGCCTTCGAAGGCGTCCAAGGCACGACGGGCACCATGACTCCTACTGACGGACGCCCCTGATGTAGAACGATCAGAGACGTCCTTAGCACTTGCCAACCGAAGCCTTTCATTTTAGGGGCGAAGCTTCTTATGGTGGCACCCGTTCTTCCCTCATAGTTGTTGTAGTGTGTAACAAGTAACATTTTGACCTCCAAGGTGGTGTTGGTGAGAGATTTCTTCTGTGCGTTGTTGAACAATAAAAAAATAGTGCTCAATGTACATTCCAATGGCTGCTAAGGGGGAATGACAGACAGCAGCATTCGGGTTTTAGTTAACGCGCATGCTGCGATCCCCATTAGCAGCCATTTGCAACAACATTGAGCACTATCGGACAAGAAAGGGTTGCTGTGTTATACTCGCTGGGTGTAACCTCCGTAGTTTAGAAAGCTTTAGCGAGCGTTGGGCCGCAGTGCCACGAATACAATGAACTAGTATAAACCATGAATTTGAGGTTTTTAAAGGTGAAAAGTAGATACGAAGCGCACGCCGCAGGAAAGTAAAAGCCAAATTCTCCTGTCTCTCATTTTCCATCAGCAGCCATTGGCATGTACATTGAGCACTATCTGACAGGAAAAGGTTGCTACGTTATACTCACTGGGCGTAACCTCCTTGGTTTTAGAAAGGTTTAGCGAGCGTTGGGCCGCATTGCACTGAATACAGTGAACTAGTATATACACTGAACTCGAGGTGGTTAAAAGGTGGGAAGTAGACCCGAAGCGCAAGTCGTAAGAAAGTGTGCGTGTGCCACCTCTCGTTTAGTCCTTGGAATGTCTGCTGGAAGGTGGTGCTTCTATATGGGGAATATATGATGAAAAGATGCGAGACGGTGGTACTTGGAGTGTTGAATAGATGGACGAACGGACACACAGACAGATGCATGGATGGACGCATGAACGGACGCAGGCGCGGATGCATGGACGAATGCAGGGACGGACGCACAAACAGACACGCGCATGGACGGGCGGAAGCAAGAACGAATGGTCGGACGAATGCTTCGGCCCACTCTCCATCATTCCCTCCGTGGACATGCTGCCAATCTTTTTTTGCCCGTCCGCCTGCCATGTCTCGATCGGCGTCCTCGTCACCTGCTCGCAGCAAACGACACAGAAAGTGAGCGATTTGGCCCTGCCTTAGGTGCTCATTGGTGGTGTTGAGCTAATCGCGTAAATCTGTTCACTCTTCGTGAAAATGGCGCGTATAACTGCACCGATTCCCGTAGGCACGCTTAACGTGCGTGGATTTTCTATATGTCGTTAACAGTGTCAGGTCAGGCGTCTCATTGCAGAAAAAGACTTGGACATGCTTGTGGCCAAGAGACAATGTTGAAAGTCAGAATGCAACCCAACATAATTTCACTTCTTTCAGCACCTGATTTATTGTGTGTGTTAACCTTGCAGAAGGTACTTCTGCGGTGTGTGCAATAATTTCTGAGAAATAATTGGGAATTGTTGAGGAAACAGTAGAGTACCGTAAAGCTTCGTCTTTAGGAGTTGAACGCAATAGCGGCATCCTCTTTGTAGAGCGTACTTCAGAGAATTAGTGCATGAAACCTTTTTCGGATGGGCTATGCCCCCATTACGTGGCCTTAAAGCAAAAGGCGCAGCAACATGTGTACTTCTTGTAGTGGAGTACCGGCTTTAAGCCATGGAGCCTTTATAATAATCCCATATTCTTACGCCCGGGGGCAAGAACGCTTGAGCACGCATTATTACTGCAATATTTCATGTTTTATTGTGAAGAATATATTCAAGATACGTGCGCTTATGAACCAAAAAAGCTACCTTGACTGCATTCCCAAGCAGAGGAAGTTCTTTTCACTGTTTTCGCAAGCAGAGGCATGAACGTTTGGTAAAACAGCCGCTTGCCACGCAAACGACCTGATTTCGGTCCCCACTCAGACCCCAAGGACTCTGGTTCAGTCCCCACACTATTCTAACGTTTTTTATCATTTACTTATTTTATTTGCATCATTATTGATCTCCCGGTCAGGTATATCTTGATTTTTCGCTCAGAGCCAGCGACCCAAACGCTGACACCCACGCCGACACCAACGCCGACACCGTCGCCGACACTGGAATTTCTGCGAAACAAGCTGTTTAACGCTGCCACGTTGACAGTGGTTCGTTCTTTGTATGAAAGATTTGTTTTGTGTGATTTTATCTATCAGAAGGCAAAGATCAAAATAACCTACGTGTACGCAAGAAGAGACCCTCGTGATCACTTTTGCTTTGTCCAAGAAATGTCTCCTTCGTTTGACACTAATAGGCTACTGGTTGTACTTGTAGATTTCAACTGTGTGTTCAGTGCAGATGATTGATCTAGCTGCTTAGATAGAAAGTGACAGCGCTGATTACCAAAACAGATTATTAACTAGTATTCCCTTCAGTATGCTGCTTTCTTAGCTAAAGGCTGATTGTACCGTCATTAAACCACTTCTAAGAATCCACCCACGCAAGGTTACACAGAGCTTAGGTGGTATTAGAGCTTGCAAATGTTTATGATGGTATGCTGTTGAATAAGTCTCATTAAGCGATCACTGATCTGTCATGTGCTCATTAGGCCAAAAACAAGATTCTAAACGTGCATCTATATGGCACCTCTGGAAAACAAATGCTAAGCTACTTAGCGTCGATAAGTTTTTCAGTTGCATCAAAGAATAATTACACAAACGTGGCGCCCTCGCATTTAGAAACAGGTCGGAAAATTGATAATACATCAAATCTACTGTGGAAATGCATGCCATGGAAATGCATGCAGAAATATGGTACAAGAAAGGTGTGGAAGATAACAGTTTAAAGAAGTTGCTTGTGGGATACAGCAAGGAAGACACAGAAAACCCCAGAATTAGTGGCAAAGTTCATTGAGAAACTAAAAACAAACTCGAGGTCATCGATGTTCCTACATTCTAATGTGCGGTTCTAGGGGCTCGAGCAGACAGGTTACTCGCTGACGACGTGCATAATCAGCGATTTCTTACTACTAAAAAAAGTGTGCGCGTGCTAAAGACATTACGCGATTTAAATATAGTGGCCAGTTAACCACAAAACCAGAACAGATATAAAGAATGCATTCACAGATCATTATCACGAAGTAATTTTCAATCGCATACCCAAAGAAGCAACTTTTGAAAAACTCTTTCTAAGCATTTTGCTAACTTTATATCCCCAAGCTACAGAAAGTTTGCCGTTTTATAAAACTGTGGGAGATATAGAAGTAGGTATAGACAAACTGCATAACGGGAAATCTCCAGCTGCACATGGGATAACGGCAGTATTTTACAAGACATTCAAGGCAGAGTTAGCCGCTGTTCTGAAAAATTGTATTCGCTGAATCATTTAACAAGGGTAGCCTACCACCTTCATTCAAGAAAGCACACACTCTTCTGATCCTGAAATCAAAGACCGTCTAAGAATAAAATATGTATCTGGCTATATACCGATAACGTTAGCGAATATGAACTACAAAATACTAATTAACGTTCTCGCGATGCGGTTTCAAAGTCACGTGTGCAGTGGTTGACCCACACCAAACCTGTGAAGTAAGACCAAGATCAATTATTAAGAACATACATGTAACACGAAGCATATTAGGGGGGGCTCTGATGCTTACTTCAGATGGGTTACGATGTAGCGAATTGATCTAGCGAAAGCTTTTGCCATAGCATTTTTTATATTGTTAGAACATGTAGGTGTTGGCATTGTGATACTGAAGGGTGCTGAGATGGCTTGCGACAATTGTTCTTTCAAGTTGATTGTGAACCGCAATTTAGCGTGAACAAATAATGTACGTTCATCTGTAAGGCAAGGATGCCCACTTTCGCCTTCATTATTTGCTTTGTACCTAGAACCTCTGTGTGTGACCATTACTAAAAATAAAGTATACAAGATTTTCAATGTGAGGTGAACATACTGGCTTATTCTGATGATATTGCAATATTTTGTACCAATCAAGAGAGCATACCGACGTGAAAGAACATTGTACGAAGGTTTTGCGATGGTACTTGTAGCATTGTAAATATAGTCAAGTTTGCTGGGCTGTGGCATGGAATTTTAGAAGCGTTACCCGTTGTGTACGAAATAAATAATGGTCAAGCAGGCCGAACACATACTTTGGTGTGCTGATATACAAATATCAGAACAACGATGATCTGTGGGTCGAAAAATCCAAGAGCTACCTGTTGTGACACAGACGGGAACGCCGTGACATGTCCGATTGTGCTCACGCGACTATATGCAACGTCGTCTTTGTATCGCGGCTGGTTTACTTGTTGCAAATACTGTCGTGTTCCAGGCTCAATATCCAAAGTATTCATAAGATTCTTGCTGTTTTTGTGTGGCAGTACCAGTACGAATGGAGAAGCCGCTACAACCTCTCCTTAGAGGGCCACTCACCAGGTTTGACAATTTTGAGCTGACAAGCGCAATGCGTACATGGGGCGTTCAAGATCCCGTCTGCCAAAATTTTCAACGCTACGCGCCGCGGAAACGGTTCAAATTTCAAGATGAACGCTGCTCTCCCTTCCTTTTGCGGGCACTCGTCCATAAAATGAGAGCAGGATGTGCGCGTATGAATGGCCCTACGTACATGGCAACGCAGTGACATTGGTCCTTTACGTAGACAACTGTGCTCTGACGTTACTAACAGTGGCATGTGACATGGCAAAATTATTTAACACGACCTGCGTAGTTTGTGTATTTGCTGCTTGATAATAATAATAAATCTCTAGATAAGTAATAGGACGCCATAAGGGAATGTGAGCATTTTTTTTCATTGTTTTTTTTCAATCATCGCCACGGGATGTGTGGCTAATGTGCCGGCGTTTTGCATCATTTCGTGTCCCTGCTGTCAGCGCATCGAGCAGACGACAGCCGAGAAAGCGAAAGTAACACTTCTACGCGTTCGCGTACTCATTGTGCTCATCTATTCTACCGCTAACAAACCAGAGTTTCCACACTCTTTCTAAATGTTCATTCGAGCACGAACACACGACACGATCACTCACATACGCACACACCCAAACATCAAACATACACAGTGCTCACTTCCAACTTATTTATTCATAGCTCGAAGGCTCGAATTTACACAGGACACATGTGCGCACTAGCACCATATAGAAGGCCAACGACATACATTATCAATACGTACAGTTAATAAATGTTACTGCCTCAGAGCAAGAAACTTGAATTCGCTTGGTAACAACGATAGCAAAGGGGTGCTTATCAGTGATGTTTAATTTTGTTTTGATGAAAAAGGCCTCTAAGACTTCACGTGCAGTTTTACTTGCGCTTCTGCCTAGAATCTTCGTCTCCGAAATCGTGCGTCACAACCACACGAGATGACATGCGCAACCAGGTGCGCATACTTGTCATCTCGTTTTGTTAATTTTTGGGTGTGTTTTCCTAATCGGTCTATAACACACCGTTCGGTTTGGCCAATGTTCACTTTTCCGCAGCATAAGGGCATGGAGTACACTACCCCCATGAAACACTTAACAAAGGCCCTCTCATATTTCGTCTCGCAGCCGCGCTTCTTCCTATCGCCCACACGTTGGCACAGTCTTCCGTTTTTTTTCGGGTACGAAAAACACCATCGGTACGCCGTGCCTGGCCGCAACTTTTTTGAGGTTGTGCGAGAACTTATAATGTATGGCACAACTTCTGGCCTAATCCTCAAGGGCTGGGTAGCAGTCATCGCTTCCCGTGTTTCACGTTTAAATTTCTGCAGAAGTGATTATGCAACGGCCGTAATGACCGATCGAGGGAACCCAGCAGCCTCGAATCGGCTCACCTGATTGAGGAAACTAAGTTTCATGTTGTGTCGGCACGACCTCTTTAGCGCTGATTCCAAGCAAAGAGACGCAACGCCCCTCTTCAGAATCTTTGAGTGGGCAGAATCGTACGAACAAACTCCTTCTCAACATGTACGAGGTTAATAAGACAAGCAAAAATGCTCATCGTTCCACGTGAATCTTATGTCTAAAACCTGCAGACAAGCTTCTTGTGGCAACTCAACAGTAAAGAAAAGCCCTCGTCCTAGTCTTATAATAATGTTTAATATAAAATCAGGGGATGTATCACCCTGCTAATCTAAAAGAATTCAAAAAAACTGTCAATGTACTTAAAAACCTGTAAAACCTCCCCCCCCCCTTCTTAAAACATTCTCCGATTACCTATCTACATCCGTAAAAAATATCGCAAAGAACCGGCGTGACACAGGCACCGATGCAGATTCTCTACCGCTGAAGAAAGGGCTTTTCGTCAAACGTTATAAAGGTTACGTTGAGATAAATTTCTGAAAGCCTTAAAAATGTTCTACACAAACGTCTGCGTCATAGATAAAATCAACTCCAATCTCTTCAATGCAGGATTTTACAGAGGCTAGAAGCTTGTCATGTGGCACGGAATAATACAGATCTACAACATCCACTCAAAAGGCGTTGCCTGCCGTATCACGAGACCGCGAGAAGTCGCATACATCACTTGAGCCTTTCGTACGGAAAAGGTCATTCACCACGAGATTCTTTAGCTTGCTCTGAAGAAATATGCTATGTTAATCTGCCAAGACTCTCCTTCACTAACAATAGTGGGGTGATTCCACGAGAGATCGACACGGGTCCAAAAGTTTATATTTTAGATTTAATTAAGTACGTTATATTTCGTGCACCTCTCACCAGGTAGCCCGAAAGTCAACTTCGTTTTATGAATAACGGCATAACTTACGAGAAAAAGAATGTCGAACTTTACCAACACGGAGGCACCAATTTTGTCACCTGTCATTTTCGAAAATTGCAGATGCTCTAAAAAGACAAATATTTTTGTTTCAAGGAAGATATTTTTTACCTGAAATGCATGTCTAATTAAGAATGACTTCGTACGATTTCAAGTTTGTAGACCTTAAGAAAATAGCTTTTAAAAATGTCTAATTTTGCGATAGTGTAAAATGAGTTACGTATTCACCCTTTTTTTTCTCCAAAAGTAATGCAAGCAGCGATTTCAAACTTGACAAGTTTCAAGAATATTGTGCGTTCATTAGGTACATAAATTATTGCTGCCATAAGGCAAATGTAAATTTTTATATATTGCCTCAAAGTTCTGATATTGGCAAAAAATACTCCACTGAAATTTGAATAATAAAAAACACAATCTTCAAGTTTTCTTAAAATCTCGTATATATACAGCCGAAGGCCATCAAACGATAATATAGAAAAACATGATGCTATATTTTTAGCGACAATATTCGTGGTAGAAATCAGAGCTTTTTGAGAATACCCTGATAAGTTGAGAAATCCAGAAATTAGAACGAAAAAGCGGCAATGAGCTTCAAACGCGAGTAAACGTGACCACAATTGGTGAAGAAAGGCTGTTTTAGCAGATAGGAGTAACTGTTTTGAACACGATATTCTACAGTATCTAGATTCACTCTTATACGTAGAGCACTGAGACTTCTAATATATGGTGTCTCTCCATTACTGACACACAGATGGAGCTGCTGTGACGGCCATGTGTTTGCAACACGTTGGGTAAGAGAATTGATTGTTGAATGAGTTCATAAACGATTCATAACAAATTTTTATCATTTGGGGCACGAAAACTGCCGCATTAGACTGAAGAACACGCTTTAAGGCAAGTCGTCATCCGTCGTCTGCTCTACGAATGAATTGCTGTGCGCCGCATCTCGGAGGCAATGTTTTAGATCATATGGTTCAAAGTAGGGACAAAGATTACGCCTCCCGTAATTTTATTGGCGAAAACCTTGTGAAATTCATTTTAACGTACTATACTTCAGTTTTGCATTCGCACTGTAGATACTTGAGCACGCTGTTTTACGTCTGCTCTCATTAATGGTGAGAGACATAGGAACAGACGACAGATAGATCAATTCCGTGCTGCTGGTTTCACGCATAGTTGCATTGCCAGTAATTTGAGCCTCAAGGATCGTGGCGATGGCTGACCACCTCAGCCTGGATAGAGTTTTTTGTTCAGATTACCTCATGTTGCATAAAAAGAAAATACCTTATCAAAGAACCTTCCACAAGGCCGAAAACATCGGCCTCTTTGCCCTCCAGAAGCACCAGAAGCTCCAGATGCACATAACAACGACCACGTCTGCCAGAACTGTTTCAGACGCCTCAGAGATATGTTGTCTTCGTCTAATGGCTTCTCAGCTGAAACAGCTGATGAGTTTTTGCCGGAAGAAAAAAAGGCAGAAGTCAAGAGCGGTGCGTAAACACGTCTGAAGAATTGTCGCATATGCGACTGAAGAAGCTGCATGCGCAAAATAGCAAAGTTCATGCAGAGCCCAGACAACTTAGCAGCAATTCTACAATAACCGTGAAATGCCACCGTAACGTGTGTAACCGCCACTTTCAACCATCAGATCTAAAATGTAGTGCGTGGGTCCAGTGGTTCAAGAACTTCAAGCAAGCCTATGAAGCGTGTTCTTCGTATGAAGAGCGCATGCGTTTGTTGACACTGTTGCCTAGCGATATAGAGCGCCGAAAACTTCAAGCGCTTATACCAAACTTGTCAGCTTACATGATATACAGATTCCGACGCTGGCGCGCAAAACACGGGATATGGTTAGCACCAAATGCGGTAAAAAGGGCACGGCTGAACCCAATGGACGTCCAGGCAGCTATGGCTTACTACTCCAAAGATGATTATAGCTGCTCTCAGCAGAGTCCCAACAAAAAAGATGTATCTGTTATCATTGACGGAAAAAAAGAACTTGCTTCGAAAAGGTTTATGACCCGTTCGGTGCAAGAGGCTTACCGTCTTTTTAGAGAAACTAATTAGAACACGTCTATTGGGCTCTCAAAGTTTTATTCACTAAGGCCGAAGTGGGTTCTTCTTGCGCCACACCAAGAAGTGTGCCTTTGTATACACTGTGCTAATGCCACGGAGTGTGTTTCTGCCCTACGAGACGTCACCGATGATGCCTACACGACAGATTTCTTGAAAGAACTATGTCTTTGCAGTTCCCCTACAATTGATTGTTTTTAAGCCATTGTGACTATTGTGCTAAGGAGGACGCTCTGACAGCCACATGTTTAGGAATCCCTGAAGATATTGAGGTGGCCTATGCAGTATGGGAAATTGGCAATCTAGAAAACAAACAGCCCCGGCAATGGAGTGCAATAGACCTTGTACTTCACTCCACGGACCTTCTAGCATCATCGACTACGGCTCCAGACAGGATGGGCAGTGACCATTTCCCCATCTTCACCAATATCCTGGGATTTCGACCTGCTGGTCGACAATTCTGCAATGTAACACGGTGGGACATCTACAGAGAAGCGTTGGACAAATCCACTGGTGAGCTGTTCGCAGATATGTTGCAAAGCAAGCGAGCAGCAACTTCGTTGCTGAAACTGCACGACCATTTTCCTGCTACTGACTTGAAATTAAAGAACCTCTGCGCAGCACGCAGACGGGCGGAGCCGGAAATAATGAGAACAAAAGAAAATCCGTCTGCGAAAACCTAATATAGCAGGATAAACGCTGCGATTCCTCGCCATACAAAAAATTAAGACGAAATCAATGGGCCGCTTTCTGTGAGAGTTTATCAACGTTTACG
Organism: Rhipicephalus microplus; assembly: GCF_013339725.1. Lineage (NCBI taxonomy): Eukaryota > Metazoa > Arthropoda > Arachnida > Ixodida > Ixodidae > Rhipicephalus > Rhipicephalus microplus. Next base: position 125,761,368 of record NC_051168.1, read on the forward strand.
CCCTTTACAAAGATATGGGCAGTAATAAATAATCTTTCTGGGAAGATCCGAACACAAAGGCCATTCGAAGCACTCGCTTTGAAACAAGGGATAGATTTGAAAATCCTTACAGAGGATTTTGCAGACGTGTACACATCTGGTAGATCAGCAGGAGCGGTAATTTCTCTGTCACCCCAGTTTTTTCACACGATGGAGACGCCATTACCTTTCGAGAGCTGGATATGGCACTTAGCAAGTTAAGAAGACGCTGTGCCGTGGGTCCCGATTTGATTAGTAATCAAATGCTGACAAATCTACCATATGAGCGAAAAAGGGCCCTTTTGGACATATATATAGTCATGCCTGGAGCACGCGAGAGATCCCATTTGTTTGGAAGACAGCATGGGTGGTGCCAGTCCTAAAGTCCGGAAGGGATCCTGCGAGCCTCGCGTCATATCGACCGGCATCTCTTACATCATGCCTATCTAAGTTGATGGAAAGATTATTATGTACAAGATTAACTTCTTACCTTGAACAAGGAAGACGATGGCCATCGTGTATGACCGGATTTCGCCGACGACTGAGTGCCCAGGACAGTGTTTTGGACCTATTAAGCCACATCAAGCACCACCACGTCAGCGGACTCTCGACACTCGCCGTCTTCAAGGACGTTGCCAAGGCATATGATTGTGTGCTTCAGGCAGGCATCGTGAACGGGCTCCAAGCCATGGGTGCGTCGGGAAATGCTCTTCAGTTCGTACATGAATTTCTCAGAGACGACTGTGTCCGTGTTAAGCTTGGAAATGTAACGAGTGAAGATAGACGCGTTTCCCTCGGTGTCCCACAAGGAAGTGTTCTATCTCCCTTGCTTTTTAACGCTGCCTTGGCCAGCCTTCCCGACACTCTGCACTTAGCTCTGAAAGCAGTTAAAATATCCATCTACGCCGATGACATCTACATTTGGATCTCAGGGTACCAGCCAAACGTTTGGCCCGGATAGCACAGAGCTCTATTTCAATCATTGAGCGTCACTTGTTGACACTTGCCCTATCTTTATCAGCGAAAAAATCGGCCTTCATGCTCTTCCCGGGAGCACGACGGAAGTCAACACGTCTGTCGCTGAATATTCGAGGCCACTCAATTCGTTGTGCAACAAGTGTCCGTTTCCTGGGCATTACCATCGACAACAAGCTATTATTGCGACGTGCGGTTGATGGAATAGCCACTGCATCAGTGCAAAGGATCAACGCTCTTCGTAGCATGGCAGTGGTCTGTTGGTGCAACTATCCTATGTCTATGCCTAAATTGAATGATGTGCTTATAACAAGCCACATTCTTTATCAGCTGCCCCTGATACCACCTAACCAAGCCAGTTCGAACGCCTGGAGGCAATGCACAGAAAGGGTCTTTGCTTGGCGATGGGTGTCCCTCAGGCGGCTTCAAACACGAAGGTCATCAATGAAGCCGAGTCTCTTCCGCTCCGCCTTTTGGCGTCTCAGGCTTCATTGACGCAGCTGTCAAGACTGTGCGAGTCCTTCGCAGGCACGGCGCTTCTCCGGCGGCTAAGAGGAAGAACTGGCTCACATTTCAACGCGGCACTAAACACATTTCGATATTTAGGCTTGAAACTGCCTAAACGGCGCCCTATGGACGCGCCATGGTCTTTTGTGGATGTTGCGTGTACCGTCAGCGTACCCAATCTACCAGCGAAGCGCACCATTCCAGCCGTGGAAGCAAAATTTCTTGCGCCGGGCCACTTGAGCACCATGTACCGCAGCTACCTACAAGTGTACACCGACGGATCAGTGTGCACACAAACGGATAGCTGTGCAGCGACTTTCTGCATACCCTGCCTTGGCGTGTCAAGGTCGGGCCGCCTGGATCGCGTGGTTTCGTCCACAACTGTAGAAAGTGCTGCAAACACGGCGGCTTTGCGAAAATCGCGATCGTTTTCTGCACGAGATGTTGTAGTGCTGACGGACTCCAAATAGATGCTACAAAGACTGCATCGTGGCCTACCTCAAGGAAAGTTCACCAGGCAATCTCTGGCACTAATCAAACACTTAAATGGCAAGAGTTTTGTTATAAAGTTTCAGTGGATCCCACCCACGTTGACATTGAGGGCAATGAAAAGGCTGATGCCCTTGCATGCGAAGCACATACATAGTTTCAAAAAGTAAGAAATCCCAAGACTTACCAGAACAAGAAAGGTGTGATACGCAATCATTTCAAGGCGATCTACAAGTTTCCCCACCAAGCATGTGTAATTCATGGACTTTATCGTGTAGAAGCGACACTGTTGTATCGCATAAGAACCGGCTCCGAATACACCCCGGCCTGGTCATTCAAGACTGGGAGATACGATTCCCTGTTCTGTGCCTTCTGTGGTGACAACGGGAATATTGAACATTTCATTTGGCTTTGCCCACAGTTTGATGTGCAAAGAGCAGTGATCATCCGCACCTTGCGAAAAGGCTGTCATAGGCACCGGACAGTTTATGACGTCATCTTTTCTGAAGGACCCGTGGCAACTAGGAGGAACGTGCAACGAATTTCGTTGGTCTTCCTGCGAGACACTGGGCTGTCTGACACGTGGTGACATTTTCCAAATTCAGGAGATGCTCAGGCGGAACAATTGCCGGCAATGCAGGCCAGGCTAACCCCGCCTGCTGCAACGCCACCACCACCACCACCACCACCACCAGCCCAGGCAAGTGCTTTTCTGCGAGAGCTATGTCTATGGTTCGTGAAGTGGATTACCCATGAATACATAAGATACATTCAAGAATCAGCAATACGCCAGGCGAAGCAAAACCAAAAAAAGAATCTTGCATTTTTCACTTTGATTTCGCCGAAAATTGGACAGCCATTCTACCGAATGAGGTAAGTCGTATCACCGGTACAAAAGACAGGTGTCTATATTCACGTGTGTCGTCACAAGGAAGCAATCAATTCAAAGTTTTGCCGTCATCAGTGATGACACAAGTCATGATGCTGCACATGCCTGTTTTGCTCTACAAATAATCCACAACTATATGAAGGAACAACTTAAGCCTGACACGCATGTTACTTATGTTTATGATGGTGCATGCAGTCACTTCAAAAACAAGTACCAGTTGTTTGAGTTATGTCAGAAAGATTATATATCAACCAAGTGGACTTTTCGGCCACAGGACATGGCAAGAACTCTTGTGACGGCGTTGGTGGCCTACTAAACCATCAGACTACACTCTACAACCTCAGAGCGGCAAGCTCAGCTGTGATTATGTCAGCATCCCAAATGGTGGCGTAAATTAGCGCGAAGCTCAAGAATGTCAAGCTCCTGTGTGCAAATACAGACGAGCTAGTAATATTCCGTCAGTTTAAGAAGAGCCAGTGGAAATTGTTGCCACGTGTTCCAGGCATACGTCCTTGGCATGTTTGGCTAAGCAAATTTGAGGGCACTGATCGTGGTCGTGTTTTGTTAGCGTCACGTACTGCTAAATGTGATCTGCAAAAGATGCAGCCATTTTGAGCGCATTTCTTGTTTCACGCGGTCACCACCAAATACCATTGAGGGTACCTCAAGCGCATATGCTTTTCTAGCGAGACCCAACACTTGCGTTGGAACATTTTCTTGTTTGAGTTTGTCTGCAAATATCGACAGATGTATTGCAACTTACAGTGTCGAAGATTTCCTCCGTTAGAGCTGTGTTATCAGGAGCATAAATGCGCCTTCATGAGTACGTATTTGTCAGAATGCTAAAACAGTCTTTCTTCACCAAATCCGATAACGTTTACTCGCGTTTGAAGCTTATCGCCGCTTTTCCGTTCCGATTTCTAGATTTATCAACTTATCAGCGCATTTTCGAAAAGCTCTAATTTGTACCACAAATATTGTCCCTAAAAACAAAATATAGCAACATGTTTTTCCATATTACTGTACGATGGCCTTCGGTTGTCTATTTACGAGATTTTAAGAAAAATCAAAGATGGGTTTTTTTATTATTCAAATTTTAGTGGAGTACATTTTTGCCATTATGAAAATTTTGAGGCAATATATAAAAAATTACAATTTCCCTATGGTAGCAATAATTTATTTACCTAATGAACACACTATGTCCGTAAAACGTGTCAAGTTTGAAAATGCTGCTTGCATTCCTTTCGGAGAAAAAAAAAGGGGAATACGTAACTTCTATTAAACTGTCGCAAAATTAGACATTTTTAAAAGCTATTTTCTTAAGGTCTACAAACTTGAAACCGAACGAATTCATTCTTCATTAGACATGCATTTCAGGTAAAAAATATCTTCCTTGAAACAAAAATCTTTGTCTTTTTATAGCATCTGCGATTTTCGAAAATGACAGGTGACGAAATCGGTGCCTCCGTGTTGGTGAAGTTTCTTATTCTTTTTCTCGTAAGTTATGCCGTTAATATTAAAACGAAGTTTACTTTCTGGCTACCTCCTGAGAGGTACACAAAATTTAAATACTACATGAAATCTAAAATATGAACGTTTGGACCCGTGTCGATCTCTCGTGGAATCACCCGGTGCAAAAAGGTACATCCGGTTTGTGTGTCTTGGCCGAGAAAAAAACTTCATCTTGCTCCCTTTGCTGATATCTATGCCCTTAGCTAACATTGAAAGCCCCGCATTCTTGTAAAAATCTGCGAACTTAGACTTAACGCGAGTCGCTCTCAACTTAACTGGGTGGAAGGTCTCTTTGATAGCCGCTAAAACCTTTTTTTTGCATGCTCCCTCAGGCATGAGATCCACCGCTAGGGGGCCGTATAGACCAGACGCGTCTCGCATGGGCTCCTGCTTTTCGTGCTTTTTAACCCCAAACAAGGCCAGTGACGAACCCAAGAGTTTCACAGCCTCAGCCGCCAAGACACGTGGAATCGGCGGACACCGGCTTCTTTTGGGTTAATGCATCCTGTCTCAAGATATAAGACTTAATTTCCGACAAGCACGCGTCCAGTTTATTAAGCCTAACGCCAAGTTCGTTCTTCAGCAAAGCCACGCGGCGCGTGCACAACGCGCTCAGGCGTTCCTGACAGCAAGGCGCGAGCGCTCGCGCTCACCGTGGCGAAAAGCTTAGAATGAGCAGAGACGCAGCCGCAGCAAGCGAAATGCAAAGAAATCAGTAAGACGAAGGAAATACAGTGCAAACTGACCCAGTGGAGGCAAACAAAACAACAGAAAATTTGTGGACCTATGACGCTGGCAGTGGCAGAACAATTGCAACGGAAAGCGCTTGAATCACGAGAAATAAGAAAGACAAAAAATTGCCCGCAGCTTCCCTCGGGGGAACACTGAGAAGGATGCGGAGCATATAATTGGTTAACGGGGTGTTAAAGTGCGACTTACTTGGGTCGATGGCTAAATTGGTTAACGTGGTTGTGAAATGGGGTGTTAAATTGCGACTTACTTGAATCGATGGCTAAATTGGTTAACGTGGTTGTAGGAGGAGGTGTTAAATGAGTGAACACGTACACACGTATGCGAAAGGGCTTCGCTGGTCGAAGGGACGTCGATCATTGTGTTTGTGGATTCGTTGGAATTCATTTCACCGCGACCTTGGACGTCGACGCGCCGTACATACCAACCGACGAGCGGCAACTGAGCGAGCGAGCGCCGACCTTGAGTATATATACAGCGCGACGGCGCATGCACTGTCAGCTGTCGAATGTTCGAGAAGGGGGAGAAGCGCAACGGCGCGTGCGCACGCGTCAGCTGCCGATGTTCTCGAAGTGCGACGGCGCATGCGCGCGCGGCAGCTGCCGATGTTCTCGAAGCGTGACGGCGCATGCGCGCTACATTATACAGCTAGCGAATGTTCGTGAAGAGGAGAAGCGCACGCGGTGTGTAGAGGAGGAAGGGTGCACAGATGGCGGAGGAGTGAAGCGCGCCCGGTGTGTAGAGGAGGAAGGGATGCACAGATGGTGGAAGAAGGAGGAGGAAGCTTGCGGACGGCGCCGCACTACAAGCCTCGAGTATTAGATGCTCCGCATCTAAAAGGCTGTCGCCAATCCAAGGTTACCGGCCAACCAACCCACAGAGCAGCCACCTATCAATGAGCAGACGCTAAAGTCATCACCAACGCAGCAACAACGCAGACCCAAGATGCCATCTCTGCCGCTCGATGACTTCAAGATCGTCTACCGCCCACAAGCAGGTCTTGACCTCGCCAAATGGAACACCGTCGCTGTCACGCATGCCATCGGCAGAGTGAGTGGACTATCACAGCAAGACTTTAACCACAAGGTACGCGTACAAGTCCAGAGAATGGAAAACCTAATCATCGCAAGCACCGCCGCCAAAGAAGACGCCAAGAAGCTGGTAAGCATCTGGAAAATAAAGCTTGGAGGAAATTTTTACACTGTGAACGGCAACATCAGAACACCGGACGATGTCTCCAGAGGCGTCATCAGTGGCTTGATACCCGGTACGAGAACCGCAGAACTCATGGCTGGAATTCGCGCACCGGCAAGATACACAGTTCTTCATGCCCGAATGCTAGGTCAATCGACCGCGGCAGTCGTCTTCTTTGAAGGACCGCACGTTCCCTACTACATAATTTTCCAGAGCGTAGACTTCTGCTGCAGACGATATCGTAAGTCAGTGTAGTATTGCCGAGCTTGTGGCAATACGGGTCACCACCAGGACGTCTGTCCGAAAGCTATCCCGGGTTTCTGCTCTAAATGTGGCAAGGCAGGACAAACGCAGAGATATGAATGCGCACCCATCTGCAAGATCTGCGGGGAAGGATATGAAACAGCAAGTAAAGAATGCAAAAGGAGGCTAAAGCCAAGTCCACCACCCTTCAACGTAAGACAACAGCGCCTCAACAGGCTTCAAGAAATAGACAACAACTGGAACGCCAGCGGAGAAGAAATCCCTGAGGTTATCATATCGGCCGCTACCTCTAACAGTAACAATGAGGGCCGCGTCTCCTCGCGCAGCAGTTCCAAGTCAAAATTTCGTTCGAGTTCGCGCTCCCACTCTCGCACGCGTTCCGTCTCTGCGTGCAGTAGATCCAAATCAATACCGCGTTCCAGTTCGCGCTCCCGCTCTCGCACGCGCTCGCGTTCCGTTAAACGTGCGAGCTACGCTGCCACGGCAAGTGGATCTAATGACCGCAGCAGCTTAACCTCCCCGAAGTCGGACACCTCATCCATACAGTGTCTCGAAGATAGACTGAAAAACCAGCAAGAAAAGCTCCAGAATCAGCACAGCCAACTGCAAAGCCAACAAAGTCTCATAAATAAACTGCTTCAGAGTCAAAAACGACAACAAGAGCTCATTGACAAACTACTTGAAAAGTGCACGCATCAGCAAGGACATTCGGAAAATGCAGAACAACAATATCAAGAACAAGCAAACTCAAGCACAGAGCCGGAGGACGCTGAGCAAGGTAGGCGTCCAAGCACTAGTGAACGCAAGGTGCAATATATTCGAAGAATCTTTCATGAATAACATGCACGCCACGATAGAAAAGATTGTCCAGTCTGCAATAGAAAAAACAGCCTCAATGTTTGAACACAAGATCACTACGCTTAATGCCAAAATTGATGGGATTGCTGCGCAAGTCAACAATTTCATCGCGCACGTGAAGAAAACTTACGTAACCATGGCACAGTTCGACAGCTTGCACAACCCACGCCAAATGACTCGGAAAAAGGCACGGGCGAACAGTCACAATGCCTCTCGCTCAGTCTCGCCGAGTCGCGATGGCAGGCGTGACATCGAATCGATTGAAGATGGCAGTCCCTAACCATAAGTATAAGAACCAGCATTCAACTTTATGCATATGGCAATGGAACTGTCGGTCATACCGCCCTCGACACGCAAGCCTACAAGAATTCATCAAGCTTAACCAAAGAGACATCATTGCACTTCAGAAAACTAACACCCAGACCGTACGACTGCAAGGCTACACGACCTGCGCACAAACCCATCGAACTGCCATACTTGTCAAGAAAGCACTTTCAACGCAAAAACACGAAATCGAGGACACTCAAATAGAGCATAACCTAATAGAGATTCTGCCGGAACGAAAGACGCAGCAAAGTCTTTTCATAACCAATATATACAGCCCCCCACGGGACCAACTACCAGACTTAGTTCACTTCATACGAGAAATCAGAAAGCGCACAAATGGTCACCAGATCATAATAATGGGAGACTTTAACGCCTCTCACACAGCATGGGGCTATCATATCACCACGAGGAAGGGTTCTAGAGTGCACGATACTGCTCAACATCACAGACAAACCCTGTGGAACGACCCTCTTCAGAAGACGAGAATCGGGAACAGCGTCTCCAGGGACACAAACCCAGATCTTATATTTACGGCGAACGTCACTAGGGCAGAGTGGAGTTTGCTACCGGAAACTTTAGGTGGTGATCATCACATCATCCAACTCTCCGTAGCGCACACTCGTAAACAGACCAAGACTGGAATAGCGCGGTTAATGGAATGGCAGTCCTTTAGGAATGACCTCGACGTTGAAGCCACCATAATCGACATTGAAGACTGGTTTAAGAATGTGCTCAAAATAGCCGAACGCTACACTAAGGACATACAGCTTGACGTCGATACACCCGCCGTCGACGCGCATCTCCTCCACCTTTGGGAGGCTAGAAGAGGACTTCTAAAACGGTGGAAGCGGCAAAAACTAAACAGAAAGTTACGGAAACGCATTTCTCTCCTCACCGAGCAAGCTCAAGATTATGCGAACCGATTGGCCAGGCAGAACTGGCATGCTTTCTGTGACAAGCTGCAGGGGACTCTGAGCACCAAGAATACCTGGCATCTGCTACGCAAACTTCTAGCCACGCAACCCTCCAAAGCAGCACAGAAGCAGCACCTTCAGAGGCTTATTCGAAACTACGCCGGTACAGAAGAACACCTCCTAGAAGAATTACAAAAGAAGCTTTGTGGCGATGCACCCACTAGGGCTTCAATTCACACCAAAAATACGCTGGTGTACCAAACACTGAACTCGACCGGCCCTTCAGCCTGGCTGAGCTGCACACTGCCCTAACGAAGTTGACAAGAAATACCAGCCCCGGAATAGACAGGATTGTCAACAAGCACTTACGCAACCTACCGCACCAGGCCACCACGGCTCTTCTCCGTTATTACAACGACTGCTGGGATAAAGGAGAGCTACCTGCGGTATGGAAGCACTCTGAAATCACCATGATCCCTAAGCCTAACAAACCAGTCGGCATCGAGAACCTACGCCCGATTTCTCTCACCTCGTGCGTGGGAAAGCTGTTCGAACACATGGTGCATGACCGCTTAACCCAGTACCTGGAAGATAGTGGACACCTACCGGACACCATGTTTGGCTTCAGGCAGCATCTTTCGACGCACGACGTGCTCTTACTACTCAAAGAAGACCTCCTTGATCACCTCATCCATCGAAGTAAATACTCCATACTCGGAGTTGACGTCAAGGTGGCCTTCGATAACGTCAGCGACGACGCGATCCTCAACAACCTCGAAGGCGTTGGCTGCGGCATTAGAACCTACACGTATGCCAGAAACTTCCTGACAGACCGTACAGCAACTGTGGGCATATGCAACATCCGCAGCAAAAGCTTCCAACTACCGAAAAAAAGAACGCCGCAGGGTTCGGTCATCTCACCGTTACTTTTCAATGTGGCTATGATCAATCTGCCGAAAATTCTCGACAAAATACCTGATTTAAGGCACGCGATCTACGCTGATGACATCACGCTCTGGACCAGGGCTTCGAACACTGGGAGACAAGAGACCTGCCTACAAACCGCAGTAGATGCCATCGAACGGTATCTCAGAGGCTGCGGTCTCTGCTGTGCCCTCGAGAAATCCGAGCACCTCGTTCTCAAAGCGAGAACCAGAGGCAGACCCCCTCTATACGACGAGCCCGACCCTAGCGTAACGCTGAAAGGGACCTTAATTCCAAAAGTCGAGACCCTGCGAGTGCTTGGAGATCACATTTACAAGGATGGATCGGGAGCTGCCACCATACCGAGACTCCAACGGACACTATCACAACTCACGCACCTCGTCAAGAGGATTGCGAATCAACAAAACGGACTCAAAGAGCACGACACACTACGTGTAATGCAAGCTCTGTTCACCAGCCGCATTACGTATGGCACGCCGTACCTAAATTTGAAAACCTCTGAAACTGAAAAACTTAATATCATGATAAGAAAGGCCACTAAAGTAGCCCTGGGACTTCCGCCAATGGCCTCTACCACAAGTCTCCTAAAGATGGGCGTTCACAACACGTGGCAAGAGCTCATTGAAGCGCAAAGGAATAGTAAGCTGGAGAGGCTCAAGCTGACGCCCACGGGGAGGTTGGTGCTCCGGTACCTCAACTACAGCGACACGTTCATCGCCGATGCAGACCAGAAAAAGTGCATCCCGCTGTACATTACAGAGTCGCTGTCCATCGCACCTATTCCACGCAACATGCATCCTACTTTCCACAAAAGTAGACGCAAGGCTAGAGCTAACGCTATTCGACGCAAGTTCAAGCAAGACCCGGACGCCCGCTACACTGACGCAGCCAAGTATCCACATAGAAACGCGTACGCTGTCAGCGTCGTCGATTCTCAAGGCCGAGAATTAGCGTCAGCCACGGTGAACGCACTCAATTCAGACGCCGCAGAAGAATCGGCTATCGCTCTAGCAACCACAACATGTACAGACGCCGCGGTGATTTTCACCGACTCACAAGCTGCCTGCAGAAATATCGCTAAGAGCCGTATCTCAACCAATGCCATCAATATTTTGAAACGGCGAAGCACTCCACTCCCATACACTTGTGTATTATGGGTGCCGGGACACGAGGGTCTGCAGGGAAATGAAGCGGCCCACGCCGCTGCCCGCGAGCACGTCAGCCGGGCTGCCCCCTGCCCACAGGACATTCGATCCGTCGTTGAAGAGACGGAAGTTGTTCAAAACACCTACTCGTCATTACTCCAGCATTACAGGCTGGAGCGACCAGTATACCCTCCACCACACCCAAAACACAAAAGAGGAAAGCGTAATACTGAGACGCCTGCAAAGCAGCACATACACACATGGGGCCCTAATGCACCGTCTCTACCCAACGAGATATAGCTCTATGTGTCCGCTTTGCAACGTACCGGACACCCTGGCTCACTTGCTTCTTGCATGCCAGTGTATTGCCAGAAGTAATCTGCAACAACACACGACTGATAACGAAGCAGGACGGACGAACGAAGACCTAACCAAAACGTGGGAGGCGAAGCTCGCCCTCGAGGACCTGGAAAAGCAACAACAACTCGTCGCCAGGGCCAAGAGGGCAGTAGAAGCCAGAGGGTTCCTGGACTAAGGAGCCCTCCCACCTCAGGGTTACATCGAGCATTGCTCGGAATACTGTTTCAAAATAAACGTTTACTTCTCTCTCCCTCACGCATGACCAGAAAGCAACCTTCTTTGTCGGCTAGCATAACATTACTCTGTGGTCTTTGAAAAACGACATGATGTTATTTAAGCCTTTAAATTTAGGTCTATCTTGATCCTGCGTTTGCACATTTCGATAAACAGTTCATACCATTTTGTAGGCATGTTTCCCGGTCTTGATTGATTTTCGCAGACTATTCCCTGTTTAGTCCGACAAGCTCATGGGTAGATATGTGAGGTGCAATGGAAAACTTCGGTCCCTTCCGAAGCCATCTCTCTATCTCTGCCGGAGTGTATGCGTCCTGTAGCACCAAAATGCGCCTTCGTTCTACCCTTCTTTGCTTCCGATACACCTTGAGCAGAGGGGTTCAGGACTTACTTCCACGTCACTTCTGTGCGTAAGCCCAGTTGCTGCCTCAGCCATCGAAGATGTTGAGCAGCCAGCCCTTGCGCAAGAAGACTGCAGTGGACCACGCGGAGCCAGTCATCAAACAAACGCACCTGATGCCGCAAGTTAACTTTTATAAATGTTGTACCAACTAGTCCAACAACACGTTCTTTTACAATACATTTCAACACCCTCCCACACAAACAGGCAGTAGACAACGAAAAAATTCTACAGATCCCACGTACCTGAATACAGACGTTACCCTATTGGAAAAATTGCCATGGTGGATACTGGAAAACATGGTGGGCGTAGTGGAAATAATAGTGGGCATGGTGGAAATAATAGTGGGCATGGTGGAAATTATGATGGCTATGGTGGGACGTAGTGGAAAATATGGTGGTTATGCCGGGACATACTGGGTGGTATGGTGTACAGATGATGGGTAAAGTGGAAATGATGGTGGAAAGCAGAGGCTAGATAGTGGGCAATAATGGGACACTCTGCCCACCATTGCGATAATGCTGGGAAGCCCTAAGCATATGGTGGGTGGTGCTTATTATGGTGGGCTACATGGTGTACCAAGCTGAGAAACTCTTCCCACCATTGCGATAATGCTGGGAAGCACTAAGCAGATGATGGGTGCTGCTTGTTATGGTGGGCCACATGGTGTACCAAGCTGAGAAGCTCTGCCCACCATCGCGATAATGCTGGGAAGCAGTAAGCAGATGATGGGTGGGCTTATAATGGCGGGCAAATTATATAGTGTACCAAGCTGGGATCTGTACACTACATGTTCTACCATCATGATTTCCACCAAAGGTTAGGCCTACTGACCGAGCCCGTACAATTGTGTTATCCGTGCTTCCGGGTTTCAGAATACACGATTACGACGATTAAGTATGACAATACAGCGCAGCCATATGGCATCAATTAACCTAAATGAAGCATTTCTCATTGTGTATGCTGTTCGCTCAAGAAGCAACAAACATCGATGCGACGCGATTAAAGCACTCCCAGAGAACGTAATTTAGTGTCTTCTCACCGACAGCCGCCGGTCGCACTCGCCGGCACTTCTCTAGCTTTTGTACGGAAACTCAGACGTGGCAATTCGTGTGCTTGGTGAACCATTATGATAGCGTAATGTTTCCGGTACACTGCATTCGTTTTGGCCAAGCCGTTATGTAGTTGTTGCTTTAGCGAAAGAGCAACAGCATTGCGCTGGCGCGACCGCCCTCTACATTGCGCGAAAAGCATCCCAATACTCAATCAAATAAATTAGGCGGGCGTATCTATGAAAGAGCCTAGAAGCGTCATAAAGCGTGAGCAGATGTCGCCCTTTAGAACGAGCGCGAAACGGATATTAAACTTGGCAGACCCCGCCGGTAAACTGTTGCTGCTCCCTAGTCCACTTGGTTTTTTTTTCCTTTAAGTTGTGAATTGTAAAAAAAAAATAGCACTAGTGCCAATAACATAGTGGCAATCGTTACAGGGCGCAGTTGCTTGTGTTTAATAAATGTGCAATTTTTAGTAGCAGGTGTAGATCTTGTCTATGTTGTGTACACGACAAACATAACTTAAGTTGAACCTTAAGTTTGTACGCCAACTAAGTATTTAACACGCAACCACCGTCATGTTGGTGCGGCGCAGTGGTTAGCGTCTTCGAATGGGAATCCGGAGGTTGCACGTTCGATCTTCCGTGGCGCCTTGTTTTTTTTTTTTACGGGACGGGTGTTTTTTTATACCGTTTTTATAGAATTCTTTTTTATTTTTTGTTGCAGCTCGTCACGGTGATTCTGACGTCATTTTGCGCTCAAGTGTTGCCGGCACTGCAGCACCCACCATACCCACCATGCGCCATGGTGGGTGTTTCCCACCATTCACCCACTACATTAATCCACTATAATGGTGGGTGGTGGTTTCCACCATGCCCACCATTCGTTTTTTTCCGATAGGGTATGCAAAGCATCCGGAAGAAAGGTGACCGTGTTGCAATAGTTTTATTGAGTGACACATCAAGAAATGACGATCAAATAATGTACAAATTTCAAACACACAGACATACGTTGAAGAGTTGCAGATGTTTATATAACCAGTTGTTTGCACTTGCGCAACGATACCCACTGAAACATACGTATTAACAATACCAAAATCTGATATGAAGCGCTGATGCTCGTGAAGATGCTGGACCTGGACAATGCGATATAAATCAACTTCAGCTCATGGCAAGTAACCACAACTGACGTTTGCTCAACGTGACGGCTGTATCAAAATAGTACATATGTAATATTTATTAAATTGGGTAGGCAGCACTGCAACCACTATTGATGTTTCACGACGATTAGCGTCTATTTGAGAAGTAGTTTCGAGACCTGGCGTTGCTTTGTGACGAAATGCTCCATTCGCACCCAGAATGCTTGGCTTAGTTTCCTGCTGGGACCCTGAAATCAATTATTTGCATTCGTCGGAGAGCCAACGTTGCCTATGTGAGAATTTTCTTAAAACTGAGATTTATTCTATACCATCATTGGGTCGACGCCATCGTTGTCGGGTATTTCTTGACACTCGCACTTTCAAATTGCGCATGGGTGTTTCCGTCGTTCCTAGTCGTTCATGTGTCTTCTCATCGTTCTTATCGTTCCTCACTTCTTGTAATTGATCGTCGTCACCCGGGCAAGATGGTATATTATACCGCCTGATATGCTACCTAACTAACCATGCACGTAGTGCTTTACTGGGCGAGTTCAATGAGTCTTGGAGAGCTGGAGCTCTTCCCAGAGAATGGAAAACAAGTGGTTTGCTTCCATTTTTCAGACCTGAAATATCGCCTCTAGAGCTGTTTTCGGACGGACCGACTGCACTGGCCAGTTGCGTGGGCAAGCTGATAGAGCGAATGATTCTTGTCAGGCTCGAGTGGTACTTAGAGCGCTACAGAGTATATCCAGATCCTATGACCGGCTTTCGTCATCTTCGTACCTCCATTGACAACGTCATTGACCTGACGAGTTACGTACAACACGAGAAAATAGGCCGACGGCTATCTGTAGCATTGTTTTCGGATGTCAAAGTAACCTATGATAATATCTCTCATGAGGCCATACTTGACGCCCTCGAGTCAGTTGGCTTGGGTGAGCGAGTGTACCGCTGGATTTGTTGCGACCTTCATATGAGATCATTGTTTATGGAAACTGATGATGGGCTGACAGCTGAGCGTTATATACACCGTGGTGTTCCCCAAGGTGGTGTATTCAGCTCCACACTAATCAGTGTAGTTATGATCGGCCTTGTGGGAACTATACCAGAGCCTGTGCATATATCTATCTATGCAGACGATATCGCTGTTTGGACATCTGGTGGAACACGTCCGCAGATGCATGCGAGACTTCATAAAGTGGCAAATTCCATTTTGGCGTACCTTAGAGAACAAGCCTCGATATCTGTCCAGACAAATCGGCGTTGTTTGCGTGCACGTGGAAGGCAATGACGCCATATCCCTTTACCATCATTGGACAAATTCTTTGCACAACCACAAACAGGTTCTTGGGGATCACAATTAATCAAAATCTCTGCTGGAGCTTCATGTGGCCACTTTAAAGAAGCGTCTAACAGCCATCTTTCAACTTTTCATATTCCTCGGAGGAAAAGGTGTGGCACATCAATACGCGCATTGTTGCAGCTATACAGGACGTTGTTCCGGGAGTACCTGCGGTACAGCTTGCCAGTTTTGACGAACGCTTGCAAAAGTAGTGTACGGACAATCGAAAATTCCCAGGCCACGCACTCAGAGATATTCTTGGACTACCACAGTGCACATCCACAGCGGAGGCCGTCGCCATCGCCAAAGATCATCCGGCCACAACGCACATTTCTCTAGACGCGCTTCTAGCGCATATTAGGCGCCTTGCTCGCGCCCCTGCTCACCATCTCTTTTCGCTTCCCGAAGACCGACCAAACTTACCTCTTTCAGTAAAAAAATATTCAGTGCCTTCCAGCAGCCCACACACCTCCGGAACGTATTCTGACACCCCTTGGTGTTTCGACCGTTGCAACCAACGCTCGGCCAAGCCGGGAATTCGCAAGAACTCAGATCTCTCGACACCAGCTTTAAAGCAGCTGACTCTACCTATGCTGCACGAAGAAAAGAAACAGCACGTTAAACATTATATGGATCGTTCGATAAATGTTAGACGACCCATGATCTTCCCTGCAAAAGCCGAACCATCCGATTTCAAATGTCTCACATGAGCACAGTGACAACCGCAGAGCTCGCCACCCTTCGCTGTGCACTCCGCAGGATTGCACAAGAAGCACCTCTAAAATGGTGAATTTTCACCGATTCAAAGCCAGCAATGTATTGCATTCAAACTGTACTACGTCGTGGGTGTCAAGACCAACTTGTGCTGGAAACAAGACAACTGTGTCAACAAGAAAGGACAAGATGTAACTTTTCAATGATCACCAGGCCACTACAGAATCATCGATAACAAGCATGCCGACGATGCAGCGAAGAACGCTAACGAAAGTAGCATGATAGATCCCATTAAACTGTCAAGAAACGACGCAGCCGCAAGGATTAGCATGCTCGCTCACAATGTCGCCAGGTCTCTGTGGAATAAGCCCAAGTTTCTCCACACGCGTCTTTACCGCGTCGACTCAAGCCAATGACTTACCATTCTATCTGGTTTATTCAGATTTGAGAAAACCGTTCTGTGTCGCTTGTGGCTTGGGATGTCTTATACGAACGCCTTTGCTTGCCGCATTGTATGGGCAGACTGTGCTGCGTGTGACCATTGCGTCGCTGTCGAAACCACCGACCATGATTTGTGTCAGTGTCCTCAGTACAACTGTCAGAGACAGTCCTAGTCAGTAGTGTTTACATACCTCGACGACCAGCCGCTTTCCGAAAAAATTATTTTGGAATGCCAGAAAGATGGAGGTTCACGCCGAAGAGCGATGGAGGCACTCCTGAAATTGCGGCTATCGGCCCGTCTCGTCGAACGCTTGTGACATTGCAGTGTGTGTGTGTGTGTGTGTATGTGCGTGTGTGTGTGCGCGCGTGTGTGTGCGTGTGTGTGTGTGTGTGTGTGTGCGTGCGTGTGTGTGTGCGTGTGTGTGTGCGTGTGTGTGTGCGTGTGTGTGTGCGTGTGTGTGTCTGTGTGTACGCGTGTGTGTTTGCGTGTGTGTGTGCGCGTGTGTGTGTGTGTGCGTGTGTGTGCGTGTGTGTGTTTTTGTGTGCGCGTGTGTGTGCGCGTGTGTGTGTGCGTATGTGTACGTGTGTGTGTGTGTCTGTGTGTGTGTGCATGTGTGTGTGTGTGCGTGTGTGTGTGCATGTGTGTATGTGTGTGCGCGCATGTGTGTGCGTGTGTGTGTGTGCGCGTATCTGTGCGGGTGTGTGCCTGTGTGTGCGTGTGTGTGCTTGAGTGTGTGTGTGCGTGTGTGTGTGTGTGTGCGTGCGTGTGTGTGTGCGTGTGTGTGTGCGCGTGTGCGTGCGTGTGTGTTTGCGTGTGTGCGTGTGTGTGTTTTTGTGTGCGCGTGTGTGTGCGTTTGTGTGCGTGTGTATGTCTGTGTGTGTGTGTGTGTGTGTGCGTGTGTGTGCATGTGTGTGTGTGCGTGTGTGTGTGCGCGCGTGTGTGTGCGTGTGTGTGTGCGCGTGTGTGTGCGTGTGTGTGTGCGCGTGTGTGTGCGTGCGTGTGTGTGTGCGTGTGTGTGCGTGTGTGCGTGAGTGTGTGCGTGTGTGTGTGTCTGTGTGTACGCGTGTGTGTGTGCGTGTGTGTGTGCGCCTTTGTGTGCGCGTGTGTGCGTGCGCGCGCGCGCGTGCGTGTGTGTGTGTGTGTGTGGGCGCGTGTGTGCGCGTGTGTTTGCGTGTGTGTGTGTGTGCGCGTGTGTGTGTGTGCGATTGTGTGTGCGCCCGCGTGTGTGTGCGTGTGTGTGTGTGTGTGTATGTGTGTGATCATCTTCCTGCATTTCTTCATACCATCTTTCTTTCTCTCTTGGACAACTGAGCATGTAGAAGCAGTAGTGCTTACCATGTTGGCAAGCTGACTTGTAGTAATGCATGATGAGCACATAAAAAAGTGGCAGATCCCACGTACAGTGCGAATCGATGATATGCGAAACACGAATGAGAAAGGTTGACATGTAATTTTAAAATCAGCACCACGTTACGAGGTGGGGGTAAATGATGCCATACATAACTTTCGTGTCTTGATTATCATGTTCGGATGTGGCATTTACCTTTGTCATCTATTCAAGTCACATGATACGAAATTTAGTATATGTGGAGCTAGCCAAACGACCACGAGCATGCTAAGAGCGTAGTATCTTGTCATGTTCCTAAATAACAGATGTGTCAGGATTATCATGTTTGCACCGGACATATATTTTCGTCATCCATTGATGTCACTTAACACTAAATTTGGTATAAGTGGAGCTAGCAAAACGGTAGCGACAGCATCATGAATTGCCAAATATAATCCAACGTAGCGTTGACGCACGCGCACGCTGGGCACACCGAAGCTACATTAGCAAAAGGCGAGCACTCTACTAGTCTGACGCCAGGCGCGACCAGCGTCCGTCGGTGTGGTCCGACGACCAGCACGAATTGTGACATGTTGCATTTCGCGCCGGTGCGTTACCCAGGCAACACTGCGTCTCCCTCTTTTTGTGACGAAGGGACGCCGGACGCGCTGAAATGCGTGTGTGTCAAAGCAACGCAGCGTGGCGCGCGCCGGCGAGTATATGGCAGGACTGGCACCTGGCGTGACGCGTCGAATTGTGAAGGCTGGTGAACATGCGCACCCCGCCACGTCGAAATGTATTCGCCATTTAACTGTGGCGTGTAGTCAAGTTCTCACATGACAAACGTCTCATGACTATTGTGTTTGCACCAGTCGCATGCCTTCGTCGTCCATTGAAGTCACGTAATACCAAATTTGGCATATGTGAAATTAGCGAAACGGCCGCAAGGGCATCATGAGTGTGGCATTTAGCCATGGTGTTACTTGACACGCAAGTCGTGCTTATCATGCTTGTATGTGTCATTTACCTATGTCGTCCTTTCGCGCCGCGTACTACCGAGTTTGGTACATGATCACACAAAGATGAGAGACAAAAATGCCCCGCGAAAATAATGCTTAAAACCACGTCGCGCGAGAGGGTTTGCTTTTTGCAGACACCGCCTGGTATTCCAGAAATAACGACATCAATAATAGGGTTGTGCGTAGCTACTTCTTTGCAATGGGGGTCATTGACACAAAAGGGAAGACCGTGACCTCGGGCTCTGTAAGGATCAGATCTACGGAGGCAGCCGATGAAATGGCCATTGCACTTGCCGTAATCATCGATCGAAAACACGACAGATTAATTATGAGTGACTCCAAGATGGCCATTAGGAATTTTACAAAGAAATTGGTATCTACCAAAGCAGCCAAAATCCTGAACCGAATAGTAAAACACTAGCGGAATGGCGAAATCGTACCCAAATAACTCAAGTGGATCCCGGCGCACACGGGGAATTAAAAAAGTATCGAAGACACGACCATACCTCCGAACCTCAACGAGAACGCCCACTGAACCGTGCGAAAAAATGGCAGCATATCCACGGAGTGAATGATGGGGAGTGGGGCAAAGCATTCGTCCGTCCATTCGTTCTTGCTTCCGTCCGTTCCTGCGTACGTCTGTGTAACCGTCCATGCGTCCATCCACCCGTCCGCGCGTGCGTCTGTTCGTGCGTCCGTCCCCGCGTTCGTCCATGCATCCGCGCCTGCGTCTGTTCATGCGTCCATCCATGCATCTGTCTGTGTGTCCGTTCTTCCATCTATTCAGCACTCCAAGTACCACCATCTCGCATCTTTTCATCATATATTCTCCATATAGAAGCACCACCATCCAGCGGACATTTCAAGGACTAAACGGGAGGTGGCACATGCACACATTCTTACGGCTTGCGCTTTGGGTTTACTTCCCACATTTAACCACCTCGAGTTCATGGTATATAGTAGTTCACTGTATTCATGGCTATGCGGCCCAACGCTCGCTAAACCTTTCTAAAACCAAGGAGGTTACACCCAGCGAGTATAACGTAGCAACCCTTTCTTGTCAGATCGTGCTCAATGTACCTGCCAATAGCTGCTAATGGGGATAGCAGCGTGCGCGTTACCTAAAGGCCGAATGCTCCTGTCTCTCATTCCCCCTTAGCAGCCATTAACATGTGCATTGAGCACTATCTTTTATTGTTCAACAACGCACAGAAGAAATCTCTCGCCGGAACCACCTTGGAGGTCAAAATTGTAAGGACCGCTATTTCGGGTATGTGCCACTGGCGGTTACATACCACGAGGGAGGCACAAGCCACGCCATAAGGAGCTTCGCCCCTAAAATGATCCACCATAGCTCAAACAGCGACGCCCCGGCACCCCGCACCCAACACAGAAGGGGGGACGATTCTGCTAGTTATGATGACGACAATGGAGGTTATGCGATGACAATAAAGAATATGCAATAAAAGACGACAGAGACAGACTGGTCACGTGCTATGACATATTGGTACAAAATACGCAACAAAGAGAAGAGTATCTTCCTCCACACAAACAGCTACACAGATTTCAAAAAACAGATTGGCGAAGATTGCAAACCAGAACTTTTCCAAATCTAGTACACCTTAAAAAAGTGAATTCCACACAATACCCACAAACAATATATGCCCTCTGTAAGCATGAACACGCAGATTCGGTGCTTATTCTATGGAACTGCACACGGGTAACGGTAATATACCGAGAGCCCAATATAGAACCGGACATTCCCGAAGAGCTTCGGCTACGTGCGCTGACTATAGCTAAGATCTGCGCGACCAACTCTGGGCAATCTAGCGGGTCCGAACAGTGGCGGAAAGACTACGCCTCACCGCACAAAGCGTCTAGGTGCCCTGAGGCAGGGCAGGTAACCTAACAGGGTATTTTGTTCGTTTGTCTTTTTGATTAAGCTTTTAGGGGCGAAGATCCTAATACCGGTGCCTGTTCGTCTCTCGTAGCTGTTGTAGTGTATAACAAGTATAACATTGTGACCTCCAAGGTGGTGCTGGTGAGAGATTTTTCTGTGTGTTGTTGAACAACAAAAAATGGTGCTCAATGTACATGCCAATGACTGCTAATAGGGGATGAGAGACAGGCGCATTTGGCTTTTAGTTAACGTGCACGCGGCGATCCCCATTAGTAGCCATTGGCATGTACATTGAGCACTATCTGACAGGAAAGGGTTGCTACGTTATACTCGCTGGGTGTACCCTCCATAGTTTTAGAAAGGATTTGCCAGCGTCGAGCTGCAGTGCCATCAATACCATTTATTTATTTATTTGTCATACCGTTAGCCCTCACTTGAGGATCGTTACAGGGAGGGTGAAGAATTGAGTTGCACAAAATTAAATATTTGAAAAATCGTAAGATGAACTTTGTAACATATAGCATAATTATATGGCAAACACAGTGACATGCTTTATCACTCAATATATTTACAACATGATCTCCAAGACCAACGAAACATTTCTAAGGAAACACCTACATAAACACTGCAAACTATACATTTTCAACAAAATGCCTATCAAGAGCAACCTCAAAATCACTCAAAGTTCCTATTTGCACCATATCGTTCGATATTTCATTTCACATATTATTAGCCCGGGAAAGAAGGAAAATCAGAAGATATCTGTGCGAGCATGTATTGGTTGTATTAATGTACTGCATGGATGATATGAATGATGATATGATAAGAATAACGTGCATGGATGAACTAGTATATACTATGAACTTGAGGTGGTTAAAAGTGGGAAGTAGATACGAAGCGCAAGCCGTAAGAAAGTAAAAGCCGAATTCTCCTGTCTCTCATTTCCCATTAGCAGCCATTGGCATGTACATTGAGCACTATCGGACAGGAAAAGGTTGCTACGTTATACTCACTGGGCGTAACCTCCTTGGTTTTAGAAAGGTTTAGCGAGCGTTGGGCCGAAGTGCACTGAATACAGTGAACTAGTATATACCCTGAACTCGAGGAGGTTAAAAGTGGGAAGTAGAGTCGAAGCGCAAGCCGTAAGAAAATGTGCGTGTGCCACTTCTCGTTAAGTCCTTGGAATGTCCGCTGGATGGCGGTGCTTCCATATTGGGAATATATCAAGAAATGATGCGAGACGGTGGTACTTGGAGTGTTGAATAGATGGACGAACGGACAAGCAGACAGATGCATGGATGGACGCATGAACGGATGCAGAGGCGGATGCATGGACGAACGTAGTGACGGACGCACGAAAATACGCACGCACGGACGGGCGGATGGACGCATGGACGGTCACACAGGCGGACGCATTAAGGATGGAAGAAATAACGAATTGACGGACGAATGCTTCGCCCCACTCTCCACCATTCACTGCATGGATATGCTGCCAATTTTTTTTCGTCGGCCAATCTGCCATATCTCGATCGGCGTGTTCGTCACCTGCTCGCAGCAAACGGCACAGAATGTGAGCATTCTGGCCACGACTTAGGTGCTCTCTGGTGGTGTTGAGCTAATCGTGTAAGTCTGTTCACTCTTCATGAAAATGGCGCGTCTAACTGCACCGATTCCCGTAGGCACCCTTAAAGTTCATGGATATTCTATAAGGCGTAAACAGTGTCAGGTCAGGCGTCTCATTGAAGAAAAAGACTTGGACTTGCTTGTTGGCCAAGAGACAATGTTGAAAGTCAGAGTGCAACCCAACATAATTTCGCTCCTTTCAGCACGTGATATATTGTGTGTGTTACCCTTGCAGAAGGTACTTCCGCGGGGTGTGCAATAATTACTGAGAAATAATTAGGAATTGTTGAGGAAAGAGTAGAGTACCGTGAAGCTTCTTCTTTAAGAGTTGAACGCAATAGCGGCATCCTGTTTGTCGAGCGTACTTCAAACAATTAGTGCATGAAACCTTTTTCGGGTTGGCTATGCACCCACTACGTGTCCTTAAGGCAAGAGGCGCAGCAACATGTTCACTTTTTGTAGTGGAGTACCGGCTTTGGGCCACGGAGCCTTTATGATATTCCCATATTCTTCCCCCTTTGGCAATGACCGCTTTACCACGCAATACATTTGCAATATTTCCTGTTTCATTGTGAAGAATATATTCAAGATACGTGTGTTTGTGAAGCATGAAAGCTACCTTCACTGCATTTCCAAGCACAGGAAGTTCTTTTCACTATTTTCGCAAGCAGAGGCATGATTGTTTGCTCAAACATCCACTTGCCACGAAACAACCCGATTTCGGTCCCAACTCGGACCTCAACAACCGTGGCTCGGTCCCCACCCTGTTCCAGCATTTTTTATCATTTACTTATTTTTTTGCATTATTGTCTATTTATCGGTCACGTATAAGATGTTGATTTTTCGCTCACAGACAGTGACTCCAACGCCGACACCGACGCCGACACCGGAATTCCTGCGAAACAAGCTGTTTAACGCTTTCGCGTTAACCGTGGTTCGCTCTTTGTATGGAAGGTTCGTTTTGTGTGATTTTATCGATCAAAGCGCAAAGATCAAAATATTCTAAGTGTGCGCAACAAGAGACACTCATGAGCCCTTATCCTTTGTCCAAGAAATGTCTCCTTCGTTTGACGCTAATAGGCTACTGGTTGTTCTTCTAGATTTTAACTGTGTGTTCAGTCAGAAGATCGATCTAGCTGCTTAGATGGAAATTGTGACAGCACTGATTACCAAAACAGATTATTAACTAGTATTCCTTTGAGGATGTTGCTTTCTTAGCTAAAGGCTGATTGCACCGTCATTATACCCACTTTGAAGGATCTAGCCACGCAAGGTTAGACAGAGCTTATGTGGTATTAGAGCTGGCAAATGTTTGGGATGGTTTGCTGTTGAATAAGTTCAGCGATCACTGTTGAATTCAGCGATCACTCACCCGTCATATTCTCATTAGACCAAAAAGAAGATCCTAAACGTGTATCTATACGGCACCTCTGGAAGTTAAATGCCAAGCTACGTAGCGTCGATAAGTTTTTCAGTTGCATCAAAGAACAATTAAACAAACGTGGCGCCCTCGCATTTAGAAACAGGTCGTAAATTGATAATACATCAAATCTACTGTGAAAATATGTGCCATGGAAATTCATGCAGAAATACGTTACGAGGAACGTGTGGAAGACAACAGTTCAAAGAAGTTGTTTGTGGGATACAACAAGGAAGACACAAAAAACTCCGGATTTAGGGGCAAAGTTACTTGAGAAACTAAAAACAAACTCGAGGCCATCGATGTCCCTACATTCTATGATGCGGTTCTAAGGGCTTGAGCAGACAGGTTACTTGCTGACGACATGCCTAATCAGCAATTTCTTACTACTAAAAAAGTGTGCGCGTGCTAAACACATCACATAATTTAAAAATAATGGCCAGTTAACCACTAAACCAGAATATATATCTAGAATGCATATACAGAATGTTATCACGAAGTATTTTTCAATCGCATACCCAAAGAAGCAACATTTGAAAAACCATTTCTAAGCATTTTGCTAACTTTATATCCCCAATATACAGAAAGTTTGTTGGATAATAAAACTGTGGGAGAGATAGAAGTAGTTACAGACCAACTGCATAACGGAAAATCACCTGGCGCACATAGGATAACGGCAGTATTTCACAAGACTTTCAAGGCCGAGTTAGGCGCTGTTCTGAAAAATTGTATTCGCGGAATCATTTAACAAGGGTCGCCTACCACCTTCATTCAAGAAAGCACACACTGTTCTGATCCTGAAACGTAAATACTGTCTAAAAAGAAAATATGTATCTGGCTATTTACCGATAACATTGGCGAATGTGAACAACAAGATACTAACGAACGTTCTGGCGATGCGGTTTAAACAGTCACATGTGCATTGGTTGGCCCACACCAAATATGTGGAATAAGACCAAGATCAATTATTAAGAACATACATGTCATCATCATCATCATCAGCCTGACTACGTCCACTGCAGGACAAAGGCTTCTCCCATGTTCCGCCAGTTAACCCTGTCCTGTGCTCGCTGCTGCCAATTTATACCCGCAAACTTCTTAAGTTCATCTGCCCACCTAACCTTCTCTCTCCCCCTAACCCGCTTTCCTTCTCTGGGAATCCAGTTAGTTACCCTTAATGACCAGCGTTTATGCTGTCTACGCGCTACATGCCCGGCCCATGTCCATTTCCTCTTCTTTATTTCAACTATAATATCCTTAACCCCCGTTTGTCCCCTAATCCACTCCGCTCTCTTCTTGTCTCTTAAAACAAGAAGAGAGCGGACCTACCATTTTTCTTTCCATTGCTCGCTGCGTCGACCTCAATTTAAGCTGAACCCTCTTTGTGAGTCTCCAGGTTTCTGCTCCGTAGCTAAGTACCGGCAAGATACAGCTGTTATATACCTTCCTCTTAAGGGATAATGGCAATCTACCTGTCATAATTTGAGAGTGCTTGCCGAATGTGCTCCACCCCATTCTTATTCTTCTAGTTACTTCAATCTCGTGGTTAGGCTCTGCGGTTATTACCTGCCCTAAGTAGACATAGTCTTTTACAACTTCAAGTGCACTATTACCTATCTCGAAGCGCTGCTCCTTTCCGAGGTTGTTGTAGATTACTTTCGTTTTCTGTAGATTCATTTTAAGACCCACCTTTCTGCTCTCCTTGTGTAACTCCGTAATCATGAGTTGCAATTCGTCCCCGGAGTTACTCAGCAATGCAATGTCATCGGCGAAGCGCAGGTTACTAAGGTATTCTCCATTAACTCTTATTCCTAACTGTTCCCATTCTAGGCTTCTGAAAACCTCCTGTAAGCACGCGGTAAATAGCATTGGGGAGATTGTGTCCCCCTGCCTTACACCCTTCTTGATTGGTATTCTGTTGCTTTCTTTATGAAGCACTATGGTAGCAGTTGATCCTCTGTAGATTTCTTCCAGAATGTTTATATATACTTCATCTACGCCCTGATTCCGCAGTGTCTGCATGACGGCTGATATTTCTACTGAATCAAACGCCTTGTCATAGTTTATGAAGGCTATGTATAGTGGTTGGTTATACTCTGAGCATTTCTCTATTACCTGATTGATAGTATGAATGTGGTCAATTGTTGAGTAGCCTGTTCGAAATCCTGCTTGTTCCTTTGGTTGATTGAATTCTAATGTTTTCTTTACTCTGCTAGCAATTACCTTTGTAGATAGCTTCTACACTACAGAGAGCAAGCTGATCGGCCTGTAATTCTTCAAGTCCTTGTCATCCCCTTTCTTATGTATTGAGATGATGTTAGCGTTCTTCCAAGACTCTGGTACCCTTCCCGTCAGGAGACACCTCGTAAACAGGGTGGCTAGTTTTTCTAACACAATCTGCCTTTCATCTTTCAGCACATCTGAAGTTACCTGATCCTCACCAGCAGCTTTGCCTCTTTGCATGCTCTCTAAAGCTTTTCTGACTTCTTCTATCATTACTGGTGGGGTGTCATCTGGGTTACTGCTAGTTCTTATAGTAATAAGCTCGTGGTTGTCTCGGCTACTGTACAGATCTCTGTAAATTTCCTTCGCTATTTTAACTATCCTATTCATATTGGTAGTTATTTTGCCTTCTTTGTCACTTAGTGCATACATCCGACGTTTGCCTATCCCAAGTTTCCCCTTCACTGCTTTGAAGCTTCCTCCGTTTTTCTGAGCGTGTTCGATTCTCTCCATTTTATACCTTCTTACATCGCATACTTTACGTCTATTAATCAACTTCGAAAGCTCGGCCAGTTCTATTTCGTCTGTTGTACTTGACACTCTCATGATTTGACGCTTCTTAATTAGGTTCTTCGTTTCCTGGGAGAGCTTGCCAGTGTCCTGTCTAACTACCCTGCCTCCAACTTCCACTGCACACTCCGTAATGATACTCGTCAGATTATCATTCATTGTATCTACGCTAAGGTTGGTTTCCTCACTAAGAGCCGAGTACCTGTTCTGCAGTGACACTCTGAATTCCTGTACTTTCCCTCTCAATGCTAGCTCATTGATTGGCTTCTTGCGTATCAGTTTCTATCGTTCTTTCTTCAAGTCTAGGCGAATTCGAGACCGTACCATTCTATGGTCACTGCATCGTACCTTGCCAACCACTTCCACATCCTGCACGATTCCTGG
Organism: Rhipicephalus microplus; assembly: GCF_013339725.1. Classification (NCBI taxonomy): domain Eukaryota; kingdom Metazoa; phylum Arthropoda; class Arachnida; order Ixodida; family Ixodidae; genus Rhipicephalus; species Rhipicephalus microplus. Next base: position 125,788,303 of record NC_051168.1, read on the forward strand.
TTGTGCAGTCATTATAAAGTCTATTTCGTTCTTATTTTCGCGATTAGGGCTCCTCCATGTCCACTTGCGGTTTTCTTGTTTTCGTTAGAAGGTATTCAAAATCCGCAAATTATAGCGTTCTGCGAATTCTACTAGTAGCTCTCCTCTGGCGTTTCTGGTGCCGATGCCATAATCTCCTACTGCCTGGTCTCCAGCCTGCTTCTTCCCTACCTTTGCATTAAAGTCGCCCATCACTATAGTATACTGTGTTTTTACATTACTCATTGCCGATTCCACGTCTTCATAGAAGTTTTCAACTGAAGCGTCATCATGGCTGGATGTAGGCGCGTAAGCCTGTACTACCTTCATCTTGTATCTTTTATTCAGTTTAATTACAATACCTACCACCCTTTCATAAATGCTATATATTCCTCTATGTTGCCAGCTATGTTTCTGTGGATTAGGAACCCCACTCCCAGTTCTCTTCTGTCTGCCAAGCCCCGATAGCAAAGAACGTGCCCATTCTGTAGCACCGTATAGGCCTCATCTGTCCTCCCAACCTCACTGAGCCCTATTATATGCCATTTAACACCCTCTAGCTCCTCGAATAGTACAGCTAGACTTCCCTCACTTGATAAGGTTCTAGCGTTGAACGTTGCCAAGTTCAGGTTCCAATGGCGACCTGTAGTCCAGATATTTTTAGCACCCTCCGCCGCGTTGCAGGTCCGACCGCCGCCGCAGTCAGCCGCCTCGCAGCTGCTGAGGACTGAGGGCCGTGAGTTATTAGGCGTATTCATGTGGGAGGTAGTGGCCAGATACTGCACCAGGGTGGCCAATCCTTCTGTGGTGAGGGAGTGCGTTCCCGGCGGTGGTTACCGGTGAGGCCGCACCTCAGGCCTCTTAATGCAGTTCTATCAACACGCGGTTTTTTTTTCGGTTGGGAACTGCGCGGCACCGGGCAGTTCTCAACCGAAACACGTAGCATGTAACACGTAGCATATTAGGGGGGCTGTGACGCTGACTTCAGAAGGGTTACAATGTTGCGAATTGATCTAGCGAAAGCTTTTGCCGTAGCATTTTGTTTATAATTTTAGAACATGTTGGTGTTGGCATCGTGATACTGCAGGGTCTCGACGTGGCTTGCGTCCATTGTTCAAGCAAGTTGATGGTGAACCGCGATTTAGCCGGAAGAATAATGTACGTTCATCTGTAAGGCTAGGATGATTGATTGATTTGTGGGGTTTAACGTCCCAAAACCACTATATGATTATGAGAGACGCCGTAGTGGAGGGCTCCGGAAATTTCGACCACCTGGGGTTCTTTAACGTGCACCCAAATCTGAGTACATGGGCCTACAACATTTCCGCCTCTATCGGAAATGCAGCCGCCACAGCCGGGATTTGATCCCACGACCTGCGGGTCAGCAGCCGAGTACCTTAGCCACTAGACCACTGTGGTGGGGCAAGGCAAGGATGCCCACTTTTGCCTTCATTATTTGCTTTGTTCCTAGAACCTCTGTGTGTGACCATTACTAAAAATAAAGTATACAAGATTTTCAACTAGGCGCATGTGAGGTGGAAAAAGTGGCATATTCTGATAATGTTGCAATATTTTGTACCACTCAGGAGAGCATACCCACCTCAAATAGCATTGTACGAAGGTTTTGCAATGCTACTAGTAGCATTGTAAATATAATCAAGTATGCTGGGCTGTGGCATGAAAATTGGGAAGCGTTACCCGTGGTGTACGAAATAATTAATAGTCAAGCAGGCCTAACACATACTTCGGTGTGCTTGTATACAAATATCAGAACAACGATGATGTGTGGGTCGAAAAAAAACACAAAGCTATCTGTTCTGACTCAGACGGGAAAGCCGTGATATGTCCGGCTTTCCTCGTGCGACTATATGCAACGTCGTCTTTGTATCGCGGCTGGTTTACTTGTTGCAAGTACTGTCGTGTTTCAGACTCAATATCCAAAGTATTCATAGGATTTTTGCTGTTTTTGTGTGGCAGTCCCAGTACAAATGGAGATGTCGCTACAACCTCTCCTTAAAGGGCCACTCACCAGGTTTGACAATTTAGAGCTGACAAGCGCAATGCTTACATGGGGCATTCAAGATCACGTCTGCTAAAATTTGCAACGCTACAGCGCGCCGGGTCAATTTTCAAGATGAATGCTGCTCCCTCTTCCTTTTGCGGGCACTCGTCCAGATGATGAGGGCATGATGTGCGCGGATTAATGGCCCTACATACAAGGCAATGCAGTGATGTTGGTCCTTTGCGTAGACAACTGTGCTCTGACGTTGCCAACAGTGGCATGTGACATGGCGAAAATAATTTAACACAACCTGCATAGTTTGTGTATTTGTTCCTTGATATTATAAAATAAATCTCAAGATTAATAATAGGACGCTATAGGGGAATGTGAGCGTTCTTTTTTTTCTTCATTGTTTCTTCGTGAATTGCAACGGGACGTGGGGCTAATGTGCCGGCGTTTCGCATCCTTTCGTGTCCCCGCTGTCAGTGCATTGAGCAGACGACAGCCGTGAAAGCGAAAGCAACACTCCTACGCCTTCACGTACTCTTTGTGCTAATCCATTCTACCGCGTCTATACCAATGTTTCTACACCCTCCCGCAGCTTGCTCTGAAAAAATCTGCTAACGTTAATCTGTAAAGACCCTCCTTCATAACAATAGTGTGAAAAGAAACATCCAGTTTGTGTGTCTTGGCCGAGAAAAAAACGTTGAGGTTGCTTCCTTTGCTGTTCTTTATGTTCTAGCTAACCTTGTAAGCCCCGCACTCTTGCAAAAATCAGCGAACTTAGACTTAACGCGAGTACATCTCAACTTAACTGCGCGGAAGCTCTTCTTGATGGCCGCTAAAGGTTTTTCTTTGTATGCTCCCTCAGGCATGACCACAAAGCAACCGTCTTTGTCAGCTAGCATTAACGTAATTTGTGGTCTTTAAAATGACACGATGTCATTTAAGCCTTAGGTCTATCTTGATCCTGCGGTGCTGATTTCGATAAACAGTTCATACCATGATGTAGGCATCTGTCGCGGTCTTGATTGGCCTTCGCAGAATATTCCCTATTTAGTCCGACAAGTTCCAGGGCGAGGTGCAACGGCAAACTTCGGTCCTATCCGAACCCATCTCTTGATCTCTGCCGTAATGTATGCGTCCTGTAGCACCACAATGCGCCTCCGTTCTACCCTTCTTTGCTTCTGAAACACCTTGAGCAGTGGGTTCAGGACCTGCTTTCACCTCACTTCCGTGAGTACGCCCAGTTGCTGCCTCAGCCATCAAAGATGTTGAGCTGCCAGCCATTGCGGAAGAAGACTGTAGCTGACCATGCGGATCCAGTCATAAAGCAAACGCACCTGATGCCTTGAATTAACATTTAGAAATGTTGTACCAACTCCCCCAACAACAAGTTCTTTTACAATATATTTCCACACCCTCCCGCAAAAACAGGCAGTAGACAAGGAAAAAATTCTACAGATCTCACGCACCTGGAAATCGGCGTTATGCGAAGCATCGGGAGGAAAGGTGACCATGTTGCAATGTTTTATTGAGCGACACGTCAAGAAATGACGATAAATTAATGCACAAATGTCAAACACAGAGACATACGTTGAATAGTTGCAGATGTTTATAAAACCAGTTGTTTGCACTTTCACAACGATGCCGACTTGAACATGCGTTAGCAATACCAGAAGCTGATATTTTTATTTATTTTTTTTATTTATAGATACTGTCGACCCCGCGCTTGGGGTCATTACAGCGAGGGTGTCACAAAGTACATAATATTCCAACAAATACTAAAATTCAAAAGCACATATAAATACTAGATAAATAACCAACAATAAAAAATAAGAAACAAAGAACAGTGACTACACACATAAAAATCAACGAATAAATGCTGACAACCGAATTTAGCACGCATCACTACAAAGAAAACCGTCCAATGTATTTTCAAAATCCACTGATGTTGTTTGTTGCACAAACGCATTGGGTAAACTATTCCACATATCTATTTTGCCGGGGAAAAAGAGGTGGCGGAGAGCATTCGTGCGTGTGAATTAAGGTTGAGTTGCTCTACTGTTATTAAGATGATCACACCGCCTTCCAGGAGGCTGAATATATAAATCTTTATTTATCTTTGTTTGCCCGCCTATAATCTAAAAAAGAAATTTGAAGCGATGTTTTCACCTGCGATATTCCAAAGACTCAAGCTCACAGGACCTTAACAAAGCTGTGACTGAGTGTGTGCGTCGGTATCTACCGCATATGAAACAGACTGCTATTTTTTGTATTCTTTCAATTTTTGTCCACAACACCTTCTGGTGAGGCGACAATACAATACTAGCATACTCTAAGACAGGACGTATGAATGTTTTGTAAGCAGTTTGTTTTGCATCTAGCTCAAGCAGTAACTAAAAAACACCTTCGCGGTTGATAATAACAGGTTCCATTGCGGTTTTTGCACTGTTACTGATGGATTCCCCTATCTTATCACCCTGGTCTATTCTGAAAACGGACTTAAAGAAGCGATTTAAAGTATCTGCTAAGTCTTCAACTTTTGTCAAGATAAAACCCTCATGTTCGATCTGCTCAATTCTTTCATTTCTGTCACTGATGTAACGCCAGAGTTTGGATGACGAACTTCTAAGGAAGTTCATAAGCGTTTGGCCAAAGAACTTATTTTTAGAATCCACAATGGCTTCTTTTAACTTGATTTTTATAGACCAACTTCCGTCGCTCATTTTTTACTTTTCCTTAATCTCTTAATTTTCCGTTTCATATGTATATTGCTGCGTGTTATCCAGGGATTTCGTTTACCTGTATTCTTAATACTATGATGATGATGTTTGATGTTTTGTGGCGCAAGGGCCATTTCACGGCCAAAGAGCGCCAGTTCATCCTACTAAAAATATGGACAATGATTGTGACAAGCGGCTGTATAAGGGCCATAAAACTCCTCGCGGTAAGGCGGGTAAAAAAATACAAGTAATAAACTCATGACCATGCCGTGAAATGTGTGTGTGGTCTGAATAAATGACAAAAGTTGGTGATAATAAAAACAATGGTGGATATGCATGGCATTAGCACAAGTGCCTCTCTCGTTCATACCCTTGCGTCCAAGGGCCGTGAGGCAAGTGCTTTCTTGTGTAGCCACCGCAGCAAAAACTTCTCCGGAGAGGTCGTGCTACGGAATGCCCGGGTATATGATATGAAAACTATGAATTTCTTTTAAAAACGCCAACAATGATTTATGACTAAAAAGCGGTTCCCTACCGACGAACATTGCAGGGTGTAAAGGTATATGTTGTCGGTAGGGTAATGGAAAATGTTGTTTTCTAGAGTTTCTAAGTGTTTGCACTGGATTAACATGTGAAGGACTGTTAATGCTTCACCACATCTGTCACACAATGGTGGATCGCCACCGGACAAAAGATACGTGTGTGTCGTGTATGTGTGTCCTATCCTGAGTCTCGTTAGTATTACCTCTGTATGACGCGATTTCGATACGGGCACCCAATGACCAAGGTGTGGCTTAATAATGTGTAGTTTGTTTTGTGTGTGTGTATCCCGCTTGCTCTGCCAGTAGTCCCTGAGGTTTCGTTTGAGAGACTGCTTAAGATCAAGGGCCGGGATTGATATGGGTGTAGGAGCAGTGCTTTTGTGGACGGATGCAGCGAGCTGATTCTTCCTCACGTTGCCTTGTATCTCACGGTGCCCTGGCACTCAGCACACTAAAACATGTTGTTTGAGTGTGTAGAGTGTGCACAAAATGGAGTAAAGTGAGATAAGGATTGTGTTTTTTTTTGTTTTTTAAGAATGTGCAGAGCCATTACCACACTGAGGGAGTCCGAATAAATTACTGCTTTTTGTATTTGTAATTGCTTGATGTGTTTAGCCGCCACAAGTATCGCATAAGCATCCGGTGTGAAGATACATGTGCGTGATTGTAGAGGGCCAGCATCCGAAAAGGATGGGCTGACAGCAGCGTAGGACACAGAGGAGTTAGACTTGAAGGCATCTGTAAATAACTCAGGACGTGCGTATTTGCGTTGAAGTTCCAGAAAGTATGTTCGAATATGGGCAATAGGTGCATGTTTTGTAATTTCTAGAAAAAACACATCGCAGTCTATCGTCTGCCATTGCCACGGTGGCGGGTATGCTACAAGAGCCAATAAACTGTGCTTAAGTGAGACTCCAGTTTCCTCAGCTAGGCTCTTCAGGCGAACTGAGAAGGGCTGCCTCATCGGAGGCCTGTTTTGAAACAGAATTGAGCTCGACAAATCATTATTAGTAGAGTATGAGGGGTGCTTCTTGTCTGCTTTCACCTTAGAAAAATAAACAAAGGACATGCAAGTTCTCTGCAGATGATGTGACCATTCATTTAACTCAAAATAAAGGCTTTCTACGGTGCTGGTGCGAAGAGCACCCGTAGAAAGGCGAATGCCCAAATGGTGCACGGGGTCCAGCATCTTCAAAGCACTTTGAATCGCAGACTGATAAACAACGGCCCCATAATCTAAGCGGGTGCGAATGAGGCTCCTATACAGGCTCATGAGACATTGCCTGTCACTACCCCACGTAGTACGTGACAACAATTTTAAAATATTCATGGCTTTTAAACATTTTGTTTTTAAATAATTGATGTGCGGTACGAAGGTCCTCTTGTTGTTCAAGATTAATGCTAAGAATTTATGCTCCGCACTAACAGACAGACGTTGACCGTTCAGTTCAAGGTCGGGTTCAGAGTGCAAGCCTCTCTCTCGCGAGAACAAGACACACGTGCTTTTTTGTGGGTTCAGTCGGAATCCGTTTTCCTCTGCCCATTCGGAGACCTTGTTCATACCTAATTGAACCTGCTGCTCACACATTGCCAGATTGCAAGATCTAAAGCCAAGCTGGACGTCATCGGCATATGTACAATAAAACGTATTGCAAGGAATGAACAAGCGCATGGAATTCATTTTGATGAGAAAACGTGTGCAGCTAAGTACACCACCTCGTGGCACGCCTTTTTAAAGGACAAATGTTTGGGAAAGAACCGTGCCCACTCGGACACGGAATGTCCGGTTTGACAGGTAACGTTTGATTATGTGAAACATTCTTCCGCACGCCAAGGTAGGACAGGTCTCTCAGAATTCCAAAACGCCATGTTGTATCATAAGCCTTTTCGATATCGAGGAATACAGAGAGAAATTATTGTTTATGGACGAAGGCGTCCCTGATATGTGCCTCGATACGAACAAGGTGGTCTGTGGTGCATCTACTTTCTCGAAACCCGCACTGAAAAGGGTCGAGCAAATTGTTTGTTTCAAGGAAATGTACAAGTCGGCAGTTTATCATTTTTTCGAAGACTTTGCACAAGCAGCTTGTAAGTGAAATATGCCTATAACTCGAAGGTAACGAAGGGTCCTTGCCCTCTTTCAAAATAGGAATAATAATAGCCTCTTTCCAGAAAGTAGGGATAGTGCCAGAAAACCAGATAGCATTGTACAAACAAAGTAAGCTTTTTCGTGTTCCGATTGGTAGGTTTTTTAATATTTCATACACCACACGGTCAGAACCTGGAGAAGAAGTACTGCAGGAGTTTAGAGACGTTCGCGGCTCAGCTAGACTGAAAGCTTGGTTATATGCCTCGTATCTAGTGCATTTGTGTTCGAGTTTCTGCTTTTCTATTCTTGTTCTGCATTTTTGGAAAGTGTCAGTATAGTGGGATGAGCTGGACACCTGTTCGAAGAATGCACCAAGGAAGTTTGCCTAATCTTCCAAGGTATCACCCTGAGTGTTTACGAGTGAAAGTGTGTGTACTTGTTTTCCTGCTATCCTACCGACCAAGTTCCAGACTTTAGCCTCCTGTGTGTATGAATTGATCCCTGACAAAAACTTCTGCCAGCTTTCTCTTCTGGCCTGTCGACGCGTTCCCCTGCCTTGAGACTTTGTTTTCTTGAAAGTGTCAAGATTTTCGGCTGTCGGTGAGTTCCGAAGCAGCCTCCAAGCTCTATTTTGCTGTTTGCGCGCGTTTCGGCATTCAGAGTTCCACCATGGCACACGCCGTTTTCCAGGGTGTCTATTTGTTTGTGGGATGCATTTTGTTGCAGCATCAATCAAAAACTCTGTGAAGTAGTTGACAGCAACATCAATGTTCAATGTACATATGTCATTCCAACCTAGACGAGCGATGGTATAAAACTGTTCCCAGTCGGCTCTGTTTATGAGCCACTTGGGAACACGTGGTGGACACTCAGTTACTGTAGTTGTGCTCAAAACTACGGGGAAGTGGTCACTTCCGTACAGGTTACTGACAACTTTCCTCTGGAGCAGAGGCACAAGAGATGGAGATACTATGCTTAGGTCTATGGAGGAGTAGGTGTTATTAGCGAGATTATAATAGGTTGGTTCTTCTCGATTTAGGAGACACGCGCTCAATAAGAGAAGAAACTGTTCAATCAGTCGACCTCGCACGTCATACCGAGAGTCACCCCATAGCCTGCTATGCGCATTAAAGTCTCCAAGGAGAACATAAGGTTACGGAAGTTCATCAATTAAAGAGTGTAAATCACGTTTCTGCAGCTGATAGCTAGGAGGAATGTAAATAGTGCAGATTGTGATCAATTTATCAAAAAGAACAGCTCGAACAGCCACTGCCTCAAGGGATGTTTGGAGTTGCAAGTGTGTGCATGCAATTCCTCGATTCACTATGATGGCAACACCTCCGGATGATGTCATGGCATCAACACGGTTCTTTCGGAAAATAACGTATTTACAAAGAAAGTTTGTGTGTTTTGAATTAAGGTGTGTTTCTTGTACACACAGCACTTTTGGTGAGTGTTCATGTAAGAGTTCTTGGATGTCGTCAAGGTTTCTGAGAAGACCCCTGACATTCCATTGTATAATTTGAGTGTTCATGGTGAATGTAAAATAGTGCTGTGTGTACGAAAAGCGAGTGGCTGTTTAGACAGGAAGTTTGAGTTCACTTAACAGGCTCGTCACCAGGCCCTGTTATCTGCTTTTTTTGTTTTCTTGGCGCGCTCCAAGGAGCCACGCCGCTCTTTCGGCACCAAGGGTACCGACGTATCCATTTCCTCCTCGCAGGCACTGGATGCTCGCACGTGCGGGCTGTTAGTTCGAACTTCGGGCCTCGCCTGGTGAGGTGAGTCCTTGAGACCCGAGAACTCTGGAGTCTCCGGTCTCTGTTTGGGAGTAGGCGGTGTAGCCTGGGCTACAGCCGCCTTGGGGGCAGGTGCCACAACCACCGGCTTGGTATGCTCGGGCCGAAGGAGGGGCGAGGGCTGGTGCGGCGGTGCCCCCTGACGCGCCGCATCAGCGTATGTAGGTCCATAGAATGGTGCTACTCTTCGCCGTGCTCCCTAAATGAAATGTTCTCCTTCACCTTCAACGTAATTATTTCTTTTTCTTTTTTCCAGTATGTGCAGGAGCGTGAATATGCGGCATGTTTCTTTTGAAGTTTACACAGTGTGGCGGTTATTTGCAGTTCCCAGACACGTGGCCTAGGACTCCACTTTGTGCACAAGTCTGGCGACCACGACAGGTTTTAGAGCCATGGCCATACCTCTGGCATTGGAACCAACGACGAGGGTTTGGTATGTACGGCCTGATGGATGTCTTCGTGTAGCCTGTTTGAATATATTCCGGTAGTTTACTGGATGCAAACGCGAGTATTAAGTGTTTTGTCAGTGTTTCCTTATTATCTCTTCGGATGATGATTCTCTTTACATTAGTGACATTTTGGCTATTCCACCCCTCCAAAAGTGCTGTCTCCATCAAGTCAAGTAAGTTCATGTCAGATAACACTCCGTGAGTTGTGTTCATTGATCTATGTGGTGTTATGGTTATTGGTATGCCACCGAAATCTGAAAGACGGTCTAGCTTTTCAAATTGTTCTTTGTCACGGATTTCGAGGAGAAGGTCTCCGATAGCCATTTTGGTTACCTTGAATCCTGTGCCAAGAGTTTCGGTAAGACATCTAGCAACTAGGAAAGGAGAGACGGTCCTGGCTTACTTTTCAGTTTTTTCACAGTGGATAACATGAAAGTGAGGATATGTTTCTTTTCGCTGGTTGAAAAAATTTATATCATCGGTGCGTACTCGGTTTAAGCCGGTACGATCAGACAGTAGGGGGAATGCTCTATGCATGCCTGTCTTATTTTTGTTCAGCAACGTTGCCGGCCACCTACCACGGAGCCCACTGAGGGGACGCTACAAGTTTGCGGATGCTGAAACCTGCAGATGCCAGCCGTACAACGCCACTATAACCCAATGCGCCTAGACTAAGGTAGGCTATTTGCACAGGTTTAACCCTAGCCGCCAGGAAGTTTGGAATTAAACGGAAGAGAGTAGAAGACACGACAGATAAATAAAAAGAGATAAAGACAAAGATGTAGGGAGAGAAAAATAGGAAAAGGCGACTGCTGAATTCCCCTGAGTGAGTCAGCCCAGGGGTGCCGTCTACGTGAAGCCGGGACCAAAGGGGTGTGTTGCCTCTGCTGAGGGGCCTTAAAGGTCCAAGCACCCAGCGTCAACTCAACCCCCAGGATCCCCTTTATTTCAAGACCGAACCGTGCGAGAACAAACCCACCACAGCTCAAACAGAGACGGCGCGGCACCCCGCACCCACCACAGAAGGGGGTATGACTCCGCTGGATGTGATGGGGACTACGGAGGTGATGCGATGACAATAAATATTACGCAATAAAAGACACAGAGACAGACTTGTCACGTACTATGACATATTGGCACATATTACGCAACAACGAGAAGAGTATCTGCCACCACAAAAACAGCTAGAAAGATCTCAAAAAACCGATTGACGAAGATTTCAAACCAGTACTTTTCCAAATCTAACACACCTTAACAAAGTGAATTCCAGACAATACCCACATGCAAGCTGTGCCCTCTGTAAGCATGAACACGCGGATTTGGCGCTTATTATAGGGCACTGCTCACGGGTAACGGTAATATACCGAGGGCCCAATATAGGAGCGTCGGCTGCGTACGCCGACTATAGCTAAGATCGGCGCGACCAACTTTGGGAAATCTAGCGGGCCCAAACAGAGGCGGAAACGCTACGCCTCCCAGCGCAAAACGTCTAGGTGCCCTGAGCCCGGGCAGGTAACCTAGCAGTGTATTTCGTTTGTTGTTTCGATTAAGTTTTTTTTCTTTCCTCCGTCCGCCTGCCATGTCTCGATCGGCGTCCTCGTCACCTGCTCGAAGCAAACGGCCCAGAAAGTGAGGACTTTGGCCCTTACTTAGGTGCTCTCTGGTGGTGTTGAGATAATCACGTCAGTCTGTTCACTCTTTATGAAAATGGCGTGTCTAATTGCACTGATTCCCGTAGGCACGCCTAACGTGCGTGGATTGTCTACAAGCCGTAAACAGTGTCAGGTCAGGCGTCTCACTGAAGACAAAGACTTGCACATGCTTGTTGGCCAAGAGACAAAGGTTGAAGCGAGAGTGCAACCCAACATATTTTTGCTCCTTTTAACACGTGATATATTGTGTGTGTTAGCCTTTCAGAAGGTACTTCCGCGGGGTGTGCAATTATTACTGAAAAATAATTAGGAATGGTTGAGCAAACAATTAGAGTTCCGCAAAGCTTCGTATTAAGGAGTTGAACGCGATAGCGACATCCTGTTTGCAGAAAGTACTTCAAACAGTTTGTGCATGAAACCTTTTCGAATTGGCTATGCACCCATTACGTGGCCTTAAGGCAATAGGCACAGCAACATGTGTACTTTTTTTAATGGAGTATCGACTTTAAACCACGGAGCCTTTATGATAATCACATAGTCTTATGCCTGTTGGCAATGGACGCTTGACCACGCTATATTACAGCAATATTTCATGTTTCATTGTGAAAAATATATTAGGATATGTGTGTTCGTGAAGCATGAAAGCTACTTTCACTGCAATTCCAAGCAGAGTAAGTTCTTTTCACTGTTTTCGCAAGCAGAGGAATGGTCGTTTGGTAAAACATCCGCTAGCCACGCAAACGACCCGATTTCTCTCCCCTTTCGGACCCCAACAACCCTGGTTCGGCCCCACTCTGTTTCCGCGTTTTTTATCATTTACTTATTTTATTTGCGTCATTCGCGATTTCTCGGTCACGTATAAGAAGATGATTTTTCGCTCGCAGCCAGCGACCCGCACGTCGACACTAATCCCGACACTGACGCCAACACCGGAATTCTTGCGAAACAAGCTGTTTACCGCTATCGCGTTAACAGTGGTTCGCTCTTTGTATGGAGTGTTTGTTTTGTGTGATTTTATACATCGAAAGGCAAAGATCAAAATAATCTACGTGAACACAACAACAGACCTTCGTGATCACTTATCCTTTGTCTAAGAAATGTCTCCTTCTTTTGACACTAACAGGCTACTGGTTGTTCTTGAAGATTTTAACTGTGTGTTTGGTGTAGATGATCGATCTAGCTTTTTAGTTAGAAATTGTGACAGCGCTGATTACCAAAAGAAGGTAATAAGTAGTATTCCCTTCAGGATGTTGGTTTCTTAGCTAAAGGCTGATTGCACCGTCAATATAACCACTTTGAAGGATCTAGCCACGCAAAGTTAGACGGAGCTTAGGTGGTATTAGAGCTCAAAAATGTTTGTGATGGTATGCTGTTGAATAAATCTCATTAAGCGATTACTCACCTGTGATGTTCTCATTAGGCCAAAAAGATGATCCTAAACGCTCATTTATATCGCACCTCTGGAAGGTTTATGCCAAGCTACTTAGCGTGGATGAGTTTTTCAGTTGCATCAAAGAACAAAGCACAAATTCTGCGCCCTCGCATTTAGAAACAGGTCGCAAAATTGTGATACATCAAATCTACTATGAAACTGTGTGCCATGGAAATGGATGCAGAATTACGGTACGAGAAACGAGCGGAGGAGGAGGAGAAGGAGGAGGAGGAGGAAGGGAAGAAAAGAAAGGCTGGGAGGTCGACCAGACGCACGTCCGGTTTGTTACCCTGCACTGGGAGACGGGGTGAGGGGATTAAAGAAGAAAAGAGAAAGAGGAGAAGGGCATCGTGTGTGCAGATTTGACCTTGTTCATTGCACGCTTATAAGCGGTCGCGTAGTGCGGTCGTCTTTAGAAAGCTTAGCACGGCCCGCGTCGTTTTGCTGGCCTTTGACGCGTAGAGCCATGAACCAAGGATCTTTTCTTCGGAAAAAGGTCTACTGTCTAGTGTTTTTAACGTTTTGCGTAGCAAGTTGCGTTCGCTCGCAAAACGTTCACATGAACACAGTAGATGTTCTATTGTCTTGTCCATGTCACACGATTCACATCGGGAGCTATCCGCCATTCCTATGCGAAAGGAGGACGCCTTCGTAAAAGCTACTCCTAACCATAGGCGGCCCAGTAAAGTTCCATCCTCGCAGGAGAGGTCCGATAAAACTTGAAGCTTTTTCGATGGGTCCAATTTGTGTAGGCGGCGGTTCCCGACACTGGGATCACTCAGCCAAGTTTCCGACATAGTGTTAGCAAACGAGTGATGGCCCCTTGCAGCGTCGGTTCTCGACTATGGAATTGAGATTGTCTGGGCGTTCGCGTGGGCGTATCCGGCAGCATTATCAGAAAGGTCGTTACCGGCAATACCACAATGTCCCGGTAACCACTGGAACACCCCGTCATGTCCTTTCGATAAAACTTCGAGAAGCACTTCTCTTATTTCATTCACTAGTTGTTGATGCACCCTTTATCGTAAAGCTGATTGCAAGCTCTGAAGGGATTGGAGTCGCAGAACACAGCCCATTTTTTGAGGCCGGGCTTCCGCGATATAAAGTATAGCAGCACGTAAGGCAACAAGCTCCGCTGCTATAGATGTTGTCCTATGCGACAGTTTAAACTTTATAGTGACCTGGTATGTCAGGATGAAAGCAGCACATGTGGAGCTGTCAGCCGAGACCAATCTATCGGTGTAAATGTGGGTCCTCTGGTCGTATTTTCGTACATCGTGATCCTCTGGGCGTATTTTCGTACATCTGACCACCGATTCCGACAGCTTCAAACGACTCTAGGATAGCTTTATGTGTTACGTTATCATAAGCCCCTTTGACGTCGAGGAAGAGTGCCAGTGGTATGTGCTTGAGGCTCTTCTGTTGCTGGATAAATGTTATGAGATCAATCACGTTGTCAAGAGATGACCTACCTCGCCGAAAACCCGTCATGCAGTTTGAGTATACGTTGTAGCGCTCAAGGTACCATTCTAGGCGTGTAAGTATTATCCTTTCCATGACTTTTCCTACGCAACTTGCGAGGGCAATAGGGCGAAACGATGTCAAATCAAACCGTGACTTTCCTGGTTTGAGTAGTGGCACAAGTCGACTTATCTTCCAATCCAGGGGAATAATGCCCGCCTGCCTTGAGTGGTTGTAATAGCATAACAACTGTCCCCTGGCCTCCTGTTGTTGGTTGGCTAGAGCGGCGTAGGTGATGACATGGGGTCCTGGTGACAATGATCGTCGGGAAGCCGCCAAATATGAGTCAAGTTCTTCTATAGTGAAAAGATTGTCCATTTCGGAGATGCGGGGTTCAGGGATATTACTCTTAACAATACCAGCGGACAAGGCGGACAAACCACTGATTCGCGTACAAAGTTCATTTGCCACTTCAAGTTGGGTGCGGCCTAAATGTAGGGCTAAAGCCTTGAAAGAATGTCTTTGTTGGGGAGTCGAGCGCAGGCCACGAATAGTGCTCCAGATGCGTGACAACGGCTTTCGGGGATCCAATTATTTGCAGAATAATTTCCAGCGTTCCTGTTCAAGTTTGTCTAAACGTCGTTGGACTTTTTTCTGTATGCGTCGTGCCAGCCTCAAGTCACATATTGCTTTCGTTCTTCTGTATCTCCTTTCCGCCCTTCGGCGAAGCGCACACGGTTTTTCCAGTTCAACATTGAAATCTGAACGCTTGCCGCTGAACGGGAGGAGACAGGAAGCTTCCCTCATTGCCTCTTTGCTGACATCCTCCAAGTTCTGGTCAGGGTCCTCACGGCATGTATTTTCAATGAGTCACTGAAATTAGGACCAATCAATTCTTCGTATTGTGGTCCTAGGAGAGGAGTTAGTAAGACCCCTTATTCGCATATAAGTTGGAATGTGGTCACTCCCATACGTTTTGATGTCTGAAAACCAGTGCACTTGCGACCGGAAGTTCCTGGATACCACAGTCAAATCGAGGCAACTGCTGTACGTAAGGCCCCGCGGGTATGTAGGACTGCCATCATTTAAGAAACATACGTCGTGCTTGGAGGCGAATTACACGAGGTTTCTTCCTTTAGCGTTGATCGTCGAACTACCCCAGATTAAGTGATGTGCGTTGAAGTCTCCAGTTATAACCTACGGGCCCATAGTTGTTGTCAGTATGTCTCGTAGTCAGTCTTATTCAAACCGTCCGGATGCTGATATGTAGACACCAATGAGTGTGAATGACACTTTTTCCTTTTTAACACGTAAGCAGACATATTGATTTTCATCATGCGGTGGAACTGCGTGATGCACATATGTGAAATCCGTGCGAATGTAAACAACCACCATGCTGCGTTTCTCGCACGTTGAAGAAACGAAAGATTCATACCCTGATAGTTTATGAGGTTGTTGCACGTTTGGTTCACATATAACAATTACAGGAATACGATTCATGAATATATACTGACGGAATGAAGAGATGCGGGATCTCAGGCCTCTCGCGTTCCACTGCAGTATCGACGCTTGTCGAACATCGTTCGGACGGAGAAAGTTGGTCCAGCCATGGTTGCTACTGGAGACTTGCAAATACTGGACTTAGAGCGTCCAGTACTTGCAGTGCACTCTGAGCGAGTGGAGAGTTCAGACGGCTGCACAGCTTTCGCATGGAATCCAGCAGTGTTCGGAACATTCTGATGACTTCTATGTCCTCCTCAGGCAGCTTGTCAGCGGCTGGCTGGAGGGATGTGATTGCCGATGTGCGCTTGGAATTTGCAGGTGGCTGTGATTTCGGCAATGAAGGCCAAACTGATTTATCTGCAACATTGCTGTTCGTTGGTTTGTTGACCGCGCTGGCCGCCTTCGGTATGGGAGGCAAGGCCGGTGGAAGAGAAGGTTGGTGGAGTGGCGCTGTCGATGTAGCATCTGCAGCATTCTTTGGTGAATTGCGCTGATGATGACGCTGCTTTCGAACGGTCCTGGCAGCCTCTCGATGCGACGAATTGTCTCTGACTATTTGTTTCAATACCGCTATTTCTCTTTGAATTTTGGGGCATTCTTTTGAGGAAGCTGCATGTGACCTATAACAATTCGAGCATTTGAGTGTAGTTTCTTCGCAGTCATCCGAAGTGTGTTGCCGCGCAACGAGGACACAGCGCCTTCTTTTCGCATACGTTTCTCACGTGGCCCCACTTCATGCACTTATGACACTCTAAGGGCTTCGGTACGAAAGGTCGCATACAATGCCGAAAATGGCCCATCTTTACGTGTGAAAGAAGAGAGTCACCCTTGAACTTGATCTTCAAGCAGCGTGAGTTTTCCAAACGGACAACTTTTGCCATGACGCTGGCTTCATTTGCCGTTTTGACAACAACATCGAAGTCGGAGCTGGGAATGGCAGTATCCACATCGTAGATGACTTCAGTGACAACGTTAGAGCTCAATGGAATGTAGGAGCAAACTTTTATTCCCCCCAGCTCATTGACGTTGCGCAGTATAGTAAGTGCCGCAGCATGCAAAACGTCGATGGCCAATATGTTCTTACGCGTGTTCACTCTGATGTCTGTGATCTCGTTTGGCACGACTCCTTCCAGCATTACCGAAACAGATTGCCTGTTGAGGCGCTTCATGTTACCGTCAGGTACCTCAGGGACAAAAAGGATAGTGTTTGTCACGGCTCTTCTTGGCACTCTGTCGTTCAACGTACTCAATGACGAAGATGTTCTGCCGTTCCGCCTCTTCGCTTTATGGCTCAGCACCAGCTTAACATCGTCGTCATCAGAAGGCTCTTCGCTGCTCATTGAGTAAACAAGAGTGCCTTCGCTGTCGTAGTCGCTGTAGAGTTCCGTACGCTTCCTGAATGTGGCCACCCCCGACGCCGCCGTATCTGGCGGGTGTCCGTGGAGGTCCACGTCTATCACCAACGAACACGAATGTGATATCGCGAAGTTCACTTATAATTAGGTGAAAAAAGAGAACACCTACTGAAACAGCAATATGCTAAGCAATCACTTTGTCGTCGTCCCCCCTATTGTTATAAGTGCGTATTGGTCACCACAACTGGCTGATGAATATACACAAAGGTGCTGAGAAATGAGGTAAGTAAGCACTATTTACTTGTTACTAGCTCTTGCACTAGCAATTGTACTTTACTTGCACTATCACTTGTTGCTAGCAGTGAAATGACGTATTCTGTTATTGTGTTTTGCTTGAGAAAAAACTGTGCTAAACATAGTCTATACAACGCTAAAACTGACAAAACTGCGCCAAAAAACTGCTTAAACAAATGAGCAAGATTTACGCGATTTCGCCTTTATGAAACAAAAAGACTAACCGGCCCGCGTGGAATCACACATGTAATAACAAGTGGTATAATATACCTGTCAATGGTGGAAAGAATTGGGGAGCTTCAAAGTTCGAGGAACAGAAAAACAGCGAAAAAAAAGTGAGAGAGAAAGTAATGAAACAACAAAAACCTGATATAAAACCATATATTTGAAGTTCAGTTTATTGCAAAATTACAAGTTCTCCTCACGGGCCACCTGAAATATGCGAGTAAACAGTTCAGGACACGTATTTTATGAAGGTATATCAAGATAAACAGCATAGACGGAAATTACAGCATTACTTTGTTGCACGTTTCATTCCTAAACATTGTATGTTATCAGAGAACACAAACGAAGATAGATTTCAGCTGGAATATGATAGAGCCAATTACCACTGTGAATTCGAATGAGAAAATGTGACAGGATGACGGCTAAACTTCTGAACGCATGGGTTCATAGAAAAAAGGTCATTGTAAAATGCTTTAGCAGACTCCAAGTGTCTAAACGTGCTTGCTTGTGTTCGAAACGTCCGTAGAGGTGTTCTGCTCCACGCAGCGTACAAGAAGTAGCATAGTTGGCGTAAACAAAAAAAAAGATGGAGTGGTGTATTGAGCTTGAGTGCTCGAAGTGGACAGTTCGAATACTGTTGTCAGAACATGTATAACACATTTATTTATTTCTTGTGGGGGCTATAAACCCCACATATCAATCAATGAGTCAATCAATCAACATTCATTTATTTGTATCCCTTGCTGATTCGCGTGGCAGTGTGGTTTGCACGTATGTGCCTGTAACGTCACGCGTAGCGACCAATGCTGTGCCAGTAGCGGTACGCAAATAGAAAACCATAAATGCAGGTGCGAGCCCTTGGCAATATATGTAGTCTCGATAAAAAAAGAATTGTTCTTGTAAATAAAGAAATGGATGACTGGCGTAATATTCTGGCTTGCATTTCTGACTAAACAACCATACATGACCGAGAGTAGAGATTTATTCCGAATTGAGAACGATGTTCAAGAACCTTACTAAAAAAGACCTATCATATCAATCATGCATATATACGCGCAAAGCCAACGAATGATATAACATTTAGGATCACGTTGGGTGCCTTATCTAAACTTCAGAACAGATTACGTTGGCTGAACAGCTTGCCAGAAGGATGTCTATATATGCAAAGGCAACTCAATTGAAAGACACATTGTTTGTCAAAAGTGAAAGTTGTCCCCGAAACAGAGTGCCAACAAAGATCCCGTCAGAACGCTTTGACACACTCGCTTTCACATTCAGAAAAATGATTTTACACTTAAGTATACTGAAAGCTTGAGTGCATAGCAACGAGGCGCTTGGAGAAGCATGTGTACAACGCCCAAACGTACATACGATAAACAAGTACTAACTGTGTTGTGGGCATAGAATCTCCTGGGCTTCGGCATACAGTACAACGGTGAGCTATCCTACGAGAGCCGCCGCTAGTGCGCACCACCGCGACATGTTTACTAGAAGCACTTCTGCCAATCCTAAGCCGGAACTGTACAGTGAGAAGCGTATGTCTGTAGCAGCCGGCTTAGTGGCGTGCAATTTGGAACAGCTCTGCTTGTGTTGCTGACACCTGAATTGTGACCCACTGGCGCGATGACTAGAATACACAAGAAGCATGGAAATGGAAACGCCGAGTGTTCTGTGGCTACTCTTCCCTGCCCATCGAATAGAGCACAGATGAGAGGAAGGGCTCTAACGTCTTGTACGGTAAACCTGGAAGGATAGGATCTAGGCGGCCCGAAGGCTTTACAGCCGGGCGCCGAAGGAAATGCGACCAACGATCTCGCGAAACGCAATGGCGGCAAACCCTTTCCCCGTGCGCTGCAGAGAATCGTCGGGGTTCCTGAAGGGCCACTCAAGGACGCCAGCTTTCGGATGTCTCATGACGCCAGACTCTGAATTGTCGTACAAACAGGGCTTGACAGTGAATGCCGATGAAAATGCGAAAGAAAGAATAAGAGAAGAAAGAGAAAAAAAACAAGCAGGTCTCTGCGACGGCAGCGCAGGGTGCGGAAAAGGGCGAAAGCATGAAAACGGGTAGATGGGGCAGGAGGAAAAAATAAATTTTCGACGTGAGGACATTGAGTGTGTCGTAACTGGCGTTAGTTCATTTACGATATCCCCTGAAGTTCTACCTATGTACTATTCATTGATTTCAGAATGAATGAAAGACCATCAAACTGTTAATTGCGCACTACTTCTAACTAGAATTGAAACATGAGATAAGTAAAGGCAATAAATGCAAGTTTTATAGCAGCGGTTACTACGTATAAATAATGCGAAGGTGCTCGCTAACGTGAAATAAAGAGAACAAAGCTTGCTAGGCACGTGTGGATGCAATTAGGGTGTTTCTTTACTTTGAATATCGTTGATAGATGAATCGCTTCATGGCTTCCGTCTGTCATAGGAGAAAGAATGCGAGGAAGTTGGTTGGTCACGATGCCACCGGTTGACTTTTCCTCCTCCGAAGAACTCTAGGATGTCAGGAATTCAACGCACCACGCCCGTGCCTAAGAAATGTATGAAGTGGAACGTTTTTGCCGCAAGCGACGAGAAGGAAAGTTATGAAACAACAGAAAGGGATGAAGCAACTACGCGTGCTGCCCCAAACGCAGCGATTGAGGAAAGCTTACCTGTGGGTTATTGAGCGGAGACATGTGCAGTGAGGATGGTAAATTATGGCGTACATGACTTCCATCTCACGATTATCGTTCTTACGTCTGGCATTTGTGTTTGTCCTCAACTCACGCCACGTAACACCAAGTTTGGTGTACTGGGAGCTAGCGAAATGGCCGAGAGCACACTATGAGCGAAGCATGTGTTCAAGTTTGGAATTGAAGCTCAAAGAAAAGATTACCCTGCACATGAAACGATTTGCATAATAGCAATCTTCTTTTTTTTCTATTTTTTTGTACAAGAAGACTTGGCTTCAGTGCAATAACTTGACTTCGTTTCCATGACCGGGACATGAAAGTGCACTGGAAAAAACTATTCGCATTGCTGGCCAACTGAAGTTATTGCTCACGTGCGCTTCAGGGGAAACAATTACTTATAAGTGCGACCTATTTTGTGAGCGCTGATATCAATGTTGATCTCAAAACAGATATGATGGATAAACCTTGAGACAGTGCGGACATGTTCTCGTTTCTTCTACTTCATTGCACCCTATGCGGCTGCGCAGTTTATTTATTTATTTATTTATTTACTTATTTATTTATTTAACAATACTGCCACTCTCACCAGAGATTATAGCAGGGAAGGTATATGAAAACAAACGTTTGTTTACAAAGATTCATATTATAGAAAACACCAAAATGCCGAAATTACAAAATGACATGCAAATCATAGGTTATACATTGCCATTAAAGAACACGCAATCAAACAATTTTAGTAATAGCAAAATCATGAACTTGGTTTTCATTAAAAACTACCACTAAAAGATAATGCATGCATTTGTAAATTGGCGTAGGGACAACAAGTAGGCATTTTTATTGAACAACTTATTCAAAGATTTTTATGAACAATAAACTAATCGAAAAACAGGTCACTTGAAAATAACGATCATAAAAAAACAAAACTTTTGTATTAGAGATATGACACTGACTCGTTTATTGGGTCTATTGATAATCAGATAACGTGCTCGTGTTCGATCATTTGCCTTGCAAGCGTACAAAATGAAAATGGTCGAACTACATCGAGAACGTCTATTGACGTCATGAGCTCGACAGTGTAAGTTAGTTTCTTGGCAGATGCTGGAGTTTTTGTATTTTTGTGCCACATAGCTTTGCGAATTCTCGTCAATGCTTCAATCGCTTTCGTCTTGTACTGTTTAGAGTAAACAGCAATTTAAATAGATCCTTTTTCCTGTTCATTTTTATGCTTAGGTCAGCCAACAATAACATTTCTCTAGTAGCTTGACAGTGCGAACGCGAAATAACAAAAAAAAAACTGGCAGGTTCCACGCCCTGTGGGATTCGATGTAATGTGAAACAGCGAGCAAAAAGCTGCCTACAACACCTAGCTTGTCACTGAAGCAAGTGAAGTTTTTCATGTTTTGACACCGTACTTCCTATAATGTCAATGTCGCATAATTTCCCGCAGGCATGCATGTGCAGTCTGGTTTACACCATGCTAAGGAAGCATATGATAAGTTAAGCGCAATACATTAACGGCGATTTACGTTCGCCACGTGCTCATGTCATGCCGTGCCTATTTTGATATATATGGAGTAAACAAAACGTTCCGAATCTCCTCCTAAAAAGCGTCATGTAAATCATCCAGTACATGACGTGATTACTATGACTCACGTGCATACAGGGCACACGCAACTGGACGTTCGTGTGTCACGTGTATTCTTAGGGTTTAAACGACTATGTGTCACGCTGCCTTACCGGATCTCGGGAGCCATGTAGAAAGGAGAGCGGGGATGAGATCTGCCCCGCCATATGCCGCCGTCATCCGAACGGCTGACAAAGAAAACGTAAACCCATTCAGAGAACTCATTATATTACGTTTAACCAATTATCGTTACACTTAGCGCTTATCTTTTTACGTAAACGCATAATACGTTACCATATGTGTCTAATATAAATGTCGACTTTAACACAATCAATCAATTACGTAGAATTTATTTCGCTAAAACTGCTGTTTGGACGTGTTGGTTCATGTTTATAACAGGCTCTACCATCGCAAAAAAAAATTCCATAACACCTATAGGCGTGAAGGCCGACGTGCAGCACTGATTTTACAACTGATCTGTTACTTTGAACGCAACTGCTTTTTTTATGCCAGATAAAAGCAAAGAGGCTTTTTCATCGCTTCATTTGTTCTAGTTGCCTTGATTCATGCTTTTCCTTCATTGCTTTGAATATTTGCTTCAAATAATGTCATTAAAATGCCTTGCGTTCAAAGTAATGCATCCGATTCAAGGGCACCAATGAGTGTGTGCGTGAGTATGTGTGTTTTTGTGTGTGCGTGTGTTGGTGTTTGTGTTATCGATCCCTAAGCATTCTGTATTTTTGTGCGGATAAACCTGTCCTAAACAGTTCCATTTTTTGACGCATTTTCTGAATATTCAGAAAACTTGAAGTCAGTGGTCAGCAGGTGGCACTTTAAACAGAAAGATGAAAGCCAATCCTCGCTCCTGCCACAAATAAAAATCACAAGGTGGGATTAGTTGTTCTGCGTATGCAAACATGTTAGTAATCATGCCAGATAACGGGCTCGTGTTCGATCATTTGCCTTGCGAGCGTACAAAATGAAAATTCTGGTCTCTAAGGTCGAACTACATCGAGTACGGCAAATGACGTCATGAGCTTGACAGTGTCAGTTAGCGACCTTTATCGCAAATTGTAGTGAACGTGTAAGCGCGGAGTTGGCCATGGTTTCGCGCAGCCGCTCTTCTCAGAACTACCTTGATAGATCGCCGACACTGACCTAGTCTACAAGGTACTTTACCAAAAGAGAAGTACGGCCCAAGAAAAAGAACCCTTTCTTGCGATGCAAAAAATGCATGCTTTGCCAGCAATTCTTTCATAAAAACGCACGCAAAAGCACACTTCATCAGCATCTACAAACACCTCTTTAAACAAT